>JAUDJH010000008.1:16617806-17218516 GCA_036320925.1 Automeris io | reverse complement strand
CTCTTAAATGCCCCTAAGTCAAACGAACGTGGGAATATGGTCGCTGAAACCATATTCCACTCCTTAGCTATTCGCATATTTTCAATTTAAAAATCGCCTAGACAAATACTATCTCAAAAACAAAAATAAATAATTTAAAAAAATGTGAAATACCAGGATATAGGCACTTCTCAGTTGTTTTAACTGCTTGCCTGACAATAAATAAATAGATTTTATTTTTACATTTTTAAGGGCGGCCAGTGGCCAACACACTACAAGACAATAAAAAAAAAACAATCGAAAAAAAATACACATTAATGTGTTGCGCCGTTCAAAGCCACCACATCGTGCATCAAAAACATAAACAATACTACTTATAAAATAAACACATTAACAAACAAAAATAAAATAATGAAAGTGAAAACATAGGCAAATGAAAAATCATATCAACAACTACTGCGTGTCCCTCAACTACCCGATGATTTACCTTTTAAAGACTGGCAGACTATCAGCAGACACATCGATGGCACTCTCCAGTTCGTTAAAGCCGCGAGATAACCTACAAATAGGCGAATTATAGCCCAAGGATGTCCGAGCATAGGGTGGGACGAGCAAGCTTACACGGTGCCTGGGGTAACGCAGGGGCACCCTAAAATGGAATAGTTAAATAATACTTACAATTTGAATAATGTCAAAAGGAGTGTAATAAAAACTATCTCAGTTAATAATAAATTGCGTCCAACAAAATTTTCAATAACAAATTTAGTAAGAAGATATTAAAGATTACACAAGAATCAGCCAGCGACAGTACCAAAGCCAGTACCCTTCAAATTAGTTGAAATCGCGTCGCAACGACCGAGAGATAATCAATTTAGAACAATCGATAACAATGGAAATGCATTAGCTAATTCTAACGACCGGCTACCAGGAGTAATGCAACGGACGTCGGACCTCGTTTCGATCTATTACAATCTACCTACAAATCACCTGTTGCTTTACAATAGCGAAATTTGACATAGCCTGTCAACTATACAATACAACAAAGGCGTTGTATTGTACTAGCTCAACAGTGTAGTCCAACTGCAATGACCGCCAAGGAAAGAAAACCCGTTGTTAGTTTCCATCGTCATGTCGGCCCACATATACCACGACTGAAGGTCACTTTTTTTTTTTACTTGGGGAAAATCCTCATTGGACCGTCCCGGCTACACATGGGGGATGGTAGCCGGGGTGTGCCGGACTTTTACCGACTAAAAACCCCAAGTTGACCTCATCTGCACTAAGACGGGACTGTGGGCCCTGTAATCAATTGCTCCACAGCCCCGCCGTGCACTGCATTTCTTAAGCTCTGTCTCGCAGGAAGACATTAGCAGCAATGCCTTCCCTCATCAGTCTCACGAAATGTAATATGAGCGCTTCCGCTCCATCAATCTCTATAAATCGCTAACCAGGCGCCCAGGGCCCCCACCTTGAGCACCCGCGATCCCAAGGATATCAGCCAATCGGTCATGGATGGACCGATAGGCTGGAATTGACGTGCCGGGGCGATTGCCAGCACGACGTCTTCTCCTGCGAGTGGCATTAGCTCTGTGCCGCTCATGCTCTGCGGACGACTGAAAGTCTCTAGGTATATGAGCTACTGGATATACACAAGCTGATTCCAAAATTAGACAAGCTGGCGAATTATTGTTATGGTCTTTACACTTGTGTACTGTGGTCTGTGTCACCGTGAATAGAGGATTCTATTCACATCTTTTTGTAGAATTCAATATCAAAACTGGCAAAATTAATAGTCAGGAGTGGTGATTTACCTTTAAAGCAGAATTAAAAGTAACATTTAGATTCCACTGTATCTCTATTCTATTTTCAAACAAATAACACTTTATTGGCTTTTTTGACCATTTGCCAATATAATCAATTCGCACTTTATTCATAATTTTAATACGAGTATTTAAAATAAATTTTATTACCTTCCCGAGTCTTGTTCTATTTTCAGTTAAATGAAGTATAAGTTAAATTTGATTTCTACAATAGATTTAAATCATAATTTGGAAAATTATATGTTTGTTATAGATAATTTTGTATTACAATGTAAGCTTTTTATTGCAGAAAGCCGAAAGAATCCTGTACATACCTCACGGATAACTTCAAGTCCAAGTGTGTCCAAGTATATAACTACCACAGGCTTTTGACTTGGGATCAGCAGAATGGTCTTCACATGGATATTTTTAAGGTTATTTTTTTTCACAAAGATAATGAAAAAGTGTAATTATTTAATCTTCACTAGAAATTGATTGTCCTGCTATAATCAGCAGTATACGTTAGAATGTTTCTTTTTAAATATACATATATATGATCGAAAAATATTGTAAATACTAATAAATTTCTTTACATTCGATCATCGGAAGATATTTGAAGCATTTGTTACATATATTTTGTATGCTACAAAGATTTTTTAAAATTATAATCAACATCGTCTCCAGAGAATTTTATTTATTTTTAAAAGATTTTTGATAACAGAAATGCTTAGTTTGTTGATAATGTAAGGTTGACAAATATTAATTTCAGGTTCCAACATGCTGTTCATGTCATATTGAGGGGTACAGCGTATCGTTTCCTCCTCTGGGTCATAGAATTCATGAGACATCATCTGAACACTTTCCTGGTGAGGATCTCTCTGCAGAACATGGAAACAATGCATTCGAAGCAGTTCAATCAACCATACAAAGACCTAGGGTTAAATCTCCACCATTCACACAAAAGCCATTAGATTCCTTCTCTCCTTTCTCTGATAAGCAAAATTTAATAAACGGACCTTTCGGTAAAATCAGTGATAATGATGATGCCAATCAGCTCTCTTCTAGTCCAATAGATTCTTACGGCAACACTTATTTCCCGGATTCATTTAACCAGGCAAGTTCAGTGAAAAGTATAAAGAGACCACCAACTAGAAATTCAGTTGGTAATAGTTTTGATTCAGTAACGTTGCCCAGTTATTTAGAACCACCGACCCCATCAGCAACATCATCGTTTTCTTTTATCAAAGATCCCAGCAGTAAGTTTAAAGGCAGTCCTTTCAAACGAGGAGCAATCAGACCTAGACCAATAAGGAAAAAAATTTCTGGAGGGCTGGATGATTTATCATCGTCTGGAAGTACCGCTTTAGAGTCTTTAACTAGCGGGGGTGTTGATTCTAGTGAAGCTTTTGCTGATTATATAGAAGAGTCCCGAATAGATCAAGCTAGTGTCGCTAATATACCACAATTGAGAGTAACAATAGCTCCCAAATTGCATTCGGTGACAACTGAAGTTCATACTGTTACTCCTTTAAATGACAACACGAATGCTGCTACTGAAAGTTTCTCCTCTAATGGGAAAAAAGTGAATTACAATTATCATCCTATAATAGATTTCTTTGAAAACGTCGACAAAAATGACGATCAATCTATAGACAGAGGCGATAGTGAAGCAAGTTACAGAGCACAAATAGAATCAGGATGGAAACCGATAAAACACCCTCCGGCTAGAAGTATTCAAAGCACTGATTTAATTGGAACTCATAAAAAATCCTAAACTTATGTTTCCTATGTTCCCTTATTAATATTAGATAATACATTATCACATATACATAGACATAGTATAAATGGTTATGTAAGAAGGATATTATATAATGTATGAATAAGCAAATATTGAATACAATACATTTAGACGAGACCAAATTTGAATATTGCAATCTTTACGTAATTTATTCTTTAAAATAATTTAATTTATTTTAATTTATACTCGATATTGTTGTTTAATAATAAGGTATTTTAAAAAATGTAGGTTTAAGAATTAAAAGAATTGCAAAGAAAATGAATTTTGAATTTATGTATTTTTATTATTAATTTCCTATCTCTAACTATATTTTTGGAACAAAATATTTAACTACAATTAATATTATACATAAAAAAAATTCTTTAACAAATTTATTTTTAGATTTCATATCAAATAGGATGTTTTTAAAAATATTTATTTACTCAATATTTATCTCACTTCAATTCCATTACTCGGTTTATTCGACAGTGAATGAATCAATTTATTTAACAGAGTTAAATAATTATTTCCGAAGATTTCAAAATTCGACCAGCGTGTCCCGATATTGGCGGGCTCAAGTGTCTATAGAAGTGAAAGTATAAACGGCTTTTTACAAAGTTGAATGGACTGCTACTATCTTGTACAATTTGCACGCAATTGGTCGTGCCAGACGAAAAATACCATAATCAGACTACGCCATAAGTTGGCTGTTGTTATGATATGACCTAAATGCTCACTCACCAGGTTTGTGTTATACTTGTGTCGTAATTATATCTAATCATGCTATTATTTATTTCGGTGTAGGCAGAGCTATATAATACTTTAAAAATAAATGCTTTTTCTAATAGATGTTAGCAAACCAATGAAAAATCTTTTTAGGAGGCATTTGTTGTTAGATTTGTAGAATTTAGGTCACAGACAACAAGTTTCAGAATGATGCAAAGAACCTAAAACTTTTTAAAACACCAATGCTTCTGAAATTAAGAATTTATATAATATTGTAAACTTTTATTTATTTTACTAAAGTATATCCAGTTTCTCTTTGTAGATTACCTTTAATAAAAGAAGGTATTGCACTTTCCAATATTTATTTATAAAAGTAACAAAAAAAATATAATTAATTATATGAACGTTACAACATACAAAATTACAAAAATATACAAAATGATTGTAACCTTTCGATTTACAACGATTTTAGCTATCACAGTATGTTTTTACCTAGTATTTAGGAAGTAAATAATTAAGATTAAATACATTAAACAGAAACTATAGTACATACCTCGCACTTCCAATTAGTAACCGTTCTATTAAATTTAGTGGCACATCTATTTTTTTACCAATAGTTTAGGAAGCATTTCAAAATCATAAAAAGTCTTTTATCCATAGCGCCGAATCCTTTACAGGAGGTTTTTTACTAGACAGAGTTTTACATTTCACTTTAAATATAATATTAAAAACCACTGGAAACATTATACAATAAAATGTAAAAATATAAAACAAATATAGAAATAAGTTAATTGAAATTTTAAACATAGTTAATATTAGTGATATGTTTTTAAGTATAGAGGACATTTTATTTCTCACATTAATAACGACTACGGATATTGAAAATGTTGAAATAAGGAACATTAATTTTTAATTGAGCTTACAATTAGTCATAAATATGATGCAAGAAGTAGACGTTTGGCAATATAATTGCGACTTATATAGACGCAAATGCTGGGGCAAAAGAGCCATGAGAAAAAGATAGTACAGTCTGGGTGGTACAATAGGGATTCATATTTTAGGGTTTTAAAGACATGGGCATATGTAAAAAATAAATAGTTTTAGGTTCAAGTAGGTTTCGAAGAAGAAAAAAATTGCTAATTTAATTATGTTTAACTCCTATTTGTGACTATTTATTTAAAAAAAAAATGTAATTAAAACGTTCAATAAAACGTTTGGTGTTTCTAAGTTTTAAAAGAACGGTTCGGCAAGTGTCAGTTAAGTTACGCTTCCACGTAATAGTACATTCGTTTACTTGGATCTAGAATGTACCCAGGTGTGGTAGTCATTATGGGAACAGCTTGAGCAAAGCTATTTAATAATACTGCAGCGTTTCTTCTATCTTTAACCCTATCTGCTTTTACTTTTATATCGTACTCACTATCTGGGTTGTTGCCTTGGACAATTTTGGCACTTCTATAGTTGCCTCCGTGCATAGCTCCACCGTTTCTAGAATTATAAGTCCTGTAGTTATCGTCTTTAGACGTAGAACCATCGTTGCGTTTATTATCATCCAGTTCTGTTAGCTTTCCATACTTTCTATTACCTCGTCTTAAATTACTCTCTAATCTGAGATTGCCGCCATGCATTGCACTCGTCAAAGGTCTTTTCGTGACGTCACTTAGTTCTATCAGCTTAGCGCTGCGGCCACTATTTCTTGATTTTGCAAAGTCGCTTATAGATTTCAAATTACCCCCATGCATTCGGTTTTGAGGTCGTTCTGTAAGTTCTATTTGCTTTGTGTTCTCACTTTGTGAAGTTTCTGTATCCGTTAAAACCTTGGTTTCTTCTTTTTGCAATGAATGTGTATTTGATTCTTCAGGGGCTCTTCTATAATTTCCACCATGTCTTGGACCATTCTCAAGGTCTAAATTCTCTTTAAAAACTTCAACATCACCCAATTTGTTTACTTCAATTGCTAAATTATCATCCTTATATAAATCTAATGCTTCTATGTGTTTTCCGTGTTTTCTTTTAGGTTTTGGTGGAATTTCCTTGATAATTTCCACTTCTTTAATATCTTGTTTGAATTCAGTCGTGTGAGGTGAGGATTTGTTGACTGGTAATTCTTTATGAATTTCCACAGTCTTTTTAGAAACGATGGGTTTTTGTTTTTGTGAACTTCTGCGAGATGCTACAGTAGGCAAAGGAGCGTCTGTTGTCCTTGGTAGTGTCCTTTTAGTTGGTTCTGGAGTCGTTATTTCTGGTTCCTCCTCATCTTCACCTTCTTCATCTTCCTCGTCATCTTCGTCATCATCTTCGATATCTTCATCATCGAGATCTTCTTCACTACTTTCCTCACTAGATAATTCATGACTCTGTTTACTTTTAGCATTTTCTTCTTTTTCATAAAGTGGAATGTAGTCATTCATATCGTGCTTGATGCCAATTAATGCATCTACTTCTTCTCTTCTCATATCATCATCTTCATCTCCATACTTTTTTGTATCGGTTACTATAGTACTTTTAGAACTTTTTTTCTTCTTTTCTCTGTATTTTGGAATCGACATTTCATCATTTACATTTTCTCCTTGATTGACGTCTGAATTTGAAGGTCGTTCAGTTTTTCTTTCTTTTGTTGTTGTTAGGTCTTCTTGATTAAAATTTCTAAATCTTGTAACTAATCGCAGTTTGGGAGCTTGCGTTGTTAATTCTTCTAACAATTTCTCAGTTGTTGTAGTTATTTTTTTGTGTTTTTTAGGAGGAATTGCAGTAGTTGTTGTCGTTATTGTTGTAATAATGTCTTCTTCTTCATCATATTCCTCATATTCTTCATCACTATCGTCATCTTCTTCCAATTCCTGAGGACCGATAGCAGTTTGAGACGTTGATTTAATATCAGGAGTTGCAGTCGTAGTTGCTAAAATTTTTTTTACCATGTTAGAAGCTGCCACATTTTGTAGTTTAGTGGTAGTTGGTGTATTATTAGATGTATTAATAACAGGCCTAAAAGTAGGTTTTCTTTGTCTTGAATTTCTACGAATTTGGGGAGTTCGTTGTGAAGTAACTTTTAGGTCATTTTTTTCAGCATTTGTGTGTGATTCTCTCGATAACGATTTTTTGTTTTCAACCGGTGTATATTCTGTTTTATGATTTGATGGTTTGAATTCATATCTTGGTTCACCTCTACGCTGATCTACTTCAATATCTGCAGAATCATCATCTGAAGTATCTTCAATATTTTGACTTTTCGGTCTATCCTCGCGACCAATATCTTTATATGCACGATTGTTGTTGAATTTTTTATCAGATTCACGATTTGCTCGTGTCACTCGGTCAACCACTCTACTTGTTTGCATTTGCTTCAAAAGAGGGCTTATATTTCCTGTTGCTGTTTTTTTCGTATCTTGAGCTTGGCTTTCTCGTATAATTTTATATGGTTCATAAATAAATGGAGCCGCTCTTTTTCTTCTTAAATTATGTGGAGTTGTAGTAACGTCTTCTTTGCTTGGAATGAATGAATGGGTTGTATTATTTAGTATGTTATTGGTAAGTACAAAACTAGTAGATGAATTATTAATAGCATTTGTTATATTTTCTTCATTATTTCTAATATTATTTAGAATATTACTGAATATATTAGAATCATTTGCTAATTGAACATTAGCTTCACTTGTGTTCATTGGCAATACTGTAGATTTTGTTATTTTATCAAATTCTTTTATCGTAGATTCTAATAATTCACTTGGATTTGCTCTTAACTTATCTAAAATCATAAAAATATCACTTTTATTACTATCTGGTATTGTTTCAGATAAATCAACATTATTCGACTCTTGTGTATCAGGTTCTTCAGAAAGTTTTAGTTTATATTCAGATAAGTTTGGTAGGGTTAATGGTTCTGGATCTGCTATTATTTCTTCTTTGAAAAATGGACTATCTAAAGGATTTTCTCCAAAATATTTCGCTTTAAAGCAATCTATTTTATCACCTAGACCACTAAGACGTGGTTGTTCTTTTATTATATTGAAACTTTTTTCACCCTTCTTTTGAGGCTGTTCTTCGCTTTCACTATTTTGTTCCTGACTTTTGTTTGGATTTTTACCATTTTTTAAATCTTCTGGCAAAGGATCAACATCTTCTACTTCAGGGCACACAAATTTTGATCTTGAATCATAAAATTCAGTACCTCCTTCTGATTTGTTTGGAATGAATTTAAAATTTTCTGCGTAACGTAGAGGAGAATGTTTATTAACAGAATTAAAGTTTTTAAAATAATATGGATATTTGTCTTTGATATTGTCCTTCTTAGGCTCTAATTTCTTTTCAGCAATTCCAACAATTTCTTTTTCTGTAAGAAAAGTTGAATCTAGATTGATTTCAGGAACTTCAAAATCTGAAGCTAGTTTATCGGTATCATCTATAATTTTTGTATGATTCGTATCTACTTCTATGTTTTCATTATTGTTTGTGTCTTTTCCATTTTTATTCTCTCTTTTATTTCGATTTAAGTCAGCTTGCGATTTATCACTATAAATATCTGCCTCTGCAGAATTTTCATCTTCAACTTCGGAATATTCCTCTTCTTCTGTTTCTTTTTCGTTATTTTTCTTGTCGTCGTCCCAATTTTCATTATGTAAAGTTTCATCTCTATATTCGGACGCTCCAGCGTCGTCGTAGTCCGTACTTATTGTCGGAGTTTTATATCTACCTCTGCTTTCTTCTAACTGTTTTAAATAGCCTGCGTGATCTTCATTTTCAGATGCATGCTTTTGTTCTCCAGCATGATCATATGCTGAATCCTCATAACCTTCTTCGGAGTAAACTGTTTGGGCTTTTTTACTTTTAACAGCTTCTCTTAACCGGGGTGCATTCTGTATTTCTTCATAGTTTTCAGCGTCTTCTAAAGCTGCTTCTCTTGGTAAATGTTTTATTGTCTCCGTTTTTCTTACTTGTGCATAGTTTTTAACAGGAACAAATTCTTCTTCCTCGTCATCTTCTTCGTCATCCTTAGCATTCACATCACTATTTTGTAGTTCTAGTTTTTCGTATTGAGCAGGACGATTTTCTAGAACAGCTTTATTAATAGAGTCATCAAAATTATTTCGCAATTGAGAAAATTTTTCCTTACCTCGTTCATAGATATCGTAGCCCTCTTCAGGTTCACCTAGGCTTTGAGAATATTGTATTTGTGGGTATTCGTTGCGCTCATCGTCATATTTTGTCGCATGTTG
This sequence comes from Automeris io, assembly GCA_036320925.1. Classification (NCBI taxonomy): domain Eukaryota; kingdom Metazoa; phylum Arthropoda; class Insecta; order Lepidoptera; family Saturniidae; genus Automeris; species Automeris io. Next base: position 17,209,022 of record JAUDJH010000008.1, on the reverse strand, counting down.
TTGTCTTAAGTCATGTATATGATTTTTCAGAGGATGATAGTGTTGAGGTTTTATTTTCACATGATCCTGATCCCATGGATGTCTTAGCTTTTGATTTAGAATTTGATCTCTATGATTAGATTTTGGTGGGATTGTGTAGTATGCTGGTCTTCTTTGTGGTTGATGAATTTCAAACTCAGTGGGTGTATTTTTTTGGGAAAATAGTTTCTTTTCTGTTTGTTCTGGAGTCTCTAAATATTCATCTTCGCCTATATCCGATTTCTCGGCTTGCTTTTCATAATTTTGGAGTCTTTCTTTATTATTTTCTAAATCATGTCTAATTTTATGAAGTACTGGGTCTTTATAAATTGCTTGAAGCAATGGTTCTTCAGCTTTATACGGATGGAATACTTCATAGTTACTGGAAACTGGGACGGCATGTTTCGGTGAATTATTTTGTACAAGTTTTTGATAAGGTTCAAAAATATTATTTTTCTTGTCTAACAATCTATGTTTGCCTAACTGAGGCTTTGGTACTCCGGTATAAGGCCTTACAGGATATGCTCTGTAATAATCTTCAGGAGATTCAACACCATGAGAAGCAGCTATATTGATGGCAAGGCGTGGTTTCTTAGCAGTATATTCAAAATACTCAACTGGTAGTGGTTTTTGACGCACATTTTGAGGTGTGAACTCTTCTATGGTGAAATCTTCGTGGGATTCCTTGTGATCCACATCATCATTATTCCACACAACGGGCACTCGTATAGAAAAGCACAGTTCACAGCACTCCAATACCAGGATTATTGCAAGGGCTGTTGTCACTTGCATTGTTCACATCACGGTCGCGAGCGTCGCGGCGGGTGCTTCGGTTAACTGAGCCGGGTCGGTGGGCAGGCTACCGTTTTTATTTCCTCGGTCCGCCGTAGCGAACAGATTGCTTTTAACCATTCGCTTTATCGTAACGTATGGCCCAAAGTAGAACAGATAGAGGATACTTTTCTTGATTACACATATTCAACTTTTGGGTTTTATTATTATTATTTATTATTTATTTATTTTAAAGGGAAACATACAGCAATATAAAAATGATAATAATATACACAAAAAATGTTACATAAGCCAGCAAAGTTTCCACAAAAATTAGTACAAAAATAAAAATCAAGCTAATAAATAACAATAAAAAAATCAATCAAATATACATACATATATATGTTACATATAAATAGTACATTTATATTAAAAAAAATACATTATAGAACTCATTATAAATACGTAAATGGGTTTTATGCGTCAGCACACGTTCATAGACCAACGACGAGGAACCCAATGATCATAGATGGGCAAAATGTAATCAGATTAATGAAAATGATTAACGATTACATTTTACGTTTTTTGCCATTAATATGACTGCATTTTGCTCATTTATGTTTTAAACACTGCAGAATCCCAGATTGTATACATATTTATGATTTCTCAATGTTTTAAATGGATTTAATCATGATTACAGAGCAAGAAAATTAAAATTACGTCTACATTTTGTAATCGTTCATCATTAATCAGATTACATTTTGCCCATCTCTGCCAATGATTGATAAACTAAGATCTGGTTTTATTTAACCTTGTAAAATTGTTGATACTGTGATGTTCTGTGTCGGGACTACTCAAATTATTAAAAACAAAAGCGGGTAGAGGAAGTAATTTCTCACTGCTGATAAAAAATGCACGATGCTTTAGTTTGCTCGTTACCATGGCCTGTGTAACTAGCTTGTAACGTTCAGTTACATTTAAAAATGAGTTTCTTCGCCCACAGAACCCATTAAAGTATTCATAATGACTGTGTTGATTATCTGTATACGTAAAAATTCAGCATACGTCTGGAAGTCATATGATTGTAAAACGCTGATGTGATCTCTCGCGTCACTAACCGCGACCACTGTTTCTCTATGCCGAGGGTCTATAAACAATACAACACACTCTCGCAATTTGAGGATGTAGTGCTGTTTTTCTTAAATTTAGAAACATATGGACAGTTAATGGATTATTTTTGTTGTCTTTTTCGAAATCACTATGGCATTGCGTTTATAATCATAGTTATATATTCTACGTTATTGTCTTTTTTACGCAGTGTCTATATATAGTTCTTTATCTCTTTACTTTTTCTTTTATTGTAAACTAGTATTAAATATTGATTATTGTGCATATGAGTGATTAATGTTTAAAGCCTTTCTGATATTGAGCGTGAATAGACCAGGCCAAGTTTTAGTCATTTTTAGGATAAATGCGACTGACTGGCAAAGGTTTCGTGATCTAGGTTGAAAACGCGGACTTATATAATCAACCTGCATCGGCCTACCACAGAACATAAGCTTCTACAAAAGCTCATGACTCAGTCCAATCTTCCGCTCTTTTTATACAAACATTGAGCAAGTTGCCCGATATATTGCCTTCTTTTTAAATGTCAGATTTCTTTATACAGGACAAAAACTGCAAACTTCGTTACTAAAAATAAAATTTAATTAATAATATTTATCGTTGAAGTGAGATATCTAAGGTGAACGCAATATCCATCATGCGATGATTCACAAATTATGCAATAATATACTATTTTTCTTGTCATAAATTTTTTAGCAAAGAACAAGATGACAGCGTTTTCTTCCTTAACATATTCTTGACTGTGATGTCTTTCCTATTCTCTGGAATATAACAGCTCAGTCGTTTTAGCTTTTTTAAGCCCAAATCGCCATGAGCGGCTGAATAATGCCATCTAGTGGTAGGCAATAAAATATGTATGTGCGAATATGAATGGCTTGTACAAATTTCAAACAATATTCTTCTATTCATATTCGAATCTACTAAATTAGGTTGATCTATCAGGTTAATTACCCTGTAATAAATGATTGTTTTAAAGTACCTAACTGTGTGCTTAAATCTTGAGACATTTAAACAAATTGGTGATAAGTTTGTAACTTGCGTCTAAGGTCATTCGTGCGATAGAGAAATTGTTAAAACAGAGTGTAACTAGAAACATTATAACTCTTTTGAAATAAAGGAAGCTGGACAGACGAATTTAGTTACAAAAATAAACCTTAGCACTGTGTATTTCGTTAATAAATTCGAGTTATACTGTCTCGACAAAATGGCTACAGTGTACTTGTAAGTATGTACATTGTAGTTTAAAAACGAAAGCGACTATCAGAGGACGAAAATCTTTTGGCAATCTCTGTCATTTCGGTACACATATACAACTATTGAAGGTCTCTAGGTATGTGAGATACTGGACATACACGGACGAATCAACTTAATCCTGAAACACGACAGGCCTAAGCGAGTCACTATGACGGTCTTTACATTTGTGAACTGTGCTTTGATATTTTGTTCTTGTTGATGTAAACTGTCTACTGTTACCTGCACCCAAATGCAGCTCCAGAGGTATCGCCTTCATAACATAATGCGGAACTTAAAGAAATTAAGTTTTACAGTCTTAACATTCTGCATGAAGATGCATTGTATAGTTATATTAACGGATTCCTTTGAAGTGCAAAGTAGAGCAACTTATTTGTCAACTATTCTTGCCTTGTATATATTTAATTATAGCGGCTTGATTCGACCCCAATAATGATTTAAATTGCACAGTTCATGCTGGATAATGTTTCCATGCAAGATAATAAGTACGGTTTAATGCTAAATCGCGTTTAAGTAACATTAATAATATATCGTCAAGAAATATTTGCGTTTATATGTCGTGGCCAATGTGATCAGTAGCGTAGCTGATTTCCGTTTTTACAACTCAAGTAAACACGACATTTAAATATGCATTTAATGCATACAATACAACAACATAGCCCCAAAATCGCAAAAATTTCCTTAAATTGCAGCCGTGGTACACGTGTAAGTACAGTAAAGTCAATAAAAACGCATTTTTTTTATAACTTCATAATTTGGGCACCAATTAGATTTTTTTTTTTGAGCTCTAGATAACTGTACTACTAGGCGCTCCAGGATTATCCATTCTTTATGGGGCATCCTGTATTTGACATTTAATTTACCTATAAACCGAAGATAATAATATCATAATATAATCATAATACTTGAGTTACGATACGGCGTGCCGAGAGTTAAATTTGGACCCCGTGAGAAACATAAACGAATCACGCAGGGCGACGGACGTGTTAATAAAATACTGCCACAAAAAAGTTATTTGGAGGGGCCGATTTCAGAACCGCTCAGATCAATCTGGCCGCTTTGCCTGAGTATAAAAAAAGACAGTCAACTTAATTCGCTCTCCTAGTGGGCGTGAAATGCTATTTACTCGACTGTGCTAGATAATAATTATCAACTTGGCATGGAGACCATTCGCAGTCACATAAATGGGTCCGTTACGCAACCGCGTCCAGTTTGAACGCCCCGAGAATGCCATTTGAAATCACAATGCAACTCGGACCGGGTTAAATAATACCTTTTACATTTTAGTTCTTTAGTAATAAATGAAAGAGTCGATAAAGCTGCATGGATGTGTACGAAAAATGAATATCTTAAAGTCATAAAGTTTCATTTCACTCTAAATAAAGTCAATAAATTGTTGTGGATATCGATTTACAATAGGTCATTGTCACTTTCCATCAGACTAGCAGATATTTATTTACTACACGTTTTCTACTGTCAGTATCATGGTTTTCAACCTCGTTCCACCCTCTCCCTTTCTAAATAAATCCATGCGCGCAGGTTTGCGGTGTCACAGCTATACGGAATCTCACATTCCGGCTAGGACTAAGAAATTCTCTAACTCCTTCTTTTGCCGTATGGTTGGGTTGTGGAATGGTCTTCCGGCGAGCGTGTTCCCACCTTCCTATGATATGGGATCCTTTAAGCGTAGCGTGAAGAGATATTTGTGCAGGCCGGCATGATTGCTGCGACTACCGATGGGGTTTTTTCTTACGTTTCGATATTCGTTGGCGTTTTTTGGACTGCTCCATACTTACCATCAGGTATAGAGCAGTCAGTGTGTCAAGTCAGTTTAAAAAAAAAGGATACAGTATTATTTTACCAATAAAGTAGCCGCAAATAATTTGTAAAGTTTTGAAATAGGTATTACATGTATTAATATTGTATTAATTTACAACTAGTGACTGTGCGGCGCCTTGGTTTCGGCTTGGGGCATCTTCGGCTAAATAAACTACATTAGGTGAAACTTTTAAATCGCCTCCTCTTTTTTGTTACAATCCGCCAAGGCGTGGAATTCGCTTCATGCGTCGGGTTTTTCGACATCTTACTTAATAGGGATATGTCGATATACGATTGGAGTCAAAACTAATTAATAGACCATTGTCATAACCTTGAATCAAAGACACAAATATAAAAATCTAAATAAATCTGTTCAAGTTATATATAGAAAAATCAATTGCTGTTCGTTAGTCTCGCTAAATCTCAAGAAATACGAAGAAAAATGCTAGGAATATAATCTAAGGCTAGGAATATAGTAAAATCAACAATTTCGTTTTCCCATACAAATCACTGTCTCCAGCTGTCAAACATATGATGTCAATCAAAACAAATCAAACGTGCGTTAGGATTGTCTTTGGTATGCCTTTCAGTTGATTAGAGGTTGTATGTCATTAATGAAAATTATAATTTATACACCAAGTAATCAAACAAAAAATAACCCAATATCCCATAAGGCATTATAGTAAAAATATAATTACCTTAGATATGACTTAAGTATTTCAATGCAATTTTATTTCTATTAGACTGCGACAGGCCAATAACTTTTGGCAGAATGAAATCTGTCGGAGCAGCTATTAACATAAATAAAACAATGTAACTTTGTTTTAGAGAAAAGGGGCAGAACGAGGTCTGCCGGGACAGCTAGTGCTGTATAAAAATGACATAATCATTTTTAAAACTTTTAAACGTAAGTTTTACGTTGATGTACATGTAATAACGTATATTATGTAAAGTATCTTATTTTAAATTGGACCTAGATATCAATGCCTTAAATTTTTTCTAAAACGGAAATTATGTAGTGACGTATATTATGCAGAGTAAGGCTAAAAAAAGTTTTATACACTTATTGTAACTTAAGGATATTTACAGTTATTTTTTTATTTTAAACTGACTCGATCAGTGACTACTCCATACCTGATGGTAAGCATGGGCAGTCCAAAAAACGCCAAAGACTATCGAAAGGCAAGAAAAAACCCACCGGTAGACGCAGCGATCATGCCGGCCTGCACACATATCTCTTCACTCTACGCTTAAAGGATCCCATATCATAGGATGGTGGGAACACGCTCGCTGGAAGACCATTCCACAGCCCAACGACACGGCAAAAGGAGTTAGAGAACTTGATGTGAGACATCTAGGTCGAGTGCATTGTATATAAAGCGCGCTAAATAAATAATTAATTGGATTTAAAGTAAGTATTGGCACTGTAAGGAATCACTGATCTCCCCTAGCAATAGAGGCCTCCACCACTAACGGTAGCTAATCCTCCACAACTGTTAAACCCGACATAATCGTTGTGGTCCACGGTAAGCGGCGACCTTTCTGCCGCTTGCCTCCACATTTTGTGACAATACAGCTGAAGTCTCATTCTCTACATACATAAACAATTTATAGAGGTTATTAAAATTATCTGAAACTTCTCAAAAGATGTCTAAAGCAGAAAACCCAGCCGAAGCGACGGTCACACTCTATTTAAAACTAACACGAAGGTTTGCAGGGCGTTCCAAACGGCAAACAGGTTTCTATGTGACTTGGCACAGTTTGCGTCCAGAGAAAGGCTCAAGTCCAGACTGTTCTCACATACCTAGCACTCCTACATATAGAAAACTAGACTCAACATATACTTACAAATATTTTGTAACATATTATCCTTCGATTAACATTGTTACGCCAAAAGATAACTGTGCATAATCCATGATATCTTTAATATAATTTGTCATAATGAGTTGCTACGGCCTGTCGCGTTTGAAAGAAAGAAAGAAAACGTTTTATTAACAGCAGCCATATAAAAGTAACTACAGTGTACAATAGAACAAACATAAAAGACCAAAAACATACATAAAAGTCTAGGCCGCCGCCAATAAGGGCCCTGTCTCAGCTGTGCTACAGAGCACTGGACTCTGCAGCGCTGGTACTCTGACAGGGCCTTGCGGACGACGCAGCCGCTTCACTGGGACAGCCCTACAAATAGAGTTAGGAAGTAAGTTCCGTTTCGGAATTAGTTTGTGTATATCCAGTTGTTTATACACTAGCTCGACATAGTGACTACTGAGTACCTGATGGTAAGTACAGTGTAGTCCAAAAACGAAAGCGACTATCAAAGGATGAAAATCCATTGATAGTCTACATCGTCATGTCGGCCCACATATACCACGACTGAAGGTCTCTAGGTATATGAGCTACTGGATATACACAAGCTGATCCCGAAACGCGACAAGCCGAAACTGGTCACTGTGACGGGCTTTACACCCATGTACTGTGGTCGCGACCCAGACGGGCACTGACGCCCTACCACCTCGCATCTAGAGAACTTTTACCACCTTCATTGTATATATGGGCCGACACAGCGGTGGCGACTGCCAACGGATTTTTGTCCCTTGGCGATCGTCGCCGTTCTTGGAGTACATTATACTTTCCATCAGATGCAATGTTGTCAATATGTCGAGTTAGTATACAAAAATGAGAAGAAGATGTTATAAATACTCTCTCAAATCTATTGAGCTAAGCCAGCAAGTAAGTTTTTTAAAAACTTACAAACACTTATTTATTTTTATAAGTAAATATTTACTTGCAAGTATTAATAATAAAGTAATAATTATATTGTTTCAATGTATCTCTTTCAGGGTCAGCAGATATAAATAAGTGGATGTACTCCCCTTTGCGCTTATATGTCGTGCCCAACGTGACCAGTGGCGCAACTGGTCGCCGCTCTCACAGCACGAGTACACATGACATTTTTATTAAATACCAGTTTCCTCACGATATTTTTCTTCACCGGTGAGTAAGTAGTGATTAAATAGGTACTTAATCTGGATAAAACAGGTATACGAGCCAGAATACAATCCCACGACCACTGGTTTTGACGCCAATTAAATATAGGTAAAGTTTACGTAAAATGATATTTAATTGAAGCGGCTTGATTCAATCTTGGTTTATTTTTATTTTTGAAGCGGATTAACTACTGATTGCCGGGAAAGGCATTTTCAGCTCAACCGGGGTTAGGGGGCGAGCACAGAAGGTGCTCAGCCCGCGAAATTTTGGGTTGGGTGGCAATGCAAGGGCACCCCTGTGGGTACGAACCTCGACTTGGACCGCCAGCCAAATAAAGTACTAACCCTACGGGTGATCTACCAGCGTTTTGGAAGTGACTACCTTGAGAAGAAACGCCGAAAGATACTCAATCAAGGCTGCGTCGGAGTAGAACTGCGCCTCGGTGCGAAAACGCACCGGCTAGCAGCAGTTGACTGAACTATCCTTCTTCGGCGACGCCGGTGTCGCGGAGTGAAAGTAGTGTGTGTGTGTACCCCACTGTTTGATCGATCGGTCTTTCGGTTAATCTTGGTTTAACGCTGAATAGCTTTTTATATGGATACCGGTCCCATTTTCATTAGACCGCTCCGCTAAATATTAGTGGCCCGCTCTGGACTCCATTGATCGTAGGAATCGTAGACAAGTTGGCGATGACTCTTTAAGTGAGACTAAAATGCATAGTATTGGCCATCGACGTGAAGTCACCTGCCTCGCTGTCCTTTGCCGGTTGCATTATGAAGAGTGTCCTCAGATGCTACATTCTTTAATACCACCAGCCCCGTTTCGTGATAAAGCCAATAATCCGTATACAATCAACCGTGATACAAACCGTATGTAAACGATTCGCGTCTACATTCATTATGCGAATAGCTAAGGAGTAGAATATGCTTCCAGCGACCATATTTTTTCGTTTTTATGATCTGGGAGCCTTTAAGAGAAGAGTGAATAGGCATTTGTTGGGCGGACGAGGACATTGTTAGACTCATTTTCAACTTCCACCAGGTGTGATTGAAGTCAAGCGTCCGCCTGTAGTTAATAAAAAAACGACTACTACAGCTGTCGAGTATTAATTTATTTTATTATCTTTTTTTTTCGTAGGCTTTACCCTAGTTTCCCTACACATGACTCCTGGGTGGTGCTAAGCGAGCAGAAGCGAGGTGGCAGGGCGTCGGTGCCCGTCTGGATCGCGACCGCAGTACATGTGTGTAAAGCCCGTCATAGTGACCAGTTTCGGCTTGTCGCGTTTCGGGATCAGCTTGTGTATATCCAGTAGCTCATATAGCTATAGACCTTCAGTCGCGGTATATGTGGACCGACATGACAATGTAGACTATCAATGGATTTTCATCTTTTGATAGTCGCTTTCGTTTTTGGACTAAACTGTACTTACCATCAGGTATTCTGTAGTAACTAAGTCGAGCTAGTGTAAAAAAAAATATATATTTGTATTTAATTTTTATTTTACAAGCACGATTTTTGCCTCAAACGTAACAGTTGAAACAAGTTCATCTGATACAATTTGACGGTCGATTATCGCATAATTAAGCGACCTCAAATCAATACTGAAAAACGCCGACCAACCAAAAGACGTTGATAATAATCAAATGAACTAATAATTGCCAGTAATGGAAAGTTGGTGGTATTGTGGTAACTGATAATGTGCAGAATGGGTTTCTGCAACAAAAATGGGGTTCGTTTATTATGTAACAGCAATTGCTTGAAACCGTGTTGACATATTGATGTAATTTCTGTGTTTTTTTTTTACCGACCGAATAATAAAGCTTTACAAACTTTACATTGAATAAATATTTTTCCCAAAATCAGTTGATTTCAGTTCACTTTCATTTAGTTTTTTTCTTTGTTGTATTTGCTTTTCTTTATGTGGTTTTGAGATTCCTTAGATCAAATTAAATTCCAAACACTACGTTAAAAATACTTTATTTCACTTTCCAAATTAATTGCATGTTTTCTCACCTTTTTCGTCATTTCTCTAACCACCTGCTCTTTTAAAAACTACTTATTCTTTCTTTTTCTATCCTTCTTTTCTAACTCTCAGGCGTTTAATTCTACGCATTTTCACATATAATAATATTTCATACAATTACATCCATTCTACATTTATATAATTAGTTGTCTCTTATTGTTTTATGTCCCTTAGCCTGGTTTTATTTTGTATTTTTTATTGTTTATATATTGCTGTATGTTTCGCTGTAAATGTAAGAAAATAAAACTATCTATTTAAAAACTTTTGAATAATAGACGTTCTATGATGTTCATATCTCTGAAGGTTAAAATCCGATTGCTTTCAATCAATGCATCCCACCAGTTATAACGTACGGAAGCAAGAAACAGACACCATAGAAGGGCAAAATGTAATCAGATTAATAAAAATGATTAACGATTACATTTTACGTTTTTTACCATTAATATGACTGCATATTGCTTATTGATGTTTTAAACACTATAAAATCCCAGATTGTATACACATTTATCATTTCTTAATGTTTTAAATGGATTTAATCGTGATTACTGAGCAAGGAAATTAAAAATATGACTACATTTTGTAATCGTTCATTACATTACATTCGTTGATTACATTTTGCCCATCTCTGACAGGCACTAACGGTTGGGCTAATCCATCAGTTTAAGGTCGCTCAGCATGCGATTGAATGAACTATGTTATATGACTCTCCGAAGAATAAATTCTAAAATGAGTTTATCCGATAATGAGCCAAAGTTATCAACGCAGTTTTCCATAGCAAGCTAAAGTTGCTGTGGACTTGCAACGTATACCGAAGAACCTGTGCTCGTTAAAGCAGCACGAAAAGACAAAAATAACTTCGGCCAATCTTCTGCAAGGTCGAGTGACGACTTGCGTAAAGTGGCCTGCAAAGATTACATAACAAGAGCCAAGACTAGGCTCAATGGTATTTATAAAGACAGGTCTATAACCAGCGGCGGACTAAGTTGGGCTAATTATGAAGAGTTGTCGAGAGTGGATAAAGGGATTGATATATGTTACGGGCACTACAGAAATTGGGAATAAGTGTGAAAACAACCATTTCATTTCTCCTACTTTTTTTTACACTGGCTCGACATAGTGACTACGGAGTACCTGATGGTAAGTACAGTGTAGTCCAAAAACGAAAGCGACTATCAAAGGATGTAAATCTATTGATAATCTACATCGTCATGTCGGCCCACATATACCACGACTGAAGGTCTCTAGGTATATGAGCTACTGGATATACACAAGCTGATCCCGAAACGCAACTAGCTGAAACTGGTCACTATGACGGGCTTTACACCCATGTACTGTGATCGGGATCCAGACGGGCACCGACGCCCTACCACCTCGCTGCTGCTCGCTTAGCACCACCCAGGAGTCACGTGTAGGGAAACTAGGGTAAAGCCTACGGACGCGAGCAGCTTCGACTCCCAAAACCAAACCAACCAGACCAAACCAAATAAGTAACCAGCGAAATGATACATAGAATAGATAACACACGTTTTTTTATGTTAACCCGGTGAAAATCCCTACGGACCGTCAGGGGAGCGGTGAGGGCCGCTCCCCCGGTGTGTCGGACCTGCCCGACTAAAACCACCGGGGTGTTCCTTCTCCCGTCTGCCGGATGCTAAGGGCAAAGCCGAGCCATCTTCCTCGGCATCCGGTGAGATAACACATACCCTGTAGTAACTTAATCACTGAGCCTGATAATATTCTGGACGTTATAAGTTTTTTTTTTGTGTCTCGGGGGAAAATCCTACATAGGACCATCAGGGCTGCTGTGAGGGCAGCGACCCCGGTGTGTCAGACTCCTACTGACTAAAAACCCCCGGGGTATCCCTCTAATCGCTCCACCCGAGCCTGGGAAACCAAATTCATCCAGACGCCCGGAGAACCAAATGCCTTGTTGAGGCTGCCTCTCTGGGAGGGGTAGGGGTAAAGGCCCGCCCTTCCAACACCTATCTCACAGTCGGCGCGCAGGACACTGCACACCGCCTCCCTCTTATCCGGACAGAAGACTCCCTCAAGTATACCGCCCAGCTATTGACGTTTAAAGTAATTTAAAGGCACTTATATGCGAAAAAACTTACTTTTAATTATTGTAAATGCTCCATTGTAAATATTAACAGATACAATATTGGTTTTCATAATAAATACCGTGAAAATTAAAAATAGCTTTTCTATAGACAATTATTGTACATTTACACAATAACTTTAGAGATCTGCTCAGTTCTGTAGTTGCGAATTGCTTTCAGGGTTAATGACCTAGGTCTAGGTCGAACTGATGTCTGAGCTAATTATTTTCACTCCGCTTTTAATGCAAATAAATAACGAAACTATATGAAGTACCAACTAGGCGGGGCTAGATAAACAATGAGAGCTCAACATCATGGCTGAAAATTAACAAAAAAATAACAGTCTTGCGAATAAGCTGTCACTTAAGCTAAAACATATCGCCAGAACAGCTGTTTTAAGCTGCAGCATTAAATTGATTACATTTAACATTAATCTATAATATAAAAATGAATCGCAAAATGTGTTGATAAGCGCGAAACTCGAGAACGGCTGAACCGATTTGGCTGATTTTTTTTGTTGTGTTTGATAAAGTTTGAGGAAGGTTATTACGGAGAGAAAAATTTTAAAAATTCCCTGCAACTGTCTAAAAATAGCACTTTTGTATATTATCATACAAAAAAATCGTTATAAGTCATTTTGAACTTTAATACCACACCATAAAGTTCAAGTGTTAGTGGATAGGTTCCGGGAAGGCAAAACAAATGAGTGACGTATAAATATTAATGTCAATATTTGTCAATTTTTATACATATAGCATTAAGGCCAGGTTCCTTCAAACAATTTTCAAAAAACAGCCGACAGGCCAATAAGTTTTGGCAGAATGAATTCTGACGGGGAAGCTATTAACATTATAAAAAAACAATGTGACTTTGTTTTAGAGAAATAGGACAGAACAAGGTTTGCCGGGACAGCTAGTAATATATAAAGGTGATCATGGGTACATTAGTGGCTGTATCTACTTTGCGCTTATATGTCGTGCCCAACGTGACCAGTAGCGCATCTGTTCGCCGTTCTCACAGAACTAGTACATATGACATTTTTATTATTATATATGCCATGCGGGTTTCCTCATGATGTTTTCTTTCATCGGTCAGCATGAAGTGCCCACTGCATACTTAATTTGGAATAAACCCATATGTACGTGCCGGGATATGTACCCACGATATCGGTACCTTACTCACTAGACCACCACAGTCACATTTTTAATATTAAGTACTCTAGAAACAAAGAGCCGTGGCACAACGAGATTTAAAAGCGACAGATTAAAATAAAAATCCTGAGATTTAGGATAAAGTTAAAAGTAATTGGAATCAGTGGGAGTTCGCGCAAAGTTTTACGAATACTTTTTGTTATATTGTCGCGATAAAGTCCAGAAAATACAGGGAAGTAAAATATGAGCAATGAGCGCCGAGAGATGCAAATCCATCGACATTAACAATCCTTATGTTGGCCCACATATTCCACGTCTGAAGGTCTCTAGTTATATGTACAACTGGATATACACCGATCTGGATATAAACTGATCCTGACACGCAACAGGTCGAATTGAGGCGAGCGTGAGACCATATTAAAGAAAAGAAAAAGTTTCACAAAGACATTGAAGCGTTTCATATGTTAAATATTTTATTATATGTTATACGTTCTATTTTATCTGCTTACCATAACATAGAATCGATGTAAAGAAAGAATTGAAAAAAAAAATGTAATTGACTTATTTTTTGTTATATATATATGTATGTGCTAATAATAATTGTTTTGATTCATGTAATCAAATATGTATGAATAGCAATATAAAAAACTACAAATATCTTCTTGTTTTCATCACCAGATATATTAAGATGTATTGTATAAAATACTGTATGTACTATACCTTTGTTTCCAGCCTTAAGCAACCTATCAGTACTTTTAAATTTTAAGTCCGATTTCAACATTTAACCAAGAGTAGATCTCGTTAGATATGTGAGACTTTTATTGAAGTCTTAATAAGTATATATGATGCCAATAGATGGCGCTGTTTTACAATTTTTCTTATAAAGCCTGCAGGTTGCACCCAAGCAAATAATATTAAAGGAGAATTTACTGTGAAAGTTATGTTCTTAATTTAAAGAAATGAAAAGAAAGAGGGCTTTATAAAAATATATCTTATATTATAATTAACTATACTATAATTTTGTATTAGTATAAATTGATATCGCTTAAAAATATCAGAGAAATCGCTTTAATTCAATCGCTGTAAATTCATATTTTTTTGTAGCGCAGGTTAATATTTAAATAAGTCACAGACGTAACTTTTAATTTGTCATTAAAATAGTTAACAGAGACTAATTTTATTACGTAAAGTTTTGGAGGCTTTATTATCTAATTGCTTCTTACACCATAGACTTACTGCGGCCTTCGGAGCTATTGCGGAAACTCCTAATGATGGTCTCGTTTAACTTTGAACTGCAATAATTCCGGCGATTTGTACAAAGCCAATATAAACAACTTAGATTCGCTTCCTCATTTTAGAGTTCCTTAGGACAATTATTATTTTTTACATATTTATACTAATATTATAAAGCTGAAGAGTTTGTTTGTTTGTTTGTTTGAACGCGCTAATCTCAGGAACTACTGGTTCGAATTGAAAAATTATTTTTGTGTTGAATAGACCATTTATCAGGGAAGGCTTTAGGCTATATAACATCACGATGCAACTATTAGGAGCGAAGAAATAATGGAAAATGTGAAAAAAAACGGGGAAAATTATTCATCCTTGATTGCTTCCATTGCGTGCGCTGCGAAAACGGTTCAAGATATCAAAAATATATGTAGGAAAGAATTATTCCTCTTGAAATGATCTAAAAAAATGTCCGCAACAGTATATGTCTATCTATTAAGATTAACTCACTAGAACCGTTTTTATGGTAATCAAATTATGTCGAAATTAATGCATTAATTGTTAAGAGTTGTATCAACGTAATAATATTAATCTTTATCCAAATAAATATGTTATTGATTAAGAGTATTTAATTGTGAACAAAATTGTCTTTGACATCAATTAATTTCAATGAACATCTTAGAAGATATTACAATAACTTATATAGGAAAACAACGTTTGCCGGATCAGCTAGTTGCTAATACTTTTACGGCTCCAGATACAAGTCAGTGCCACACTGAAGACGGCAGCTCTGGTGTGTGAGATTCCTACTGACTTAAAGCCCACGGTACGCCCCTCAATTCGTTACTACCCTGGGCATCCTTATTCCTCCAACCACCCGAAGAACTAATAAGCTTTTAGGCTCCATCCCTTGGAAAGGTGGGTGTAAAAAGCTGACCCCTTAAAACTTCTATATGAGGCAGTGCACAGAACACGTATACACTGTTTCAGCCTCATCCGCGTAGGAGACACCTGAGTTTGTACACTGACTGTGCTAACATAAGCCAGTTTCAGCAAATACGTGAGATGCAGCCAGTGGACAAGCAGACGTAAGCCGCTTGCTTGTGTAGTGTAATTAGTTAGAAACTCAGTGGAAAGCTGTAGAATATTTACTATTTTTTTACACTGGCTCGACATAGTGACTACAGAGTACCTGATGGTAAGTACAGGGTAGTGCAAAAACGAAAGCGACTATCAAAGGATGAAAATCCATTGATAGTCTACATCGTCATGTCGGTCCACATATACCGCGACTGAAGGTCTCTAGGTATATGAGCTATTGGATATACATAAGCTGACCCCGAAACGCGACAAGCCGAAACTGGTCACTATGACGGCCTTTACACCCATGCACTGTGGTCGCGATCCAGACGGGCACCGACGCCCTGCCACCTCGCTGCTGCTCGTTTAGCGCCACCCAGGAGTCACGTGTAGGGAAACTAGGGTAAAGCCTACGGACGCGAGCAGCTACGACTCCCAAAAAAAACTAAAGGACCAAAGGATTATCTATCTATATATATAAAAAAATGAATCGCAAAATGTGTTGCTAAGCGCATAACTCGAGAACGGCTGAACCGATTTGGCTGATTTTTTGTTGTGTTTCATGAAGTATGTGGAAGGTGCTTATGGAGTGAAAAAACCGAAAAAAATACGAGGAAAATAGTAAAAATAACAATTTTCTTTTCCCATTCAAACCACTCTGTCCCCAGCTGTCAAACATATGATGTCAATCAAAACAAAACAAAGGTGCGTTAGGATTGTCTTTGGTATGCCTTCAAGTTGATTAGAGATTGCATGTTATTAATGAAAATTACAATTTATACGCCAAGTAATCAAACAAAAAATAACGTGTCCCATAAGGCATTATAATAAAAATATCATTACCTTAGATATGACTTAAGTCTTTTAATGCAATTTTATTTCTATTAGACTGCGACAGGCCAATAACTTTTGGTAGAATGAAATCTGACGGGGCAGCTATTAATATATAAAAAAAAAACAATGTAACTTTGTTTTAGAGAAATAGAGCAGAACAAGGTCTGCCGGGATAGACAGTAAACTAATAAAAAGGCTATCAACTGGTCAAAGTACAGTTCCATATCTCGTAAAATTAAACATAACGCCATATTATTGTAAGACTTCAAAAGTACAGAACTCAATAAATCTACGTGTTCAATTTACAGCAATGAACTTTTGTCAAGTGGTTTGCATTTGACTACGGTCACAGTGATGACGGTGTCGAAACTCTGTTGATTAGAAACTGCTCGTCAAGGAAAAGCGCGTTTTTTACATGATCTATTTTTTTAATTAGAAAATTTGTCGAAACGAGCCAACAGGTGAGCTCGTTAGAAATGTTTCAATTTATTATTTCATGGAACGCGATTTGTAATGGCTCTGATATGCGGAATCGATTATATTTGGTTGCGTTAAGATTTGAACGGCCTATGATGTTAACTAGTTATGGCTGTGGTGCCGTAGTGGACAACCGACTGGTTTCAATGCGCGGCAACGCTAATAATCGTAGGTTCGAATCCCAACACGTATCTCTGGATTATTCCAGATTATTTACGGATTTAAGTTCCATATGCTCGCCGGTGAAGTAAAATATCGTAAGAAAGCGCACATGGCATCTAATTGAAATGTGTACTGTGAAAACGGTGATCTGCGGCGCTACTGGTCACAATGGGTACAATATAAAAGGGAAATGGATATGAGCATTGACATCGCCGCGCATGTGTACCGGTCTCTTATCCACTAGACTACCACAACTACTCCACCGACATTTTTGACGTTTTTGGTCTCTGCTGATTAGCCTATCTTTCCATTACGCATCGTGCAGTGAAATATGGACCGTTTATTTTGAAAGTGGTGTAAGTGCATTTTCTTTTGTTTCGAGAAAATTAAAGGTTATATATAACCTTACAAATTACCAAACCTTACAAATTGGGTATATTGGGTGGGTTAGGTATATTTGTTGATTTAAAAATAGAGGCAAATTATATGGGGTCTGGCATTGTTTCTATTGTTTTATCAACATTTAATTTGTTTATATAAATTTGTTTTTGGCTAATACACAACACACGATACGATATGTTTTTGGCTACGATAACACATATTTATGTGTTGTAAATGAACTTACACCACTTTCAAAATTAGACAATTGCAAAAATCGATTAATTTCAATTTTGAAAAATCAAATATCGCTTAAAATATACTTCATTTTAATATAATTTTGTTTACAAATACGCATAACGACACATAAAATTTTATTTTAGACGCCAATTACATTGTCATAATTACAAGATACTGATAGATACTGATTACAAGAATTTACTTATTCTCTGCATGTGGTAGTGTTTCAAAATATGCATGATGCACCGGAGGTATAAAATAAATATGCTTATTACATTTACATTATTATTATATTATTACATTTATTTTGCTATAAAATAAATGTATGACCGGTGGTCGTGGGTGTGGTTTTAGGAAGACTCGAATTTGGCGTTTAGAGTTTATTTGTACTTTAAGGCACACCGAACTGCGACGTACACGCACGTACTCCCGCCTTGGGTCTCGATACTCGACTAACTTCCAAGCGTCCCGTGCGCGCGCGCATCCTCTTACCCCGCACGTCTCGTAACACCCTAACGACCCTTAGGGCGACAACTGCATATCGGGTTACGTCTACATGCTATAAATGAAAAATAACAAAACACTGATCGGCACCCATCTGCTATGCCACCTGCCTCTGTCAATTGGACTAACACCACTTTCATAATCGACGATTATGCAATTTCATTTACCGACTGATTTTAAGTTGTACAAAACATGGGATTTTATGAGAAATTAAACACGGACTAGTTATATATAAAAAAATTACATTAAATTAAGCATGAATTACGTGATAGCTCATTTTTCTCAAAAATGGACTACTAACACCACTTTCAAAATGAACGGTCCATATATAGCTTAGTACAAAAATAAAATAATATTAAATAAAGCAATGTCAAGATACATATAAATATATATTGACCTATAAAACTAGGCGTCCTTATAGCAATATGCATATAAATACAGGCCGTCCGTCCATTGACTCATTTCTAAGCGAGCGATCTATCAACATGCTTTGTCCAAAAGAGGTCAGTTTATTATATATTTTTTACAAATTTATTTTTCCCTAGACTCACGTCTAAATCGAAAGCGTGTCTCGGCATAGTGACCTCATCGCATCTGATAATAAAGGCGGTGCAGTCCAAAAAACAATGACGGATATCAACAGTAATGAAAAATTAATCGATACGAGGGGTGAAAGGTGATTTGGTTTAAGCGACATTTTTGGAGATATAGTAATATATATATTTTCGGAATCAGCCTTTTTTACCCAATTCCAAAAACATATATATTACTATATCACCAAAAAATGTCGCTTAAACCAAATAGCCTTTCGCCCCTCGGATACCAACAGTGATAACGGCGGCCAGCACAAATATCTCTAAACGCTTCGTTTATTGTATAAAATATCATAGGACGGTGGGAACTGGTGGAAGAATTGCTCCATAAGTCAATAGCCCGATAAAGGTAAGAATTAGAGAACCTATGACACGATAAGACATAACGACGGTGATCGTCAATAAATTCTCGTCTTTTGAAACTCGCTGCTGTTCTTGGTTTATACTCTGCTTCCCAACTAATGTAGTTTTGTTACTGTGATGAGTTAGTTTTAAAAAACTTACTAGAAACCTTCAACTGAAGGCAAAACGCATTTTGTTAGAAGTTAAAGGTTTTATCGAAGGTGGTTTTTTACTAGATGCCAACTTTATCCACTCTTGTTCCTCCCTCTCCCTTCCATAAAAGAACTAAGCGTGTGGGCTTAAAGAGTCATGGCTAACTCGTATCTAACTAAGAAAGGCATATAACTAAGAAGTTCTCTAATTCTTATTTTTGCCGGGTCGTTGGGCAGTGGAATATTCTTCCGGCAAGCGTGCCTCCATCGTTCTACGATATTGGATCCTTTAAACGAAGCCTGAAGATATATTTGTTTAGGCATGATCACTGCTTTTATCTATAGGTTTTCTTTACTGTTGATACTCGTAGCCGGCTTATGTACTTCACCATGCTTATAATCAGCTGTGATGTGGTCACTATGCAGTGTCAGAATAAAAAAAATCAAAGGTCGAAGATTCAGTCCGATAGTACTATCTAAGCTAAAAATTACAGAAAATAGGAAGTATAACATATACTTGATTATGTTAATCTAGAAGTAATACAGCCTTCGGAAAAGGTTACATAGCAAGATCAAGTTCAAAGATAATGTCGACGGGACATGTAATACCGCTGTTCTGGTACAGTCACGCACATAAAGCGTGTACAATCAGACTAATAATAATATACTTTGATTATATTTATTTAATAATATCTGAATAATAAAAATTTCAGGATTAGCGTATAGGGGATATATTAATGCCTATATCCATTTTGCTTTTATATGTGACGTGCGCATCTGATCGCCGTTCTCAGAGCACTACTACACATGACATTTCTATTAGATGCCACGCGGGTTTTCTCAAGTTTTTCCTTCACTGGTGGGCTTGTGGTGCCCATATCCGTACGTAACCTGGAACAGCCCGGATGTAGACGCCGGGATTCGAATCTACGGCCATTCCTGTTGCCAGAAATGGAAACCGGTCCAATATCCGCTAGGCCATCACATCTAAATCCAGTAGAAAACGAATACTATAGGAATTACTAGAGATACACTAACTTGGGAGTGGAAGCTGCTCGCGTCCGTAGGCTTTACCCTAGTTTCCCTACACGTGACTCCTGGGTGGTGCTAAACGAGCAGCAGCGAGGTGGTAGGGCGTCGGTGCCCGTCTGGATCGCGACCACAGTACATGGGTGTAAAGCCCGTCATAGTGACCAGTTTCAGCTTGTCGCGTTTCGGGATCAGCTTGTGTATATCCAGTAGCTCATATACCTAGAGACCTTCAGTCGTGGTATATGTAGGCCGACATGACGATGTAGACTATCAACGGATTGTCATCCTTTGATAGTCGCTTTCGTTTTTGGACTACACTGTACTTACCATCAGGTACTCTGTAATCACTATGTCGAACCAGTGTAAAAAAAAAACTGTGACTCTGGCCGTCTAGGCATTAGTAAGTTGAAACAACCCGACTAGTTAAATCGAACCGGTACTAAATCAGTTGGTCGGTCGGTTTTAAGTAGTAGGGCGATTGCCCGAACTGGGTCATGACCACAGTAGTTAAGTGTAAAGACCGTCATTGTGACTCGCTCTAGCCTGCAACATTTCGGGATCAGCTTATATATATTCAGTATTTCAGTAACTTTTACTCTTGGTATATGTGGGCCTACATGACGATGGAGACTATCAACGGATATTCATCCTTTGATCGCTTTCGTTGTTGGCCTACACTGTACTTATCATTAAATGCACTGTCGTCACTTTGTCGAGCCAGTGTAAAAAATATGTTTCAAATTTTTTTTCTACATAATATTTCCTTTTTTTACTATTTTGCATACACATCATCGAAGTCTAAGAATTAAGCAAAATTTTAAAGCCAAAAAAATTAGACATCAAAAAGCGTGTCCGTGTCTTAAACTTTGCTGATGTGTATATTATACTAGCTGTGTCCGCGAGTTCGTCCGCGTGGAATAGTTATTTTAGGCATTTTAGTTAGTTATTTATTTTAAAATTGTAATATCTCCTAAGATGTTCATTGAAATTAAGTGATGTCAAAGACAATTTTGTTCCCAATTAAATACTCTTAATCAACAACACATTTATTTGGATAAAGGTTAACATTATTACGTTGATACAACTCTTAACAAATAATGCATCAATTTCGACCAAATTCGATTACCATAAAAACGGTTCTAGTGATTTAATCTTAAAAGATAGACATATACTGTTCTGGACATTTTTTTAGATCATTTCAAGAGGAATAATTCTTTCTTACACATATTTTTGGTATCTTGAACCGTTTTTGCAGCGCACGCAATGGAAGCCCTCAAGGATGAATAATTTTCCCCGTTTTTTTCACATTTTCCATTATTTCTTCGCTCCTAATAATTGCATCGTGATGTTATATAGCCTAAAGCCTTCCTCGATAAATGGTCTATTCAACACAAAAAGAATTTTTCGATTCGAACCAGTAGTTCCTGAGATTAGCGCGTTCAAACAAACAAACAAACTCTTCAGCTTTATAATATTCCTTCCTCGATAAATGGTCTATTCAACACAAAAAGAATTTTTCGATTCGAACCAGTAGTTCCTGAGATTAGCGCGTTCAAACAAACAAACAAACAAACAAACTCTTCAGCTTTATAATATTAGTATAGATTATGATAGAGTCGTTGCTTGACGGAAGTAAAGAATGTAAGGTCATTAAACTACCAGCTAATCACAGTAACCTTTGAATATATAATTTTAAGGCCAATGTGATATTACATACAATATGAGTTATATACATATAGATCTTCGATCATTGACAGTTTCCGTCGAGTCTGGACTGTACTGTACTGTCCACCCGCATCCGTCCACTGCAGGACATAGTCTATCCCAAAGTTCACCACTGAGCCTGCTTTTTGGCTTTTCTCATCCAACAAATGCCTGCCACTTTGCGCAAATCGTCGCTCACAATGCACAAGACACAGCTAGTAAAATACCTGAAGTTACTTGGGCTCAATGATTGGTACTTATTGAGAGAAATCATATGCCAACTGCCCAGCAGTTTACTAAAGGAGATTTTGATGGTGATTCCAGATTGTGCGTTATCTGCTATGCGGCGTGTTCTTGCTGGCGACTGTCGCTATGGCCAGGCCTGATGGCGGTGAGACCTTACCTTTACCCGGACCAGGATTGTCTTACGGTAAATTATTTATTAACAGCTACGACGAATTAAGTCGCCTTTTTTGTTTTATGTCAAGAAAGAAAAATATCTAAAGGCTGAAACAGATTTTAAAATAGAGATAACTTTTGAATTAATCACATTTTTAAGCTCTATTCGCTTCTAACCTGTGTTAAAATTTTTATACAAGACAGGTAGACAAAATTTTATACTTATGACTTTTTGCATGAGAGTTGTCGAATTATCATGGTAAAACAGAAGTTTAGAGTGAATATCCAAAAGATAAATTGGTATAACTGAGAAACTGCTTGTAATATGAATAACTCTGACACCCAAGATACAGGTAGTTCTAGTTTGGATGTCAGCTGACTATTATTAACCGCTTTATGCTTTTGTAATAAACATTTTATATGATTGAAAATAGTAACACTTGTACTTTACGTTCGAAAAGTCGGTATTGTTACTGTTTATGATTTTTTTTAAGTTCCCTCATGTGTTTTGTAATATATTATTTTAATGGTCATCTTATCTATTCTTTAATGACTTAAGTACATATTTGACTTCACTGGTTTCTTTTTAAAATGTGTCTAGAAGAAAAGAACTCAAATAATTTCGAATTATCATTTCAAGGTGGAATTCCATACGGCAGTGTCAGCGGAGACGTTGCTGAATATTTTAAGAGACAAGCGCCATCTAGTGGTGATAATTCGTTAGCAGGAGTTTACTTAGCGACTAACACTTGGCAGCGATAGATGGCGCTAAAAGTATTATAATTTGTTTTTATTAATTTAATATTATCATTACACCAAATCTACTTGTAATTCATCAGTTATTAAATAGGCCACTAATACAATAAGAATATTATTAAAAATTAAAATGAATTATTGATATTTTATTGTTAATATTTTTTCTTGTTTTACAAAAAGTTATTGTAACCCGTATTTTTAATTAATGCTCTCTTTTATTAATAATTATTAGAGTATAATTAATTATTGAATAACTTAATAACTATTGGACTAATGTTTAACTAACATTAAATTAATGTTTAATTAATATTTTTTTTAGAAATTAATGTAAATAAGAATTGAAACAGGTGTCTTTTAAAACATCTAGGCTGCGTTCACTTCACTCTCCTCAACCTCAGAGTTTGAGCTATTTTGATGTCCTTAGTTCTATGGCGGGTTACCTTATTGCTGCTTCAATCCTTGAGAGAAACACCGAGCATAGCACGTTCCATAGCACGCCGAGCGACCTTCAATTTATAGACTAATCGTAACATGAATGTCCACGTCTCAGCACCATATGTCATTACAAGCAGGACGCACTGGTTAAAGACTTTTGACTTCAGGCTTTGTGGTATAGGTGTCGAGAAGATGCGACGTAATTTGATAAAAGCTGCTCAAATCCTATATTCCTCTGGTGGCCTATTTTTCAATGTCGCTCTTACCGATTCGGAGCATTTATCATACTTACGCGTATTCACATTCAAATATACACGTATTCTTGAACAACTTTAAGAGCAATGCAGTCAATGATGTTTTTATTATAAGTTTAGTTTTATTTTAGTTCATCCAAAGAGTCTATTATGTAAAACTCTATTATGATGTCTAGGATATGTTCTAAGTATTACAGCGTTTCTGCCATAAATTGTAATTTAACATGAAAAGAGATCAAGTATTGTCGATAAAATTGATGATGGTGAAAACCTGGTCGATTTCGGCCTTCGAGACGTTTTCAATTCGCATCAAGTAGAGTAAGTAGAGTAGTTAGTATTTGCGAGGTGGTAGGGCGTCGGTGCCCGTCTGGATCGCGACCTCAGTACATGGGTGTAAAGCGCGTCATAGTGACCAGTTTCGACTTGTCGCGTTTCGGGATCAACTTGCGTATATCCAGTAGTTCATATACCTAGAGACCTTCAGTCATGGTATATGTGGGCTGACATGACGATATAGACTATCAATGAATTTTCATCCTTTGATAGTCGCTTTTGTTTTTGGACTACACTGTACTTACCATCAGGAACTCTGTAGTCACTATGTCGAGCCAATGTAAAAAAAATATAAAGGAGGCGCGGGTTGAAGCTTCATATGGCGAATGTGAGCTATTGATAAGTATATTCAAAAACAGTCGACTGCACAGAAAATATTTGGTGTGTAAATGTTAGCGCTTGCACAAATGTAGAATCTCATCCAAGCCTCTCTTAATCTAAAGGCACGGGGAGCTGACACTGCTAGAGAGAGGCAGTATACATTGTCTGGGTACTAATAACTAAAGCTTATCTGCAACCTAGGCCTTTCACAATGCCTTGCTGCTTCACCAGAATCATCGGTAGACAAGGCTACCATTAGCATGACAGATGATAAATAAGTAGTAGGCAGTAGCGTTCATTCCGTAGATGGATGCAAGCATTGCATGCCCTTATGATAAATAAATCTGGAATAAATTGCTTAAAGTTAAACAAAAAAAGGAATCATTTATATTCATATCTATTGTATATTCACGCCGACTATTTTTGACTACGAATCTATGAAAGCAATATAATATTTACTATCATAATATAATATTCAAATTAATTATACGAATTCTGCCTACCCTGGCCAAATACCCTATCCACGTCACTGGCAGTAGGCAGACTTTTGCAATAAAAGGGAAGACACCGCAGCAACTAAAAAAAAAATGGATTACGAATATAGAACTTACATTTTATTTTGCCTATAAAGCATTGGTACTTTTATAATTATAATTCTATGTAGCACTTTCTTCGTGTTCAAAGACCGTTATATCGTTTGATTGCAAGCATTACATCCTTGTGAATTTGCCATACAAATGCTACGTGTCAGGAATTTAAGCTCGGTGTATACATGAAGCATTGTTGAAGGTAAATGGGCTACCTGCGAATGTTTTTACCCGGCGTTATGACATGAGATTGTTCAAAAATGGAGTAAAAAATGTTCTTCAAGGACAGCAACAGTACTATATGTTTCATGTTGCGCTTAAATGCGCTTAAAATATGGTATTTGAGGTATTAGAGCAATTAATTGCACTGGGTCGTGAATAAATTACACATGTTTAAACATCGTCATAGCGACTCGCTACAAACCGCTATGTTTGGTGATCAGTTTGTGTATATCCATTTGCTCATGTACCTACAGACTTTCCATCGTTGTATATGCGGAGCGACATAACGATAGCTACTGTCCGCGGATTTTTGTCTCTTGGCGATCATTGTTATTCTTGGACTTTACCGTACTTTTCATCAGGTGCTATCTAGTCACCTTGTCAGTCCGGTATATAAAAGAACTAGACATGGTTACTAAAACTTCCGCTATAAAAGGGCTTCAGGGACGAAAGTGATACAGTATAAATTTGTACAGCGCTGTCTATGTCACACCTCGTCAAACTGCTTTCAATTGAGGAGTCTAATTCCAAAACCCCCTATAAGGGAGGAATGGATGGAGAAACTAAGCTATTTAATTTGGAACGATCTGTCAAAATCGCATCAAGTTTTGTCTATTAATCTTTAACTTCATTATAAAATTTTTTACGTGTAAGGAAACAAGGAATATTTTTCAGATTTTTAAACACTTTCTGAATAAAAAATATGTTTATTTTTACAATCATTTAATTATCGGCAAGTTTATTTATTACATATCAGTTTAAAAAACTATTTTGTGTTCATAGGTACATAAATATTATGTATATACCTACATATCAAATATTATAGCACCCTTAAGTTAATATACAAAATAAACACTCCAGAAGAAGTACATATGTAGATATAAATTTACTATAATCTAGAAGTTTCTGGAACCAGGAAATTCCACTTTATTTCAATGATTATCCTCGTACAATCTGAACAGAAAATAATATAAACAGCAAAAATAGTTTAACCACATAATTAGGTCAAATTTTATGATAATTTTTACTTTGGACGTGTGCTTTATTTTAAAATAAGCAAATATGAGATTTTTTACACATAAAGATTGCACTTATCAACGATTAAATCTAATACTGGCTTTCCACACTTATAAAGCTACTTATAAAACCTATATACATTGCACATTTCCATAAAAACTAATTTAATTAAACGAATAACTAAAATCAAACTTAAGCATAAGTGAGTTTGGAAAATGTTGATAATTTTTTCATGATTACACAACCACTAGTGACGTGCGATGATGTTCTAAAAGGGAAGCGGGTAATTTCATCATTATTTTGAAATGTTAGTCTAAAATTATTGAGTTTGCGAACCATGTTTGACTAAATAACTAGATGTAGCCAAGTTATGCTCAGTAAGTTAGGGTGAGCTTTATAAACGCTGTTTTGGCTTCGTTTAGCTTTTACTCAATCATTACAATTAATATGATAAGTCACTGATATCGTTTACTGGAAATTGGTGTTTTAACGTATTGTACTCATTATAAATACTTTAACGGGTCTTATGTGCGAATTCACTTACTTATAATAATGGCACACATGGCTACACAGGTCGAAACATAAGAGCCAAAATTAAAATTAAGTTGATTCGCGTATAGAACCCGGTTAAGTATTTGTAACTTAGGCTATACTCAAGTTATTATTATATATTCAGTTATTTGGTAAATGAATCAATTTTCTAAGCAAAATGTAAGCAAATTAAAAATAGCATATATAAATCTGAGCCCTATTACACAGTAGTCTATTTGAAAGAAACTAATTCCCAATTTTTATCATGAAGCCAAATTTATAAGACTCGAATTATATATAATATGTTTTTTATGATTTATAGGCGAACGCTTAGTTTCAATCATACTTGACGGAAAATGTAGCGCTTTCTATCAGCAAACGCCTGTTCACTCTTATCTTAAAATGGCCCCTGGAAGCATATTCCTTTCTAGCAGTTCTCATGATTAATAGGCATTTGAAGTGAATTTTCCCTAGCTTCCCTTTTAGACCACGAACGCACGCAATCAATTCTTAATTTTATATATTCAATCACCACCAATAGCCGTGGTGCCCGTAATAGCCTCCGTAAGGCCAATATCCGTAGCTATGAGGCCATCCCCAATAACTGCCGTAGTAGGGGTAATATCCACCCCAGTGGCCGTAATGGCCGCCCCAGCCATAATGTCCGCCCCCGCCATAATGTCCGCCCCAGTGCGACGCGGCGGTTTGCAAGTCTTCTCGTTTACTTGGTTCCAAGTCTTCCTTTTCTTTGAATACTTCAACGTCTTTGTTTTCTGCTGGTGCTGTTGACGCCACGGCCAAGAGTAGTAAGAGGAAAAGCGCCAAGATGCTTGTCTAGAATTTAAAAATATAATATTAATTTTTAAATATAATACGACGATTGAGATTCGGTGGATTTTCGTCTTGTGATAGTCACTTTCGTTTTTGGACTACACTGTACTTACCATCAGATGCACTGTGGTCACTTTATCGAGCGTACAGAATATGACATTATGTTGGATTTATTTCTTTTATTCTCACAACAATATTCCACCCATTTATTTATATATTTTTTTTTTATATGTTTTTTATTTATATATTTATTTTATTTTCTTCTTTTACCTATATTAATGCCATCCCCAAAAGGGTCCATAATTGTAACTAAAAAAAACTTATTGTGATCTGTATGCATTGTGGAGTGAAATAAATAGGTTAAGTGATTGATTGACTGACCATCAGGCGTGGTGTAGTCACTAAGCCAAGTTAGGATAAACAAAAGTCCGGGCAGTAGATTTGAAGGCGTCTGCTGCCCTGATGAGAGGGAACCGGCGTGCAATGCCCGGCGTTCCACCTATGATATAATTTTCCCAGAGATGAAGTGTAAACAAGTTGTTTGTGCCCCGGGCGTCTGGAAGAATCTGGATGCCCAGGCCCGGGTGGAGTGATTGGAAGGACACTCCGGGGGTTTTTTAGTCAATAAAAGTCTGTCACAGCGGGGTCGCTGCTCTTAAAGCGGCCCTGATAATCCTGTGCGGGATTTTCCCCGGATAAAAAAAAGGATAAAGTAAAGTAAGGAATCGACATAAATTTACTCGTACGAAATATCACTTCATTTTGTTATGCTAATTTCTTACATATTACACGTTTTTATTAGCAACTAGCTGTTCCGGCAAACCTTGTTCTGCCCTATTTCTCTAAAACAAAGTCACATTGTTTTATTTTAATGTTAATAGCTGCCCCGTCAGATTTTATTCTGCCAAAACCTATTGGCCTGTCGGCTGTTTTTTGAAAATTGTTTGAAGGAACCTGGCCTTTACGCTATATGTATAAGAATTGATAAATATTGACATTAATATTTATACGTCACTCAATTGTTTTGCCTTCCCGGAACCCGTCCACTAACATTTAAACTTTATGGTATGGTGTTAAAGTTCAAATTGACTTTTAAATATTATTACGAATTTTTGTATGAGAATATAGAAAAGTGTTGTTTTTAAACTTTTTCAGACGATTTTTTAAATTTTACTTCAACAAACACAACAAAAAAGAAATCAGCCAAATCGGTTCAGCCGTTCTCGAGTTTCGCGCTTATCAACACATTTAGCGATTCATTTTTATATTATAGATATTGCTGATCGATTGTAATTTTTATAAGCCCTTTAATGGACAATACAGTGTAATTTTTTTTTTTTTTTGAAGCGGACTAACTACTGATTGCCGGGAAAGGCATTTTCAGCTCAACCGGGCTTAGAGGGCGAGCACAGAAGGTGCTCAGCCAGCGAAATTTTTGGGTTGGGTGGCAATGCAAGGGCACCCCTGTGGGTACGAACCTCGACTTGGACCGCCAGCCAAATAAAGTACTAACCCTACGGGTGATCTACCAGCGTTTCGGAAGTGACTACCTTGAGAAGAAACGCCGAAAGAAACTCAAGGCTGCGTCGGAGTAGAACTGCGCCTCGGTGCGTAAACGCACCGGTTGGCAGCAGTTGACTGAACTATCCTTCTTCGGCGCCGCCGGCGACGCCGGTGTCTTGGAATGAAACTAGTGTGTGTGTGTACCTCACTGTTTGATCGATCGGTGGCTCTTTTTACAGCCACTTACAGTGTAATTTAAAAATCTTGTACAAATATTGGAAAGTACCCATCAGGCGATCGTAACTAAATAACTATTCACTCTTCGTTCAACCCTTAACTTGGTAGAATTTTATTTTATTAATATCAGAATAATATTCATACTACTTAACCCTTATAACCCAAGAATGTCTAGAAAAAACTAAACGTGCGTTCGAAAATTAAGAAATTACCTAAACATTCATATAAAAATATTAAGTTTGCGTTAAAAAAATTATGACACTACATTTTTTTAATTGTAACGTATCTCCACGGATATATTATCAAGAAAAGTGTTAAAAACCAAAATAACGAAGGACGATGAAAACTCGTAATGTTTTTGTGAATACTTGAAAGCAACTTACCTGAGACATGTTGATGTCCACAAAACAAACACAGCAATGTCTCACACAAGACCTGCGTACAGTTATATAGGCGAATCGCGTCCTACACCACGGATGGTTGGGCCTGTCTCGCCATACAATCACACCATGCCATTGGTACAAACACCATGATAGAGTCTAATTTAATTTCGGCATTGAATTCGGACAATAAAACAAGATGCTTCGGCAAAAATGCTTAAAGTTTCTTGCAAGCCTCAAATTTGAATGAATTGTTACGTATATTTTTAATACATTGCAATGTAATTTGCATCTTCTCTAGATGTTATTATATAGTCAACATAAGCCTTTACTTTAACACGTTCGTCGCTGTGTCAACCATATCTGGGTGACGCGTTTCTTGTTGAATTTTATAGGATTTTTAAAAGGAATTTAATAAAATAAGCATTTATATGTAAATACAGGATATACAACATTAAAATATTAAAAATATTCATATTATTTATTCATTTATATAGGATAATATATTACATTCGTTAAAATACTTTAAGCCTATTCGAGGTGAAGAGAAAAGTTATTTGTGATAATCGAAGGTAATATTATCGTAATGCTCGAGTTACATTGAATATATATCTCTATTATTGTTTACCTTATGGCGTGGCGTGGAAGCCGTGGTGGCTGCCGGCAGAATAGAATAGCACCCCCCTCGTCTTTCTGAGGTGTCGTAAAAGGCGACTAAGGTATCTCTTTAACACCACAATTCAACCAGGTGTTCAGAGAAGGAAATCTTGACCAAACCTGCATCCTGCTCCTTCCCGATCGTACTGGTTCTCCATTTCATCGGGTCTGAGGGAGCTCGGACGAGAGAGTGCTTTTCTGACAGCGCGTCCAGTTATGCACTTAAATATCTCCTGCGCAATTGACTGTTTCTGAAAACTGGACCTCGATTTTCTTATCGGTGTTGAAACGGTCGCCGTGGCCGAATCCGACTAATCATGGCGTGCCGAGAGTTGGATTTGGGCCCCGTGAGAAACACAAGCGAATCCTACTGAGCTACGAACGTTTTAAGCTTCTTGGTTTCGGCTTCGAGCAGAAATCGAACTTCGGGCCGACACTACACCATGGATATAGTACTCACTATACAAAGATATTAAATATTACCGCTACCGAATATCTTGGACCTGTTGGCTTCCTCATTCATAATGCGAACAGCGAAGGAGTGGAACCACTCCCTGTATCTGATTTTCTACGGTGCTACAATCTCAGTGCCTGAATGAACGGATATTTATTGGGCGAACGGGGTTCATTATCATCCTCATCTCAGTGACGTGCATAGAGTATTTTTACAGGGTAGGCAGAATATATAAATAATTTGAATATTATGTTATGATAATAAATATTATACTGCTTTTGCAGGAAAGATAGACAGAATGAATATAGAATAGATATTAATATAAATGGTTCCTTTTTTTGTTTAACCTTAAGCAATTTATTCCGGACTTATTTATCATAAGGGCATGCAATGTTTGCATGCATCTATGGAATGAACGCTACTGTCTCATGTTGAGCTTCTACCAGTAGTGACCTCAAGGTCACGTGTTAGCCTGTAAATCCTAAAACAACAGATCTTTTTCCAAATAATAATGCTAATTTAAGACTATTTTCTATTCTGTACCATAATCAGGTTAAAAAAGACCTTTTTTATTTTGACATAGCGTAGTAACTATACCACGCGTGATGGTAAGTATAGTGTAGTCCAGAAAATTGACTACGACCGTCAACGCTTATGAAAAACCTATCGATAGTTCTACTGATCATCCCAGCCTGTACAAATATCTCTTTACGGTTTCTTTTAAAGGACGCAATATCATAGGATATTGGCAACCTGCTTGCCGGAAGAGCATTCCTCAGCCCAACACCTTGGCAAAAACAGCCCCGGGTCACGAAATTTTTCGAGACGGGGCAAATACTACTGTTTTTCGTCCAACCAGTTTTATCTTTGCTTCTCAATTATATAGAAATGTGTATAATAAATGTTTACAGCGCAATTTTTGAACATTTTGTGCTCAACAACTTTGTGTTAAATTATTTCTCGCTTAGGAAGCGAAATATTCACGAAAAACGATCTTAGACCTTGTGTAACATAAGACGTGGTAACAATATCTTATGAGACTTTTGAGTTAACTTTGAAAACATCAAATCAAAGACTTCAAATTTTCAACGATTTTTCTTATGGAGAGGTTTGCCCAGTATTTTAATATAGTATTCAGTCTGCCCATTGCACGGGCTCCGGCTAGCCAAACTCCCTTTCCCAAAATCGGACTTGAACAAAAAGAGCAGTTAAAGATCTTCTTAGACTTAAATAAATCCATTGCAAGATTTAAGTAAGACCTTGTCTGTCTATATTATAGGCCAAATACTTAAAACACCAATTAAGTAGGCAACAATTTCCTCGGGAAATAATTATCTAGTATAATGTCACATCACCCTAATTACGTTTGAGGAAACCCCGGTTTTAACTTCGGTAATGCTTTGTGTTTGCTATTGCAACATAAGTATTCGGCTGTTATTTACATAGACGAAAGCGTCAGTGATGGTGGAATTGAATGAAATGCGACTATTCCGCTGCAATAAAATAATAATATATCGCCACGCAATATCCCTTTCGGGGTCAGCAGAGATATTAGGCATAATTATGGACTTTTTAGTGGCGGTAGGGTGGTAGCCCGCCCGCCGAACCGTCGGAAGTATTCAGATTCCCAGGCTCGGCGAAGGCGAAGAGAGGGCATTGCTGGCACCCCGGTGGTTTTAGTCGGGGCAGGTCCGACACACCGGGGGAAGTGGCCCACACCACTTCCCCTGACGGTCCGTAGGGATTTCCACCGGGATAACAAAAAAAATATGGTAGCCCGAACTGCATAGTGACCGCAGTATAAACGCTCTAAGGCTGTCATAGTGATTCGCATCAGCCTGCCGCGTCTCAGGATCAGCTTATGAACATCCAGTTGAAGGAAAGAAAGGAACAATTATTTATTTGCTACACAGCTTAACAAACAACACAGAAGGATAGTTGTTCATATATCTAGAAACCTACAATCGTGGATATGTAAAACGGTACAGCAATGGTGACTGTCTATGAATTTCTGTCCTCTGTTATTCCTGGACTACACTGTAGATACAATAAGGGACAGTATAGTCACCATATCAGGGCCTCAGGGCAGTATAAACAACTACTGAACACAAATTAAAGCTCTATAAATTACAATAAGTAAAAAAAAAAATTAATTGTGGTGGACTAGTGGTTTTTTTTTTTTTTTTTTTGTTAACCCGGTGGAAA
Organism: Automeris io; assembly: GCA_036320925.1. Taxonomy (NCBI): domain Eukaryota; kingdom Metazoa; phylum Arthropoda; class Insecta; order Lepidoptera; family Saturniidae; genus Automeris; species Automeris io. The sequence continues at coordinate 17,175,928 of JAUDJH010000008.1, read as the reverse complement.
TCCCTACGGACCGTCAGGGGAAGTGGTGAGGGCCACTCCCCCCGGTGTGTCGGACCTGCCCCGACTAAAACCACCGGGGTACCAGCGCTGCCTCTCCTCGCCTTCGCCGAGCCTGGGAATCCGGATACTTCCGACGGCTCGGCGAGCGTTGGCCTTGGGCAGGCCTCCTCTCTTGGAGGGGGGATTTAAGCCCCCTCACTCCCACTCTGTGGGAACGGCGTGTGGGCACACACACGCCGGCCCTTCCTCTCTGGGCCTAGTGGATAAGAGAACGGAATCTAAGCCCGGCAACGCTAGTGGTCGTAGATTCGTAACCCGGCACGTGCTCTGGGTTTTTCCGGATTAAGTACGGATTTAGGCGCTACATGCTCACCGGTGAAGGAAAATATTGTGAGGAAACCCGCGTGGCTTCTAATGGAAAAGTGTAGTGTAGATGCCCTGAGGACAATGACCAGCTTGTGCTGCTCAAACTTGTCGTACAGCTTGTCGTGCCCAACATGACTACTTGTCATGTTGGGCACGATATATACATCGAGGGGTACAGGCTATTTGGTTTAAGCGACATTTTTTGCTGATATAGTAATATATGGTATATATCTTCGAAATCGGTAAAAAATGCTGATTCCGAATATATATTACTATATCACCAATATATGTCGCTTAAACCAAATAGCCTTTCACCCTTTTAAATGCAAAGTGAGTGGAGCCAGTAATGTATCTCTGCTCACCCCGAAAGGCGTATAGCGTGAGAATATATTATTATTTAACTCAAATGGTAATAAGGCTGCGTCGCTCCAATAGCCTAATTCTAAGTTATTGTTTACTGTACCGTTTCTAAATGATAACGGTTATGAAACATAACCGAATATATTTCTTCGAAGCTGAGGCTTTATTATGTCAGTTGAATCGTCAAAATGTACTACAATGTGACAGAGAAATGCCGATTAGAACGCGCCGTGAATATCCAATACATGATATATATAAAAATAATGGTAGCGGGGTCAAAGCAATACGTAAAATGACATAATATATTCGAAGTTTGCGGACAGAAATAATTATTTTAGTAGTTTTTTCCTTATATATTTAAATAAAACTCTCACTAAAGTTACTGGAATAATTAAACACAATCGGAAAATATATCAAAATTTTGATATATCTTAATTAGTATTAACAATAATAATAAAACGTTACGCCTTATCCCTTTCAGCGTTAGCAGAGATATGTTAATGGTTGTATCCACTTTGCTCTTATATGTCCTAATCAACGTGACCATAGCTATTCTTAAGGCTGATTTTTTTTATTAAATATCCTACTACATAAAAGAATCACATTGATCTAAATTGTTTGCAAGAACGAGCAAACCCTCTATAAACATATAGTCCTTAATAAGAAGTACGTCAAAAGTGTACACTTGTAGGCATTCATTCATGTTTGTCGGGATTCCCATATTTAATCTGTATGCAGAATCAGTCCGCTAATGGAGGCAAATCTGAGACTTACTGATCAATCTGGACAATGCAGAAAGAATTTTCATTTATTTATACAAGTATCGCTGCGAGCTATTTTTGTTTTTTTGCGGTTCTGCCCCCGAATTTATTTTTTCTTGTTATAATTTACAGACGGACGCTTAACCTCAATCACACCCGATGGAAAGTGAAGATGAGTCCAACATTGAACTGCGTCCAACCAACAAATGCATATCCACTATTCTCTTACAAGTATATAGAAATATGGTTGCTGGAAGCATATCCATAGCTGTTCGCATGATTTATGTAGAAAAGAATCATTTCGTGCGGATTTAAGGCTCAATTCGATGATTTTCGCACATCACACACTCTAAACCATCTTTCATACGTTACGCAATCGTCCGTCCGCTGAAAAGGTTGTGATGGCCATTTATTCAATCCTACAAATTCTTATCCTTAATACTAATTAACAATAAAAACTCATAGCTAGAACAAAAACCACACACCACTACATTTTACGCGAACTAACAAATACTACGATTCTATATATACATAACTTATAAACTAATATTGACAATCTATCTATATACAGTAGTACTCGATGGGAGCGCGAGGAAACAGTGCCAGGGTTTGTCCAGGCTCGTCGTCCACATACGGATGGTATCCAACACGGTATCTAGTGGTATTATAATCAAATGGGGTTTTTCTTATTATACTTGTTCCTTAGATCTTGTATTGTAATGAAACATTATCCAGTTTTAGCAACTGTTAATTTTAAATCATCATTGATGTCAAATTAAACCTCTTCAATTTAATAGCATTTTAAACAAGTCTAAGCTAGATTTAAATTATTGGTTCAAGCCACCTTTAGCCACGCAGGTGAAATAGAAAATATCTTAATAGAGGGTACGGTCAGAAAGAAATTATCGTAACTTAATTAAGTGCAACACACCAAAAGAGCGGGTACTGGACGGGTGCGGCTCCAGTCGTGAGTTCGAGGGGTATAAATCCTTTTTTTATATGGAAGACTACGTACTGCAGATCCGCTCCGTGGCCGACCCGCGCACGCTTACAATGTGTAATCTTGCATATAAATACAAGACCTAGACCGATCGGTGTGTTGTTCTTTAAATTACGAAGACAACCAATTAATTAAAAGTATATTACAAATTGAAGAGAAATGATGGTACACAAAATTTTATGTACCATTTACGAAATTTTTTTTTTCTCTAAACCTATAAATGTTACGAAAAAAATATAAGAACAAGAAAGTCTTATAATTAGTCAAGGAATACTCTGAATTATTTCAAAATTTTTTTGCGTACGTTTCAAAATTTGGATTTATGAAATGTACAAAAATTATAAAATTGTCTTTAAAAATTTTGAAACAATTTGAGAGTGTTCTTTGACTAATTTTAAGACAATTTTGTTCGTAATTTTTTTTTTTCTAAAGTATATTGTTTTTAAGAAAACGATAGATTAGTATTTTTATACAATTTTTTCATTCTCGCTGCCATTTTAATGAAACGCTTTGAGGAATTTTTCTGAAAAAAATTCCTCTTAATGTTCGAATGCCATGAACACCTTTAATCATAGTAAAGATACCTTTGTGGAAAAAAGGAAAAAAATATTTTCATCGAAAATTTTCATGTTTTTCACGTTTAAATGGGCTATTTTTTTTTCTCGATGTCTAATCGAAATTTAGAGCTCAGATTCTGAAAGAGCATCAAATTTTGCGTGGGAATACAGGTAGTGCATTTTTTTTTGGTCCGATAACATAATAAATAAACACGTTGAAAAGTTAGTAAAAATTCTGCTCATCTCAGCGTTAAAGCACAGGGCCCAAATCCCACTCTCAGTACGCCGTTACGTAAACAAGCGATATATGAGCAATGTAATTCGAGTATTATGATTATATTGTGATATTATTATCTTCGTTTATCTCAAAGAATTTTATTCTTCACCTCCTATTAGAATTTAAAATGTTTTAACAAAAAACATGTGACATTATAATGTAATATGTTATACTACATAAATTAATAAAATATATTATATAATGTGAATATTATTATTATTTCAATACTGTACATCCTATATCTACATATACGCAGTAGCGTTCACTCGATAGATGCATGAAAGCATTGCATGTCCTTACGATAAATAAGTCTGGAATAAATTGCTTATAGTTAAACAAAAAAAGGAACCATTTATATTCATACATATTCTATATTCACGACATCAATCTTTAATTTATTATTATTTACTATATAATACCTAATACTGCATTAATAGTTACTTCTATAATACAATATAATATTCAAATTAATAACGAGAGTCCTGCCTACCCTGTCCAAGTATCTTATGCACGTCACTGTATATACGTGCTTATTCCATTAAATTTTGTATCAAAAATCCTACTTATTTCATCAAGAAACACGTCATCCATATTTGGGGGACGTGGCGACGAATGTGTTAAGATTAACCATCAAGCACCATGCCTAATGATGAATCAAAGACATCGAGTCATCGGAAACGGTCTAACAGAGGCCGTAACATTGATTATTGTCGTTTAATTTGTTTTACTACTTAATGGAGTGAAGGTGTTTTTTTTTTTAACTTTAATTATGTTTGTGAAGTAAGCTGTTGGTTTTTGACATTTGCGGCTAGGCGGCATTCGTCAGGTCGCGGAGAACTAGTCTATATGCATATATTATATTTGATTGCGCAACAGTAGTGTCTCTGCCTGAAAGTCCTGAGTTCGAGTCCCGGTAGCGGCAAACTTTTCTATGATGAATAGGTTACTTTTTCGCGAGTTATAGACGGTATATATGTATTTAAGTATGTATATTTTTGTCTAGTACCCATAACACAAGCGCAAGCTTACTTCGGGACTAGCTCAATATGTGTAATTGTCCACAAATAAAAATAAAAAATATTTAAAGGTTTCCTATTCATGCTATCTTCTACTTGAATAAAAGCCTCGAATTTTCTTACGTTTTTACCTCAGGATATATAATTTATCAATGTTTATGTTTATGTTTTTATGTGTTGTTGTTTGTTGTGTGTTGTTATTATATAGCATGTAGACGCCGCCCGATACGTGCTTGTGTTAAACGCCCTAAGGGTCGTTAGGGTGTTACGGGACGCACGGGGTAAGAAGATGCGCGCGCGCACGGGATGCTTGCCAAGTCAGTCAACTACCGGTACCCAAAACTAGATAGACTACGTGCGTGTGCGTTGCAGTTCGGTGTGTTAAAAAAAGTGCAATATACACTAAAACGCCAAAATCCGTGTCTTTCTACCAACTCACCCACGACCACCGGTCATAATTATTATTTACAATATTTATGTTTGCATTCCATACCAATGAAACTTCTAGAGTCTCTCTCTCCCTCTTTCAAATCCCCGATCTTTAATTATTCGTGTATATTTTTTAAATTAATTTATACTTTAAAAAAATCTGACCAGCCTTCATTTGTTCGCACAAACAATATGTAAAACTATCTGTCCGCCTAATTTCGCACAAACCATTGTTATTGTAACCCGGGAGAAAATCCTGCATAGAACCATCAGGACCGCTGTGAGGGCGGCGATCCCGGTGTATCAGACTCCTACTGAATATAAATCTCCAGGGTGCCACTCTAATCAACACCCAAGCCTGGGAAACTAAATTCGTCAAGTGCCCGGAAAGCGAATAGCCCTATTCAGGCTTCCTCTACGAGAAGGGTGGATGTTAAGAGTCCTACGCGCCGCCTTCTTCTCCTTCAAGCAGCAGACTTTCTGGAGTCTACAGTCCGGCTATTGCCACGGAGGGATGTCGCGCTCGTTATGGACAAACACGTCCTTCCGGCGACGGTATCTTTGCCGCGGAATGTCCAGGGAAGTTGTTCGTTTCCTGATTCTTTCGGCGACCTCCTTTTCCCTCAAAACTGCTTCGCAGAAGGCTGTGAGCTCTCGCCAGGCCTCTTCACTGCTGACCATGGCTTTCATCATCGCCGTCAGCGAGAGATCTTCACCAATGCGCTCGATGAGCACCTCCTTCTCTTCAGTCCGGGTTTAGCATTTCACAGATACCTATAATAGTTGCCACTAAGAGCAGTTGCTTTTATATCTAACCTTTAAGAAGGAGGGATAAGACTTGAAACTTTCTTAGTAATTCTGTTCATTTTGAAGCCAGTATTATATTAATTTATATTCAGCTTAGTCCCGGAAAATTTCTACCCGGGTAAAGCCAAGTCCCTTTAACTAGTTTACCAAACGTCGTGAATGCCGACCTTTGCCAACAAATCTATAGATAGACAGTTATCAAGTAAATTCTTACATCCAACGGCTAAATGATAGTGTAATGTGGCTAATACCATGTCTTGCAAGCCTTCAGCCGTGACGCGAGACCCACTGACAGAGTTAGCATTCGTTATGTCATACGTACTAACTATTACGCTGTTTTACTGCGTCAGGCCCGAATCTACAGACGCGGGGCGGTTGGGCCCCGCGTCCCTTGTGCCAAATTCTAGGGACGGCAGACAAGTACATCCACCAGCTGTTATATCTAGTATATAAAAACCAGGTCTAGTTTTCTACAAAGAATACGCTACAATTTTCTACAAGCCTTTGTTTTGACGTCTTAAAAGTGAAATCAAAAGTCTCATAGAATATTTTTTATGTAGTTGTGCAAGGTCGAAGTTTTATTTTGTGAATATTTCATTTCTTATCTAATAAATGATATTTACAATTCTAGAAAGTTGTGGAGCAATCTACTGTGACCGATATATTATTATATAAAAATATAGCAATGGCAAATTGACAACAAACATCCAAACATTAAATGTATCAACCGGTGAAGGTTACCGTTTTATTAATCAAAAGTAAACAAAAAATATTAATAGTAATAATAGGAAAAAACAAAATTTTCATTAAAAACCAAATAATTTACAAATCAATGACAAAAAGAAGCAAGGAACAGAATACGCGCATACCATAACCAAAACCACAAGAATGACAACAAAACTTTAGATATCTATAAAAATTGCCATGTAAATATTTGTTCATTGTATTAATTCTCATAATTGAGAAGCAAAGGTAAATGAACTTGGAAGAGTGATCGGTTCGACAGTCAGGAGAAACTGAGGAAAACTATTTAGTTCTAGCTTAAATGGAAGTCACTGTAAAATTGTAACTAACTAGTTTTATTTAATTCTGACTTAGATCAGTGAGCACAACACGCTTGATGGTAAGCATAGTCCAGCCAAAAACGACAACTATTATCAACAGTAAAAAACCTATCGATAGTTGCAGCGATCATGCCGACCTGCACAAAAATCTCTTCGCGTTTTGTTTAAATGACCCCATATTATAAGATGGTGGGAACTCGCTCGTCGGAAGACTATTCGCCAGCCAAACAACTCGATGAAAGTATGTGTTAGAGAACTTCTAACTTCTTCTTTTTATAACATGTGCCTTTTTTTAAACATCACTTGGATCGTGGCAGCCGAGGTGCGGCAAACTTACAACAGCTAAAAGCCCCAAAGTGATATTTTCTGCGCATTGGCTAATACTGAGGGTATTTTTAAAAATTTTCTCAGCTCCACCGCACTGCGATCTCCAGGCACGATTTTGGACAGAGCGGCTGCTTTCGCCGACATTTCGGTGAAAAGCGGCAGAACGCGCTACAACTTCTGCCTGTACCATAGGAACTTAGCGTGATATAAACGGTTACAATGCCTATTGTCCCAACGTTCACAAGTATATACATAGAACCAATTAAGTAGGTACTGCATTTTTAACATATGTCATTGATTTTTTAACAACTCACACAACTTAAAATTGCTATCAACAATACACGGTACTAATATGGGTATGCGTGGAATTAAAAAATATTTGGAATCTAGTAAAATACGCGAGGATAAAAGTAAAACAGCATACATTCAATGTTTTCGAAAAATCATTCATGCTATTTTTATCGTCAGGACGAAATACTGTGTCCTGACCTGTAACGAGTACATAGAGGGCTCAGCCAGCGAAATTATTAGTTGATTGGCAACGCAAAGGCATTCTTGTGGGAGCGGACCTCGACGTGCATTGAAAGCCAGGGCAAGTTGTATATAGATACATATATTAGACGGGTACACCGCGTCGTTTTTTTTTTTTACACTGGCTCGACATAGTAACTACAGAGTACCTGATGGTAAGTACAGTGTAGTCCAAAAACGAAAGCGACTATCAAAGGATGAAAATCCATTGATAGTCTACATCGTCATGTCGGCCCTCGTATACCACGACTGAAGGTCTCTAGGTATACGAGCTACTGGATATACACAAGCTGATCCCGAATCGCGACAAGCCGAAACTGGTCACTATGACGGGCTTTACACCCATGTACTGTGGTACATTGGTACCCATGTGCATGTGTCGTGTTAATACAGACCCGCGCGCACCCGTACATTCAATTAGATCTTGTACGATTAAAAGATATGTCCTAAGATTAACTTTAAAAGTAGCCCAAAAACTGTAGGCAGTATAATATAATGAAACCAAGACGTTAATATCAGGAACGAGACTCTCTGCATGTCATTTAATTTTCATATTGTTATATTTGAGAACACATTTTTGGCTTAAATTTTAGCGCTTAGATATGATTTCTATATATTTTCCCATTCTACGGCGGTATAGGAATGGAGTCGATATACTGGACACGGGCGTAGTCGTGGGAAACATTTAGTTAATAATAAAAAAAACACAATACGCTGTGTCGAAAGACAAAGTTATTAATTGTTCAATGCTTACTATTGTCTCTTTATTATCTACTAGTGAAAACTGGTGAATATTCAAACCTCTATTTGACCCTCTTAATACGGCTTGTACCATCAAGTTAAATCTAGTTTATGTTTGTATAAAAACTGTTTTATTAAAAAGGCTTAATTCGACCTTAACACGTTCACGCCGGCGTGTACCGCCGGTGGCTCGCACTTGATTGTGCCATCGGGCGGCGTGTACCACTGGTGGCTCGCGCTAGACCGCGTCATCAAGCGTCGTGTACTACCGGTGTTTCGCATTCGATTGTGCTATTAGACACTGATAATTTAACGTACATATATAAAAACGTTTATTTTGAATAAAAGTTATATTTAATAACGTATTATAAATATAACTTTTGCTCAATGACTTATAATATTATACATGTAACTTAAAATCGATAAAATTAACAAAATAATTCAATATTATTTTATTTGTAACTTATTGATTTATTATCTTTTGTGTAATTTGTTGAACACCTTTTGTTATTTTTACGGGCATAGATCTCTGATCAGGATACAACACGAGTTACACAATTTGCAAAGTAAGCACTCAATGTACTACTGAAGAAACAAGAAGCGCGTGCAAGCCTGAACACGCGACATTAGCGCGCCGCCAGATGAAGCGCGACATAGATTTACGCGCCGCCGGCTGGTGCGTCAAATGAAAACATGCGCCGGCGGGAACGTGTTAATGATGTTTTAAATTTAACAGTTGTTCAAGCTAAATAATAAAAACAGCCTTAATACATATGTATCAATATTTTTAATATTAGCTCGACAAAGTATTAAATTTGCAAGCTATGAAAAGTACAGTGATATCCAAGGCCGGCAACGGCTGCCAAGGGACGAACACCGTTGACAGTTGCAATCGCTAGGGATGTCGAAACTGAAAAAAATATCGTTATATCGATGTATCGATATTTTAAAAAAATCAATATGGGAGTCGATATATCGAAGGAAAAATATCGATATATCGATTAAATCTCAATAAACACGAAAGTATTTTACCAGTATTCCTTTTTATTAGACAAAATTACAAAAATATCGAGAATTAAAAGGCTATCTTCTAACTTTAAGACCTATTTAAAATATCAAACAAAAATAAATAGTACATAAATAAATGGCGGCAAATAATATACATGCAACAAATTCAGATGTCAAGGCATGCAACGTAACAAAACATAATACTCAACAGTCATAGACAATATAGTTCTTTTTTTTTTTCGTTCGGTCCTATCTTTTACCGTTACAGATTTCAGCGACTTCACTGCCCTAAGAATTAAAAAAATATCGTTTTTGATACAATTTATGATACTGGATATTTTCTATCGATATAACGTTAAAATATATAGCGCCCAAAAATATCGATATATTGTATTGAAAATATCGATATATCGATGAATCGATATTTATTTGACAAGCCTAGTAATCGTTTTGTCGGCCCACGTATACCATGATTATAGGACTCACAGTCCTCGTCTACGGGTAGAGTAGTCACCTTGGGGTTTTTAGCCAGCACATGTTCAGCACACCTCGGCCGGAACTGTGCGGCCGGGTATTTCCTATGAGCTTTTTCCCCAACTAAAAAAAGGCATATGAACAACTGTTGTTGGGAATCGAAGCTGCTCGCGTCCGTAGGCTTTACCCTAGTTTCCCTACACGTGACTCCTGGGTGGTGCTAAACGAGCAGCAGCGAGGTGGTAGGACGTCGGTGCCTGTCAGGATCGCGACCACAGTACACGGGTGTATAGCCCGTCATAGTGACCAGTTTCGGCTTGTCGCGTTTCGGGATCAGCTTGTGTATATCCAGTAGCTCATATACCTAGAGACCTTCAGTCGTGGTATATGTGGGCCGACATGACGATGTAGACTATCAATGGATTTTCATCCTTTGATAGTCGCTTTCGTTTTTGGACTACACTGTACTTACCATCGGGTACTCTGTAGTCACTATGTCGAGCCAGTGTAAAAAAAAAACGTATACTTATAAACTGATCCCGAAACGCGACAGGCCGAAGCGTGTCACTGTGACGGTCTTTACACTTGCGTACTGTGGTCAAGACCCAATTCGAGTAATCGTCCTACTACCTCAATATTTTTTTCTCAGAAAATTATGCTGTTTGCCTGAAACCTTTACAACATTACCGAGCGAGAGGAATGGACACCTAGGGAGAGATTTATAGTTGCTACTTCGACTTTGCTTACATTTTACTCAAACATTACTTGTTATATAATTATTAGGTCCTTACATATGAAATTGGCGTTTTGTATGGGAGGAACAAAAAGTCGAATATTTTTTAATATAATATATTTAATTAATCAAAGTATGAACCATTATTTTCTATGCACTTTTGCCATCTCATAGGTAGTTCATTGATCTCTTTACTAAAAAAACCAGTCGGACGGGAATCAATAAAATCTTTGAAGGCGATTTGGACTGCCCCATCGGAGTTGAATTTTTTCCCATGCAAGAAGTTATCCAAATTTCGAAAAAAATGGTAATCTGTTGGAGCAAGGTCCGGGGAGTACGGAGGATGTCTTAGACTTTCCAATTGAAGCTCTTCTAATTTAGTAGCCGTCTGTTGCGCAGTGTGTGGTCTGGCGTTGTCGTGAAGCAGCAGTGGCGTGGAGCGATTGACCAGCCTAGGTTGTTTAGCCGCTAGCTTTTCCATCATGGTTTGCAATTGCTGACAATAGACATCAGCCGTAATAGTCTGGCCAGATTTGAGAAAACTGTAATGAACAATACCGGCACTAGTCCACCAAACGCTTACAAGTAACTTTTTTGGGGTTAATTTTTTCGCTTGGGGCAGGATTTGGCTGGCTGGCCAGGATCCAACCATTGCGCTGAGCGCTTCCGATTATCGTAAAGAACCCATTTTTCATCACAGGTAATGATTCGGTTTAAAATACCTTCATTATTGTGCCGGTTTAGTAATGTAACGCAGCAGTAGACGCGCGTTTGCCGGTTTGCTTCAGTCAATTCGTGAGGTACCCACCTTTCAAGCTTTTTAATCTTCCCAATTTGCTTCAAGTGAATTAAAACAGTTTTATCACTAACATCGCAGCCTGCAGCTAATTCGGACGTGGTTTGCGATGGATCCGCTTCCACAATAGCCTTCAACTCTTCATTATCAACTTGAGTCTCAGGCCGTCCACGGGGCTTGTTCTGCAGGTCGAAATTTCCAGAACGAAAACGTTGGAACCAAAACGAACTGTGTTTTCTTTTGCAACACGACCGCCATACACATCATTCACCCTTCGAGTTGTTTCCGCAGCACTAGTGCCACGGCGGATCTCGTACTCGTAAATAATGCGATATTTTAAGTTTTCAATTTTGTAAAATGAGTGACGCAAACAGAAAAAAACAGAAGAAAAAAACAAATGAATGACGATCATCGAAGCACAAATACATGGGTCTATAGCTGTACAAATTTGAATTTGGAATTCCTTACCAAAGAGGAGAAATTTGTGATTAAAGTGGCCAGTACGAAAAACGCCAATTTCATATGTAAGGACCTAATATATTAATGCGAAGGAATATGTTAAACATAAAATCTCTTGAACTTAGACTTGGCTCTGCTAATAGTTAAGCTATATTAAAGTTCAACTATATATTCAGCTTTTTGTTAAAGCAAATTTTCTAAGCAAAATGAGAGCACAGTCTAAATAGCGTCTATTAATTTATGCATTATGTTCAGCCACTTAATTTATGGGTGGGGAAACGAAACGGCACCCCTGTGGGTACGAACTTCCACTTGGGCGGCCAGCCAATGATATAATTCATAATCTTCTTACCATAATAATAAAAAAAGAAAACAATTTTATGTTGATTTAGGTTACAGCGACATCTATATTTGTTTCTTAAAACTAATATGAATAAATTGTTTCTTAAAACTAAGTGAATGCGTAATTCATTTGAACTCATGTGTATTGTCATATTATTATGTTAGTCATATTTTTACTATGCCAGCAAAAGTGACATCTATTATTTATATTGTAAGCTAATTCGTTTCTTCATTTTGCTGATATTATTTCTAATACAGCGCCATCTAGGTTCAAGTAGAATTAACTGAGAATTTAGTTTAATTATATATTCACGAGGTGGCAGAAAACTGAACCTTATTATAATTTTTTTAATATCTAATTTGCATCGTGATTATAAAATAATCTTAATAATAAAGATAAATGTTTATTTAATATCATGATTTGTCGATAATTACAATAAATTGTTAATAAATGTGTCAAAAAAGATACAAGAATTTTGTTCTAAATGTTGCAACTTACTTCAATAAAATTATATTAATGAATTCATTTTATAATTTAGTCTGAATTTATATGAATATATGTAAATTTGAAATACAATAGATTTTTTTATTAAATATGACATTGTGAGTTAGTGTTTAGTCCTTTAAAATTTAAATAATAATGCTACTAAACTAGTTTAGTGACTTTAATCAGGGTCAGTGAGGTGATCACAAGACATTATTTAAGTAAAAATGTATACAGATGTCCCTTTATTAAGCGGCTATTAAGAAAATAATATCTATAGACGTGCATGGAATTAAAAAAATACCTGAAAGTATAATCCAGTATAAAACGGCACAGCTAAAATTATATTAAAAAATATATTTTATTTTCGCAATTCATTCATTTAAACTTATTTCGATCTATAGTATTTTTCTATAACTCTTTAGCATTTCACGTATAATGTCATCACATGAACGGCTTAATTTAATTAAAATCAAGAGATTTTGATGCGTCAACTAAATACAGGTTGTTGAAATTTCACAATATACTACTTAAGATTTATATCTATAACCACTCCGAATCCCCATTCGAGTAGGCAAGGAGATTGGAACGCCACTTTGCTCTATTCTTGCAAACCTCTTTTAATCACAATCAATCGAGATAAGGCAATCCAAAGCAGCAATCCAAAAAACATTTGCTTCTGAAACAATTCCGATGTTCCTTGCTCTGCGGTTCCGAGCCGAGTGTGAGTCCGAAAAGTGCTGATAGTGCCATCTAGTAGTAAACTTTGTAGAATATACGTGTGTGTGTACAGGAATGAAGCATGTATTGGTTAAGCTGCTTTTAAAATTATTCTACGGGTACTTCGGCTCGTATTTTCACGTAGTCGGTTGACGGATGACGGGCGTATGGAGATGACGCTCAGCGTACGATATAGCGGGGTATGTTGGGAGTCTCTTTGAAGGCCACAGTCTGAAATGAAATTATCCGACAGAGAACCAAAGTTGTCGACATAGCTCTCCGTATTAGCAAAGTTGAAGTGCCAGCGGGCAGACCATATATGCCGAAGAAGCGATGGTCGTTGGAGCAGAAAGGTTCTTGAGTGGAGACCGCGGACCGGCAGGCGCAGCGTAGGGTGCCCCCTAGCTAGGTGGAGCGACGACCTGCAGAAGGTGGCCGAAAAGGATTAGATGGCGCTGGTTAGGAGGAGCATATGTTCAGCAGTGGAGTAGGATGGGCTGATGATGATGGAGAACCGATGTAGTATGTAAACGGTCTCAGGAAATCTATTATTAATTTATTATGAGACTGATTCCAACACAGCAAGAGTCGCTCAGCATGACGTACAACGCAATTAGTTCTATTAAAAATACAATATTATTCGTAAAAACACATAAATAATAAGCAAATATCTTTCTCGGTGGACTTAACTAATTCCACGACCTCGCTTCCGGAAAGGTCACGGAGTTCGACCTTTCTGCTGATGCTACTAACAAATTTATTCTTGCTATGTAGGCTTGCTTCTCAGTGATGACATCTTGATACAAATGGAATGTGTATTATCAAAACCATTCGAGATACATTGACCTTCAAGTTGACTGACGTCCAGAATAAATTGTTTCTCGTAATTATACTTTAGAAATCTTTTTTTTCCGTCATTAGTTGGTACTATAATCTACTTACAATCGCATGTTATGTGATTAGTGTTTGTTATATACTTGTACTACAAAATTAATAAATCTTATCAAATCTTCATTAAATATTTCCTGGCATATTAATAAATAATTTTAATAATTATTAACACTTTCGCTACGATAAGCCTCGCTGCAAAGCGTTTTACAAGAAGCGGAGCTCCGGTCTAAAGTGCACATATCAAACGCGCGCAGTTTTCAGGATTCAGTGCCCAAATTTTCGCTCAAAACGATTTTTATTAGTTTTCTTTTACTAATATAAATTTAATGTAATATTAAATCTTATTAATTTATTTTTTAATGTTAATTATCATTTTCTTTTGATTGTTGTGTACAGACCTGGAAATAATGTAAACTTGGAAGCATGTGACACAGTTTTGTTAGGCAACAATATGAGAGCAAGCCAGGACAACACAGTTGTAATTGTGGGTGATTTTAACTACAGAGACATTATGCGGCCGTTAACAAGTGAACAAAGATTATCAGCTCAAGCAAGTTTATTCCAGAATTTTATTTTTTAATAATAACATAGACCTCAGTATGTCGAATGATCTTCATAATCGACATCAGGTCATCCTAATAAACGAGAAGTATGCGTATTACGAAACTTTTTCTTATTAATTATAATTTTTATAAAACCGTACAACCGTTTAGAATAACAAACATGCTACTTTCCAAGGCTTGTGCCTGCATCGCGTTGTGTTTTTATTTATATCTCTATTATATTTTTATTTAGGTTAACTTTCGTATAATAAAATCATTTTTAATTCCATTTGAATAATGTTTTCAAAAAGAGGTGACTAGCTTATTCATGATGCAAATATCTGCGATCTATATTATTTTAAATTCATTTCTTCGATTTAAATTGACTTTAAATCAATAATTTATTATAATATTAATGAAATACTACGGTCGTCATCTCGAGCAGAGAGTGTCTACATTGCATTTTATTTATTCAGACTCGGCATAGTGACCACATCACGCCTGGTGGAAAGCATAGTGAAGTCCAAAAAATAACTATGACTATCAACAGTAAAGAAAAACCGAAAGGCACAGTGATCGAATTCGCCGAAAGAAGATTCTATAGCTTGACGACTCGGCAAAAGTTATAGAATTTCTTAATTCTAGCCGACATGTGATTCTTTTAAGGAAGGGAGAGTGTGGAATAAGGTTAAATAACTTTTCGATTCATGTCACTGGATTCCGCCAAGATTGTCCGTCTCCAGGTTTATCTTGGATGACCACGTTTAATTTTTAAAGATGGTACTTATTTAAGGAACTTGCATTATCTTTAGGAGCTTTATCTAGTTACCATTCAATAGTACGTAACACTCCATACTTTTACCGGTCAATTCTCATATGTTCATTAATTTTCCTCGATGATTTGTTGGTTAATATAGTTATTTACATTTTTATTAATTGAATTTCATTACAAATTATTGTATCTAAAAAGTCTCCCTCGTCTATAAAAACACTCTGTATAAAAAACGCTAAAAAACGACGCATAAAACAAACGGTATTATGAATTCAACAATCAATGGATGTACTTGAACTATTGATACAGTAATTTAATTATCAGATATGTATAAAGTAGTCATTGTTTCGTATCTATACGTAAATTTATTGTCAATGTTTTGGGCCTATATAATCGTAGTCGAATGTACTTAAATTTTACAATTAACATACTTCATAGTGACTATCGTGGCCTAGAGGATAACGGAGCAGTATCTTTGCGCGGCGACGCGAATAGCCACTGATTCAAATCCTCCAGCATGAACGTCAGGGTTTTCCAGGTTAAGCATAGATTTAGGCGCCATATGCTTACTGGTAAAGTAAAACACCATGCGGAAACCCGCATAGCATCTAATAGAAAAATCATGTATACTAGTGCTGTGAGAACGGCGATCATCAGCTCTACTGGTCGCGTTGGTCACAGCATTTAAGCGCAAAGCTGTGATTCCTTAAACTTGCAAATTATACAAAGATTTTAATTTTTGTATACTCTACATGATATATATAAGTTTCGCAAAGGATATTCATGCTATTGTGATTTATTTATACTAGAGAACCAAAGGAGAACCAGCGCTAAAGTGCTTAAGAAATGTCAATAATTTTAATCATAATTAAAGAATTATTGGTCATGCTATTATGACTTCACACATGACGATAATAAACTTTTATATTAGGCTACCATAAACGCAAATTAAATACAGAAGCATTCCTTATGTTAAATAATGATGCAAGTTTTATGGATGCTCGAATATGTAAGAAATTTCGTTAGCCAAACCGAAAACACATGAAGGGTTTGCACTAACAAATTAATTGTAGTTAAGGCTTGTATAGAATGGTGGTTAATTGAAGCGGTTTAATTTGATCTCAATGATGATTTAAACTTAACAATTCTTAAAACTGGATAATGGCTTCATGCTGAGCAGTAGATTCGAGGGAGGCTGCTGTCCGGATGAGAGAGAGGCGACGCGCAATGTCCGGCGCGCCATCTGTGAGAAAGGTTTGGAGAGATGGGTTTTTTACGACCATCTAATCTTTTTTCCTAGAGATGCAACTTTAACAGTTTGTTTGCTCTCGGGGTGTCGGGAAAATATCTGAATTCCCAGGCTCTAGTGGATTGATTGGAAGGACATCCCGGGGCTTTTTAAAGAATAATATAATAAAAATAATATATTTATTTAAAGAAAGAAAGAAAGAGTTTATTAAGACAAAGGAAACAACACACAACAAACACATTTATATAAAAGCAACAATGACAGAACAACACATAACATTGCTTCATGTATCCTGTGTGCTGCTACCTATCTCAAAGAGCACTCGGCTCAGCGTGTGCTGGGCGACGCTGTACGCGCCAGCCAGCGCTGATATTCAGCCGACACTCAGGGGATCCGATTGCGCGAACGTCACGGTGCTAATATAATATTAGATCCGTTTACTATAATAAACAAGTACGACTACGAATACATAGAATACTTTGAGTTTACTTTTAGTAGTACTTTTAATCAGTAGGAGTCTCACACACCAAGGTCGCTGTCCGCACAGCGGCTCTGATGACCCTATGCAGGATGATCTCTCGGCTTACAAAAAAAAGGATTGAAGTTTCATGAGATAATCAGTACAATTTAAACTTAACTTAATTGGTTCGCGCAAGTCGCTCTAAATTCAATCGAACAAACAAAAGAGCAATCATTTATTGTAACACAGAATTAGCAGACAGAAACAAATGTTTTCCTATGTTTCCATGCCGCAGAAAATTTAACAAATAGAAGCATATTAGGACAACAGCATCACATAAAATAAATGGAGCATCATGCGACCACATTCTGCCCAGACATGAACGTTGGAGGAGCAACACAAGAACTTGCACGGGATTTTGAAGCAAAATTCGCGCTTTATACCTTGAAAATTTGCTTCTATAATTTATTGTCGTTCACGTCTCAAGATTAGTTTCATATCTATTCTATATTTTATTAAATACGAGTATAAATAATCTTCTTCACCTCGATTTTAACGATACTATTTATTTGTATTGTATGTAAATAGTTGATCATAGGCATCAGTAACAATTTAGCGTGGATTATTTTTTTCTTTATGACTTTAAAAAATACATATCCTTTTTATTACAACATTCTTAGCAATCGATTTCATAGAAATAACATGAACACACTGACCCCATTTTCAAGGTTTTGAACTGAAGCCAAAGCTTGATCTCTAGTTAGTACTGGTCGTCATACAACAGGAAGGTCTAGTAAACTGATTTCTATGTAACAGAGAGGAAGATCTTAACAAGGAATGTCAGGGTGAAAATACATGTTTGGATACAATTTTAGGTGCTTATCATTCCCCCTGGATACTTATAAACATTGACCACAGCACATGGGTACAGAGTTGGTCATAGCGACCCTCGTATCGAGATCTGCTCGTCTAAATGTTAGTTTAGTTACTAACAATTGTAGAGTATATATTTCCTTGTTAGTATAGAAAAAGGGAGAACTGGTCTGCAAGATTCTGCAAAACTATCGAGCATCAATGGTAAGTCGGCGGCCTTGCAGTCTTTTACTGGTTAACCAATGTAGAGAGTTCTCAGGAACTATTTGTAATACCACTAGCCTGATTTATCATAAACCACCAGACACCTTGTCGGATACCATCCGAATGTAGTGGACGTTATATCTGCTCAAAGAGATTCGCTTCTGAATTCATAATGCGAACAGCTAAGGAATGAAATATGCTTCCAGCGAGCATATTTCCACGATCTTTTATGACATAGGAGTCTTTAAGAGTAGAGTGCATATGCATTTGCAGGACGGACGTGGTCCATCATAAATAATAAAAAAAAAGCCACTGTGGTAGATGTAATGAAGCGGAAATTATTTAAATACATAATATTTGCTACGAGTATAATAGTAGAAGTCTGGTACAAAATCTTGTTAAAGACACAAATAAACATAAAGAATTCTTTAACAACATACCTTAATCTATTTCCTAGCTCGGAACTATTAAAAATAATTTATTCAAAGTTTGGAATTGTATTGATGCGTTACAAACACCGCCAACTAATTGTGATTCAAAGTTTATGGCACCGGGCGACCCTGAAACTATAACACACAGATAAATACAATTTGATTATATGACCAGAATTCGAAGCCATTTATATTACACGATTTTTTTTTATTGACAAAAATATAATAAACGATTACATTGTGTATCTTTTGCCTGGATATTTTGTTGTTGGCAAGGAAAGGCCTCTATAGCTTCCCCTTTACCTCTGGCGCCGTCGAAGCTGCCGGTGTCGTGGAATGAAACTAATACACGTGTGTACCTCACTGTTTTTTGAAACTGCAGTAATTGAAGCATCGAGATCCAACAAGATGGGGCAGAAGGCCAAACGTCGTCGGGTGCCGAGGATGATGGCTTAGCCTTGCCCTTGGCACTCGGCAGACGAGAGAAGGAACACCCCGGGGTTTTAGTTGATGCAAGTCCGAGACACCGGGGGGCAGCCCTCACCATCCCGTGAAAGTCTTATAGGGATTTCCCCCGAATTACCAAAAAAAGGCGGTGTTTTGCGCATGTTGCCTGTAGGATAAAGAAACGATATTCATGAACGTCAACGCGTATGGTCCTCGGTTCGAATCCTAATACGTACTTTTAGGTTTTCCAGATTATCTACAAATTTAGACACCACAAAATCACTGGTAAAAAAAAACATTCTAAGGAAACCCGTATGACGTCTTATAGAATCGTCACGTGTAAGTACCTAGAGGATTATGATCTGCTGCGCTAGTGGTCACGTTGGGCACGACATACTAGTGCAAAATGGAGACAGCTATTCATGTGTACTTGCTTACCCTAGAAGGGCTGTAGTATTACGATATATTAAATAATAAAAATATAAAGTAGGAACAAAACACAGGTTGTGTGTTTTTCCCAGTAAAAAACCCATTCTTCCCTTCTCTCCAGCATATGTTAATTTTAAAATAACGAACCAGAACTACTTTAATCTAATTATGAAGTACCTAATCGATTTATCGTATCAGAATCGGATCGTTTCATGTAAACGGGATTGACAAACACCAGTGTGGGCGAATGGTTCAGAAATGTCAGATTTCAAAGTACAATCATTAACGGAATGAGGTTTAAAATCAATTAATACATTGTTAATATGAAGAAATAATTTATTTAGATTATTCAAATTAATACTACGTATTGATGAATATTGTTTTGTGGTTTAAATTTGTTCTTATCACAACATTTAGTCAATTAAATATTAATTTTTGCCTTTGAACATTGGAATTTCCAAACGTTACATTACTCATGTAACAAGAATTTAAGCTTCAGTAAAAATGTTTTAGGATCTCCATTTACATAAATGTAATTTCCTGAGATTTTCGTAAGCTAAAGGCCATCTAAGAAGGTAGTTGCAGGGAGAGCCAGGTAGTCCGTCTGAGAGGACATCTACCCTGGTTGTATTCCAACGGTATGGCGTGTTTCCGCGCACCATTTAACGAGGGAAAGGTGGTGACAACTCTTTCCTCCCATCTCTTCCAATATCTTGGCGTTGCCTTTTGGCATTTTCCGTAGCCTTGCCCACCCTGCGATTGGAAAAACACCCTGGTGGTTTAGATCATTAAGATTATGGTAAATCAGGGTCGCTGCCCTTACACTGGCTCTGAAAGTCCTACTTAGGACTTTTTTCCTGGATGAAAAAGTTCTAACAGTGAGCATGTGGCACCTAGGTTTGTGCTTAACCTGGAAAGACCTTGCAAATTTCGATAATTTAGGACCACTCGCACTGCCGCGTATTAATAACAGCTCCTTATCCACTAGGCCGCCACAGTTAACGAAGCAACTATTCAGAGATACTTGTAAACATCCTTGATCGTTAACTCATAAGTACGTTATTTAAGTAATGTAAAGAACTTTAAGAGCTACTTATAATAATCCGTATATGAAACAAGTTGCAAGACTTTACATGAAGTGCTCGGCATAGTGACCTCACCATACCTGATGGTTGAGCCCAAAAAATAACTATGACTAACAACAGTAAAGAAAACTAAGCGATGGGAGCACGCTCGCTGGAATACCATTCCACAAATCAACGACTCGGCAAAAGTTAGAGAAGTTCTTAGTCCTTGCCAGAATATGTACTGGTAAGTCGATTGCCTAAACTAGGTCGTGACCTTAGTACATGTGTGTAAAGACCGTCATAGTGATTTGTTTGGTCTAGCGCGTGGCTTTCTTCGAGTTGATGAAGAATGCAGCTGAATATAGAGCTCCTTCTTACTTCAATTGAAACACTATTTATACTCCCATGATATATTTATCAAACTAATGTTATGTTTACATTATAGTTGTTAATATTTTTATATTATAATTTTTATATAATAGCCATTCCCAATGCTCAAGACGCAATATCTAGAATCAAACAAAAAACATTCAATTCGAAATTCAAAATCCAATCTTTTTTTTCCGTTCTTTGTTACAAAAACTTTTTTTTTCTCAACGGCCAACATTACATTAATGTCATAGACATTTAACCTCTTTTTAATTTACTCCTTCCATCCAATCACTACAGTATATAGTTTGTGACCTTCCGTCGTGATAAATATGGGCCATTCATAGCTATGGTGACTGTCAACGGATTTTCGTCCTATGGTAGTCGTTGCCAATCTTGAAAAACACTTTATATCAGGTACATTGTAGGTACTGTAACACGCTTTCACAAAGTCGTGTTATATTTGCCTATATGATCGCTCACTCGCTTGAATTGAATACTTCCTTAAATGTGTGTTATGGTAGAACTCCAATAAATAATACTCTGATATCACTTTCAATATACATATATTATGCTTCACAATATAATAATCACATTTATTTAATATTATAACTTTTATATTATAATTTTTAATATGCGAGTTTCCCTTTTCAAGCTTCAGATCCAATCTCTATATTATAATTGAAAAATCAATCAAACTTCATCTTTAAAATTCGATATTGTAACTTTTAAATAAAACTTATTATTTATTTAATGGCCAACTCTGATAAAAGTGCCATAGATAACTAACTTTTTTTATGATCCATTCATACAATCACTACAGTACTTTGTCAAGACACTATAAAAAAATGAGTTACCGTATAGCCGTCATGAAGCCGCGCGTAGTTCTTTTATGAATAAAAAGGGTTGACAAGGATAAATAACTCTTCAGAACCTAGACGTGACACAGATGCCAGTAAATGCAAATTTTTCAAGTGTTAAAAAATATCCTGTATGACTGTACATTCTATTTTTGACCCACTTATTAAGTGGGTATACACATATTCCAAGTTTAAAAAAAACTGCAACTATGCTTTTCTCTGTAATCTCGATATTTCAGCTTCTTGGCTGTTCGCATGATTAATGTAGAAGCGAATCTTTTCGTGCGGATATAAGGAACGTCCATCACATACAGACGGTACCCGAAACAGTGTCTAGTGGTTTTGTGATGAAATAGGGTTGCTGGAGTTAGAAAATTTAACTCCTGAGAACACTCTCCATTGTACAACCGGTAAAAGACTGCGAGGCAATCGCCTTTATGTCGATGATAGATCTTTTGCATTTTAGCCTCAGTAAAAGAATTATACAAGTCCACAACTCCTACGAACAATTGAGTCCAGAGCGGCCAATTAATATTCAGCGGATCCGTCCCAAAGTTGACAACAATATTTCACACCCGACCGCACTTGTGGCTGATACATGTTGAGAAGTCGCAATGGTATAAAGCAGGGATGTTACGGAGCTTCGTCTCCGACTCCGATAAGTCGGAAGTTCCGATTGATATTACACCTTCGGTTCCGAAACTTTTTAATCGGAGGTATTCATCGGAGGTCACCACCAGTATTGTAGTCAACTTATTTGATTTCATTTTATATGTAATCAAACAATCAGTGCTACTTAATTTAAAGATCTCATTTGTTAAAATTTAAATTAAAAATTATGATTAAAATTATTTAATTTAAAACTAAATGTACATTTAAATTTATTACTAAAACATTTTTTTTAATTTTACATTTACGTTAAATTAAATAGAAATTAACACAAAAACAACCCTGGAGCAAATTTGATTTAATTTGTGCATTCTTAATGGAAAAATGTTAATAAGAAGCACAGCAATTTTTATTTTCATTTTCTTGTATGTGTAAATTTATCACTTTCTAATTAAAAAGGTTCACTGAATAATGTTTTTATTTGTCCCTTAATAAAACTATTTTATTCTGCCGTCACTTGTGACTGATATTGGCTCCGACTCCGATTCCGACTTCGGTTCCGACTCCGATAAATTAAATTTAAAAACTCCGACTTCGGTTTCGATAAAACTGCCTCCGTTACATCCCTAGTATAAAGTACTGCCTAGCCTTAAAAAGGAAGTCTAATTTTTATATGTTGTATATATATCTTAATGAAATACATGATTAATAATAGTAATAAATTAGTAAATTACACTTATTGTCCGTTTTTCTAAATACCTCGGATTATGTCTTTCTTACGGAATATCAATAAATTGCTCGCAATATGAATGCAGCCTTATCCTTTTTTTCTGACGGGGCTAAATACTATTTGTCGGTAAAGGATTTTACAATTTCACCGAGTGATAGGGGTGAGAATTACAGGTCCTCAGCCAGCGAGTTCTGCGTTGGGTGATGTGGACCTCGACATGGGCTGCTGGCCAGGGATCGTAGCCTGACGGTGACCTACTAGCGTTAAGAAAGCCTTGAGAAGAAATGCCGACGGAAACTCAAGGCCGCGTCGGAGTGGGACAGCTTTGTTCAACCATGATTAAACGTAATTTCTAACGAGTTTTTGTGAAGAGTGTATTTACAAAGTGTTTAACTGTTTGGCTTGCGGTCAATAGATCCGGCACAATATTATGATATCGCATCATAGTTACTGAGTCCGGTTTTATTTCGACGAAAATAATTATCACAGTTTTTAACTTAATTTTTTTTTTAAATCAAGTTCTGTTCAAGTTTTTGAGGCGGTCAGGCGATTGCTCGAACTGGATTGTGACCACAGTGCACAAGTGTAAAGACCGTCACCCTCACTCGCTTCGTATAAGAAGAAAGA
Source organism: Automeris io (assembly GCA_036320925.1). Lineage (NCBI taxonomy): Eukaryota > Metazoa > Arthropoda > Insecta > Lepidoptera > Saturniidae > Automeris > Automeris io. The sequence goes on along the minus strand of JAUDJH010000008.1, from coordinate 17,152,116 downwards.
AAGAAAAAGCAATTATTTGACACACAACATAACAAACACAGAAGGATAGATTAATGAAGATAGAAAACAACAAAACCAAACACCCTCTGCTGTGATGATGCGCTAAAGGGAAGTCAGGTCAGCAAATCCTTGGGATCAGCTGATCTATCCAACGCGGTTTTACAATTGACAACCAATTATTTAGTCAAGGCGCAGAAAACAGCGAGGAAAAAATTTAGAGAGTATACATAGATATATAGCTCCAGAGCTTTTTACAAATTCTCATAGATAATTACATGTACGTCCGTCTAGATAATTACATTATGCTTCGGTTTCTCGTGTTACGTTATCACTACACACTACACTATACTTTAGAAGTCTGGGAGAAGAGTAACAGGAGAGGGAGAGTAAGTTAGCACGACATTCACTGACTGTTAAGTGGTATTATGTCGTTCGATCAGCTAGTAAGTAATAAAGAAAAATTTCCTGGAGAAATTTTTTTTTTTCCGGAACAAGCTCAATATTGGTTCTGTAAGAAGCTGTATTGGGAGTCGAAGCTGCTCGCGTCCGTAGGCTTTACCCTAGTTCCCCTACACGTGACTCCTGGGTGGTGCCAAACGAGCAGCAGCGAGGTGGTACGACGCCGGTGCCCGTCTGGATCTCGACCACAGTGCATGGGTGTAAAGCCCGTCATAGTGACCAGTTTCGGCTTGTCGCGTTTCGGGATCAGTCTGTGTATATCCAGAAGCTCATATACCTAGAGACCTTCAGTCGTGGTATATGTGGGCCGACATGACGATGTAGACTATCAATGGATTTTCATCCTTTGATAGTCGCTTTCGTTTTTGGACTACACTGTACTTACCATGAGGTAATCTGTAGTCACTATGTCGAGCCAGTGTAAAAAAAAATGAAGGTTGTAATGGTAACTCGAATCCCGGCCAGGACTAAGAAGTTCTCTAACTCTTACTGTTGCCGAGATGTTGGGCTTCCGGCGATCGTGTCCCCACCGTCCTAAGATATGGAGTCCGCTAAACGTAGCGTGAAGAGATATTTGTGCAGGTCAGCATGACCGCTGCGACTACCGATGGGTTTTTCTTTACTGTTGAATGTCGTTCTAGTTTTTTTGTACTACGCCATGCTAACCTTCAGGCATGATGTGACACTTTGGCGAGTCGGGATAAAGTAAAAACTTTACATCGTCGATAGATTCACGTAACAGTTACTGTCTTGAGCTACATTGCACTTTAAGTTAAGTGAGGTGTACTCACTCTATCGAGCAAATATAAAAACAGTATTGTAAATCAATGAACTATTGTTATTAGAAAGAATATAGTTGAACGCGATTAGCTGTTAATCCTGACATTACTCTGAAGGCTGTTTGTGAAACAGTAATATATTGTATAAATATTTAAACCTTTCCCAACCTCATTATTTGCTAAAGTGTCATTTGGAAATCGGAATATTTTGTCAACAATAATGGATTCGACCGTGTGCGTCGCGTCTCGTATGAAAAGAACAAGTTAGTTTATCTTGATCACTTAGAGCCGGTGTATATGATGCGTTGCGACGCCGCAACGTTGTTGTACCGGGCCGGCACCGCTCAGTGCGGTCTCTTATTAACACGTTCATCGGCTAGCGCGATTTGTTTGTGTTTCTCACGGGGCCCAAAACCAACTCTCGGCGCACCGTATCGTATGCAAGCGATATGAAAACAATGTAACTCAAGTATTTGATTATATTATAATATTATTATGTTCTACTAGCTGATCCGGCAAACGGTGTTTTGCTATATAAGGTTTTGTAATATCTTCTAAGATGTTCATTGAAATTAAGTGATGTCAAAGACAATTTTGTTCAAAATTAAATACTCTTAATCAACAACACATTTATTTGGATAAATATTAATATTATTACGTTGATACAACTCTTAACAAATAATGCATTAATTTCGACCAAATTTGATTACCATAAAAACGGTTCTAGTGAGTTAATCTTAAAAGATAGACATATACTGTCCCGGACATTTTTTAAGATCATTTCAAGAGGAATAATTCTTTCTTACATATATTTTTGGTATCTGAACCGTTTTCGCAGCGCACGCAATGGAAGCATTCAAGGATGAATAATTTTCCCCGTTTTTTTTCACATTTTCCATTATTTCTTCGCTCCTAATAATTGCATCGTGATGTTATATAGCCTAAAGCCTTCCTCGATAAATGGTCTATTCAACACAAAAATAATTTTCCAATTCGAATTAGTAGTTCCTGAGATTAGCGCGTTCAAACAAACAAACAAACAAACAAACAAACAAACAAACTCTTCAGCTTTATAATATTAGTATAGATTTATTGCAAAAAATTTTGTTCTGCGCCTCAAATGTGTTTAGGTTGTTTTAATGAAAAACATGTGATATTTTGTAATATATGTGCATAATTGTATAATATTTATAAAAGCTTATTCCATTAAATTCCTTTTAAAAATCCTATTAAATTCGACAAGGAGTACGTCACTTACATATGGATGACGTGACACGAACATGGTAGAAATGTATCGAAAAAGATTACGGAGCGATACCGCACCGGCATCGCAACGCGTGCACTCCTCCTCCTCCTGCGAGACGAGGTCGAGACCTCGTCTCGCGAATTGCAATTTCATGTGCGCACTATAAACAGTTGTGTATAAAATGCCGAAACGACAGCGCTCCATCGTCGCGCCGCCGCAGCAACGCCCCGTGCGGCCGTGCCCCGGCACTTAGGGGCATTTTCACGAGCGATTTTCACGCTAAAACTCAAAACACATGAATACGATACGGTTTGGTTGAAAATAAAGAAATTCATTTTAAAGTTTATTTTAGAATAGAGACGCTTGTGAAGACCAGAGATGGGCAAAATGTAATCTTGTTAATGATGAACGATTACAAAATGTAGTCGTAATTTTAATTTTCTTGCTCTGTAATCATGATTAAATCCATTTAAAACATTAAGAAATCATAAATGTGTATACAATCTGGGATTTTGTAGTGTTTAAAAAGTTAATTAGCAAAATGCAGTCATATTACTGGTAAAAAACGTAAAATGTAATCGTTAATCATTTTCATTAATCTGATTACATTTTGCCCATCTATGGTGAAGACTATACTTGCTAAATAATCAATATTAGTTGTTTTTAATCACCGAAGCTATAAGAGCGATGTTATATGTTGGACGTATGTCTATAGCTCTGTGTATATGAGTATTTATATGTCTGTTTATAGCGTCGTAACTCCTGAATCGATGAGTCGAGCGCAATTTAGTTGTATTTGTTTGAATGATTATTCTAACCTAATACTTTACATCGAGACGCAGCTTTAATTGAATAAAATCTAATCAGCCGTCTTAACATCATCTCTTTTCTAGTTGTTTAAAGATTTTAATTTTTTTCTACTGGTTTCATTAATTAGAAATTGAGTATCAACTAATTTACAGCAGAAGTATTTGGTTTGAGCTTATAGGATAGGTCTCAATAAATAGGTTACAAATAGATACATAATTGAGTTAGAGATCTTTAAATTTGATTTTATACTATAATTTGAGCCTTCCTGCAACTAATAAAAATGTAAATAACTATATTCCCTAACAAATTATAAGGAAAAATTGATGAACTTGTTGGTGAGAAGAGATCTGTAAAGAATTTGGACACTTTAGCACGTCTGGCGCTCGATTGAATGATAAGTATAAAAACATTCAATTTACCTAATTGTAGGTAACTCGTTTACCCTTCCTACTTTATCTTGACATAGGATAGACAAAATACACACATAATAATTAGTTATTATTTATTCATTCATGTGTGTAATTGGCGCTAAATATGTTGACTAAATGTTGAAAAAGGAAAAACCATCAATAGCGAATATTACATATTGTGTTATTGGATCGTTTGAAGGCCGAAATAGCGAAAAACGCCCACACGTGAAGAAGAAGAAAGTCATCTTTCATCAAGACAACGCACCGTGCCACAAGTCAATCAAAACGAAAAGCCGTGGTGGCTGCCGGCAGAATAGAATAGCACCCCCCTCTTCTTGCCGCGGTGTCGTAAAAGGCGACTAAGGTATCTCTTTAACACTGCAATTCAACCAGGTGTTCAGAGAGGGAAAACTCGAACAAACCTGCATCCCGCTCCCTCCCGGTTGTACTAGTTCTCCATTCCATCGGACCTAAGGGAGCTCGGACGAGAGAGTGCTTTTATGGCAACGCGTCAAGTTATGCACTTAAATATCTCCTGCGCAATTGACTGTTTCCGTAAACTGGACCTCGAATTTCTTAACCGGTGTTAAAACAGTCGCCGTGGTCGAAACCGGCTAGGACATCATCATCATCAATCAAAACGATGACCAAATTCAACGAATTTGGCTTCCAACTGCTTCCCCATCCTCCGTACTCGCCGGATCTGGCCCCCAGCGACTACTAGCTCTTCGCGGATCTCAAAAAGATGCTCCAAGGAAAAAGACTTGGCTCGAAAGAGAAGGTGATCGCTGCTACTGAGGCTCATTTTGAGTCAAAGACAAATCGTTCTACAAACATGGCATTGAAAAGTTAGAGAAGCGTTGGAATGATTGTATTACACTTGAAGGCGATTATGTTGATGAATAATAAAGAATTTTGCCGATAAAATGTTGTTTTCATAGCTAGTCCCGGGACTTATTGAACGATGTGTTATAATTTACTTTGTTTTAAAGATATTACATTTCTAAGATATTACAGTTTTTGCGTATTTGGAATTAGAATCGAATGCTAAAGGTCCCTTTATATCTCCCTCGTTTATAAAATAACTCTGTATACAGACAACAGAATATAGTCCATTACAATTTAATACGACTCGATTGGCGTAATGGTCAAGCGTGCGACTATAGCGCGTCAATTTGCGGGTTCGACCTCGCTCAGAACACATAAGGTAAAAACCCCAGTAGATGGCCAGTTAACGCAATTCCTTTCGATTTGTAGGCACTCCTAGGTTGAATATAATTCTATTTACTAAATGAAAACATTGTGTTATAGTTTGAACTCCACTTTATCAGGAACTTATGAACAAATAACTTCAAGCAAAAGGAATCTTCAAACGTCGAAAGAATCGGTATTTGCTGGGTGAGCGCGCTCCATCGTCGGCCTCATCATCACTTTCCAGCAGGTGGAAGACGTCTGGCCGAAGACGCCACTTCCATAACTTTCCGCTTGGAGCCATGGCAGAAAGTTTAGGTTATACCATCTCATAAGCTACTAATATGATGACAACATTCTTAAAACTCTTATTTTTTAATATTTTGTATCAAAGTGGCCAACTACTAGCGCATGGCCATTTACTAGCACTTCTACCTTAATTGACGTACATATGTAATTCCGGATCTGAATGCGATGCGAGTAGAGCTACCTACCTACCGAGGGGAGTTTTATTCCTACTACTACTAAGGGAAGAAAAAACAAAGAAATGATTAATCTTTATATATATAAAACTAGCTTTTGCCCGCGGCTTCGCTCGCGTTAAGAAGTATTATTATTAATTAGGTATAGTTTTTGCGGCTTTACTTTTCCGTCCAGTGGTTTCGGCTGTGCGTTGATAGATCACTATGTTAGTCAGTCAGTCAGTCAGTCAGCCAGTCAGTTACCTTTGAGTTATATATATTTATATTAAGCGGACGTCTTCATCATAGTAGCTCCAATCTTTAATTTCAGTTCAATCCGTCAAATATATAAGAAGATTTATACAAACATTCATCCCTATTTTATCCCCTTAGGGGCGGAATTTATCAAAATCCTTTCTTAGCGGATGCCTTCGTCATAACATCTACCTGCATGCCAAATTTCAGCCCATTTCGTCCAGTGGTTTGGGCTGTGCGTTGTTAGATCACTATGTCAGTCAGTCAGTCAGCCAGTCAGTTACCTTTGAGTTATATATATTTAGATTCTCGTGTCACAATGTTAGTTACCTTACTCCTCCGAAACGGCTTTACCGATTTTTACCAAATTTTATATGCATATTCAGTAGGTCTGAGAATCGGTTACTGTCTATTTTTCATACCTCTAAGTGATAAGGGTTGTTCAACATTAAATTTTTTTTTTTAATTTTTGGACAACATTTGTTGTTTTTATTTTTCTATAATGTGGCATTAAAAATACATACAACCCTAAATTTTTACACTTTTATCACCAACCCCCTATGGAACCGTCGTGAGTTTGGAGGGTTCCGTGGAATTTAAAAGTGGACTGTAATTTTTCTAGGTCTTGGCTCATGCGATATAATATGTTTTGTTCTATAATGTACTTTTTTTAAATATAATTGTACTATTTATATGTAACATACATATGTATGTATATTTGATTGCTTTTCTTTTATTGTTATTTATTAGCTTGACTTTTATTTTTGTACTAATTTTTGTGGAAACTTTGCTGGCTTATGTAACATTTTTTGTGTATATTGTTATCATTTTTATATTGCTGTATGTTTCCCTTTAAAATAAATAAATAAATAAATAAATAACTATTGCCACCCACCTGTCAGGCTGTTCAGCGGTCCTGACGATATGTGATATCACTTCCACAACACAGTATTTGTATGAAACCAAAATATTCACCTCCTTTTTTTTGGTACCGATGCGCCAAAGAGTGAAATTCGCTCCCTGCGTCTGTTTTTCCAACATCTTCATGACATGGGAATCCTCAAACGACGAGTATTTGTTCCGTGAGCGCGCTCTAATCATCGGCTTCATCACTTTCCTTCAGGTGAGATTGAGGTCAAGCGCAAGCATTTCTGTAATAAAAAAGTGGCACAACATATCGATGACTGTTAATGGATTTACGTCCTTAGATAATCACTGTGGTTTTTGAACTACTTTGTCGAACGAGTATAAAAAATAATGAAGTTAAGATAATTCACAGAAACAATAACAAATGAATTATGAAGAGCTTTCAGGAGTTCGGTTTGAGGCTGCATGCGAAGCTATATATGGCGCAAGAGTGACATCTTCACAGCCATAGTGTGCGGACGCGCGCGCGAGGACCCGCGCCAGTGCAGTGACATCTGTAGGTCATAGAACATTATGTGTATGTGCTAGTCAACGAAATCAGGGAAAATGGTGAGTCTATAACCATAAGTATTCATCTATACTACTTTAAGTCTGAGGAAATTTGAAACAAGCGTGAAAAACGAGCAAAATTTAAACGCCATTATTAAATAATTTAAATTAATCAAAGCTTAGCGAATGCACCAACAAATTAAATCTCTTTTTATAAAAAGTTATTCATCTACCATAAAGGAGATTTTAATTTAATAATAATTAAAACCAAATAATATTTCAATTTAATTTTACAATTTAAGTTTATGTTACAATTTAATGTAATGCAAAAAAATAATTACATTTAATTAACTATATTTAATTTTTGGTGCAAGTAGCTTTTAAACAACGTCAAAAGTCAATTATAATTAAAAAAGCTACTAATATAAAATATAGTGTAACAGTTTAGATAATATTATAATTAAATTTTTAGGCTTAACTTTGCCTAAGCTTTACTGAAAAATTACAAATTTATATCATTTCATTAATACCAAAGGGTATATATAGTACGTCGTTGATTTCGGTCAATACAGTATGCCAAATATTTATACTATATTCTCATCTCTGTTATATACTCAAACATTAACAATATATAAGCTTATTTTTGTAACAGCTAAATTTTTCCACTCTTGAAACCCTTTATTTAAATCCTAGAGGAACATGCCGGGATTCAAACCTACAAATATTCGCGTTGCCTCACATGGATACCGGTCCTTTATAAACTAGGCCTCCACAACTTCGAATAAATAATGTTAATACAAGTTTAAATTGGAATTAATCGTGTAAGCTGCCCTTATAAATTACGGACTATTGTTTTAAAATTTAAGTTATTTTAAAAGTGCTAAACCAAACATAGAAGCCTGGTAATAAATGCTATTTAGCCTTAAATATAACTTAACTCATAATGCTCTTATTTGGTTTAAGAAATAAATAACTGTTCAACAAATTGTTCGTGTTGGACTTTGAAGCCGTTTATTACCTGTGCTTTTTTCAGGAACTATGTAGAACTTAAAAATGGAGGGAATAGCGCTATAATACATGACAATAAAGTTGCAATTATCTATAAGGGGTAGTGACCACTCTCTATCACGTGGGCTATCAGTCTGCCTGCATCCTTTGGCAAACCTATGAAATTATTATATATCATAAATAGATGCACAGTAAAACCAGGATATACGATTTTCTATAGTGTTACATAAATAGGGAAAGCTTTAAGGCTGTGTTCGTATTGTTTTACTTCGTCGTGAGTTTATATAAAGGTTTACTTTGGATTGTAGTCGTCGCTGCAGAGATAGATTAGATATCTGCATTATTACGGATAATTTCGATTACATATATTTTATAGAAAGTGTTTCATTTTTTATATGAAAGAAAATTACAGAGAAGCACGTGGAAAACTTAATAAGACATTTTATTTTATCTCCATTATTATTCCACGCTGAAAGTCCTGGGTTCAAGACCCATTTCTTAACACACCCGGTGGAAATCCCTACGGACCGTCAGGGGAGCGGTGAGGGCTGCTCCCCCGGTGTGTCGGACCTGCCCTGACTAAAACCACCGGGGTGTTCCTTCTCCCGTCTGCCGGACGCTAAGGGAAAAGCTGAGCCATCTTCCTCGGCATCCGGCGACCTGGGTTTAAGACCCGGCTTTCAAAATTGAAATAAAAAAAAATTGACACTAAATTACTAAAAAAAAATTATATTATTTAATGAATGACAATTTCAATGCTAAAAGTGCGTATTCTTAATTTATACAAGTTTTCTCACGGAACTTTTATTTCTTTGTTTAGTATATATTCGTAATCCATTATTTATTAGGATCTATATCATGACATCCAAGGGATCATAACCCTCATCGGTCCCGAGTACTTTTTATCAATTAAATCGTATCATTAACCTCTAAACTAATTTTTGTATCCAAGCCTAGATCACATGTAAAATTAATTAAATTTTATATGACACTTTTTCAATGAGTATGATTGAATGTCTGTAGGTATATGATATTGGACGTACACAAGCTGATCCTGAAACTCGACAGGACGAAGCGAGTTACTATGACGGACTATACACTTGTGTACTGTGGTCACGACCCAGTTCAGGCAACCGCCTTAATACATGAAAAGATTTTTTTTTTATGAATTTATAGGCGAACGCTTGACCTCAATCACACCTGGTGGAAGGTGAAGATGAGTCCGATGATGAACCACGTCCGCATAACAAATGCCTATTCACTCTTCTCTCGAAGACTCCCAGGTCATAAGATCGCAGAACTATGGTCGCTGGAAGCATATTCCACTCCTTAGCTGTTCGGATGATGAATGTGGAAGCGAATCTTGTCGTGCGAATATAAGGAACATCCACCACATACGGATGGTATCCGACACGATGCCTAGTGGTTTTGTGGTGGAATGGGGCTGGTGGAATCAAAGAATGCAGTTCCTGTGAACACTCACCATTGTGCAACCGGTAAAAGATTGTGAAATAATTCGATTTTAATTATTTGTGGTAAATAATTCGTATAAAAAATTAATAATTCATTGGTGCTTAAAATCCTCTTTAAAATGGAAAGAATGTGTTATTATATAGGTGCAAATTTCTTCTAAAACGAGTGTTTAATATTACAAATAATTTACACTAGCAGCGGAGATGAGTGTGGAAGGGTGTTACAAAACACAGAAGGCCGTCGTGCAAAGGTCACATCCAAACGACAGATTCGACCTGCATTAACCAACGAATCCACTCGATAAAGTGACTTTGCTACGACGTACATTTACTTATTTTAAAACGACTTGCACCAACAAATTTAATCTAGTTTAAGATTCTATAAAACTCTCTTAAATAGAAGCGTTTAAATTCGACCAAAATGAATTAAATTTAAAAGATGTTAAAACTCGATAATGCTTCGTGCAAGACAATAAGTACAATTTAACGCTAAACAACATTTTGTAAAATTTAAAACTAGTTTTGTCAGCGCAAGCCGCTCTTAGGATGGTTTTTATCATGATTAGTGATGAAAATGCTCAGGAGTTTTCCTAAAGTGCCCAAAACTTCCGAGAACATTTCGTAAAAGCCCGGGAATATTCCCAAGAAAGTTTTTGGGCACTTTGGAAAAATTCCCGGGCATTTTCATCACTAATACTGACTCTGTAAAGTTACTATACTACGTTTGATAGTAAGCCTGGTGCAGTCCTAAAAACGACAGTGACAATCAACAGAATAGAAAAACCTAAAGCTGGTCGCAGCGATCATGCCAGCCTGCATAAATATCTACACTAGGTTTAATTTGTCGACGCAAGCTGCCCTAAGGGTGTTTAATTCAACGTTAAATGTACTTGTCATCTGTCTTTATTTATCCTGACTCGGCACAGTGACTACACCTCGCCTGATGGTAAGCATGGTGCAGTCCCAAAAACGACAACGACTACAAACAGTTAAGAAAACCCCATTGGTAGTCGCAATGATAATGCCGGCCTGCACAAATATCTTTTCACGCTTCGTTTAAAGTATCTAGGACGGTGGTAAATCGTTTGTCGAAAGACCATTCCAAAGCTCAACAACTCCACAATAGTAAAAGAATTTGTTCTTCTAATAACAGACAGTAAAGAGTTTTTTGCTCGTAAGCATAATTTCGTATTAACTGCAAAGTTTAAATCACTATTAAGGTCGAATTAAACCGCATTTATAAGGGCAGCTTGCACTAACATTTAAAGTCTAGTTTAAAATTATATAAAACGCTATTTACTGTTAATTTGTACTTATTATCTTGTTGGGAAACATTATTCACTTTTAACTATTGTTAAATTTAAATTATTATTGAGGCCGAATTAAACCACTTCAATAAATAGCGTTTTCTAAAAACTTCAACTAGATTTAACTTTTACGTGCAAGCCGTCCTAAGGGCGGCTTGCACTAACAAATTAAATCTAGTTTAGAGTTACATAAAATGCTATTTAGCGCTGATCTGAAGTTATTGTCTTGCGCTAAATTAAAATCTAGTTGTAACAACTCTTAAACTGAAATCATCATTAAATTGGAATCAAACCAATTCAATTAATAAGCATTTTATACAAGCTTAAACTAGATTAATTCGTTAGTGCAAGCCGCCCTAAGTGTTTTATATAAGTCTAAGCTAAATTTAATTTGCTGGTTTATATCGCTAGTAATGTGTTACTTATTTGCCATTAAACATTTTGAAACTCAAAAAAAAAATGTTATTCGAGAGGATTGTCGAATAATTTATAGTTTGTTTGATTTTCTTTTTAATATTCGATTAATGTTTTTATTTTTGTTACTGTTGCAGTCCGTGTGTTGCTCGTATTTTTATTTAGCTTTCCTTCTGTGCAAGTACTCTACGCTTTTAAATATAGTCGCATTTGTAATGCATGTAGCTGTGGTAGCCTAGTGGATAATGGGCCGCCTTCCATGTGCGGCAACGCGAATGGTTGTGGGTTCGAATTCCGGCACGTATCTCTGGTTTTTTTTTAGATTATGTACGGATATGAGCTCCACATGCTCATCAATGAAGCGAGAAAACCCGCATGGCATCTGATAGAAACGTCATGTATACTAGTGCTGTGAGAACGCTGATCAGTTGCGCTGCTGGTCACGTTGGGCACGACAAATTAGCTGAAAGTGGATACAACCACTAATGTACATATGGTCACCCCGAAAGGGATATATTATGCAACGTAGCATGTTTATTTCTTATATATTTATGTATGTATTTGTGTAGACAACGTAAGTGTTTTTATCTATACTAATATTATAAAGCTGAAGAGTTTGTTTGTTTGTTTGTTTGAACGCGCTAATCTCAGGAACTACTGAATTGAAAATTTATTTTTTGTTGAATAGACCATTTATCGAGGAAGGCTTTAGGCTATATAAAATCACGATGCAACTATTAGGAGCGAAGAAATAATGGAAAATGTGATAAAAACGGGGAAAATTATTCATCCTTGAAGGCTTCCATTGCGTGCGCTGCGAAAACGGTTCAAGATACCAAAAATATATGTAGGAAAGAATTATTCCTCTTGAAATGATCTAAAAAAATGTCTGCAAGAGTATATGTCTATCTTTTAAGATTAAGTCACTAGAACCGTTTTTATGGTAATCAAATTAGGTCGAAATTAATGCATTATTTGTTAAGAGTTGTATCAACGTAATAATATTAATCTTTATCCAAATAAATGTGTTGTTGATTAAGAGTATTTAATTATGAACAAAATTGTCTTTGACATCACTTAATTTCAATGAACATCTTAGAAGATATTACAATAACTTATTTAGCAAAACAACGTTTGCCGGATCAGCTAGTAAATATATAAATTTAATGTAAAGAAGCGTTTGGAGAGGATATTTTCTGAAGTGTGTTATGGCCATTGGTGAATTCCACTCCGCCGATCTGCTAAAAAGTATATCATTGTAGTCTTGTGTGGGAGTAGTATTACCTTTTTTAAATTAGTTTGTTAAGCAACTGGATTTTTATTATACTAAATACCAGAATAACACGTTTTTAGCAGACGTTTCGTATAATACGGATTATTATAAAATACGTTTTTTTCTACACATGTACGAAGAACATCTGCGGTAGTTTTAGATCCTCGGTTATAGGTATAAACCATTTTTAATATCTGCAATTAGATGAATAAATAATATATTAAATTATCAGTCATGAAACTAAGTGTTGATAACAATAACAAAAGGCAAGAAAAAGGCAAATAGGACGCCATTCGCCCTCCGCCGTGACATTGACGCGGGCAGCGGTACTTGAGGGAGCCCTCTGCCCGTACACGAGGGCGGCGGTGTGCACATACTCGCGCACACTGCCTATTCTTATAGATGGGCAAAATGTATGTATAAAATAATGAAAAACGATTTCGATTACATTTATGTTTTAAACACTACGGAATCCTCAGCTGCATACACATTTATGACTCCTTAATGTTTTGAAGGGATTTGATCGTGATTACAGAGCAAGAAAATTAAAATTACGACTACATTTTGTACTCGTTAATCATTAATCAGATTACATTTTGCCCATGTCTGTCTATTCTGAGGAAGAGAGAGACGGGAATATTCTCCTATTCCCGACCACTGAGGAAGTCTAACTTACAAGGCTCTCCGAGCTCCGGTCATGATAGATTGCGGGTTCACATTCACGACCGGCATCCAAGCGGTTGAAGAAGTACCCAGGAGGTTTAAGTCGGTGAGAATCCAACACACTGTGGGGGCAAGCCTCAGGGCACTCTTAACGGTCCACAATTTTTTTTTTACACTGGCTCGACATAGTGACTACAGAATACCCGATGGTAAGTACAGTGTAGTCCAAAAACGAAAGCGACTATCAAAGGATGAAAATCCATTAATAGTCCACATCGTCATGTCGGCCCACATATACCGCGATTGAAGGTCTCTAGGTATATAAGCTACTGGATATACACAAGCTGATCCCGAAACGCGACAAGCCGAAACTGGTCACCATGACGGGCTTTACACCCATGTACTGTGGTCGCGATCCAGACAGGCATCGACGCCCTACCACCTCGCTGCTGCTCGTTTAGCACCACCCAGGAGTCACGTGTAGGGAAACTAGGGTAAAGCCTACGGACGCGAGCAGCTTCGACCACCAAAATGCACAATGGATTTATTCCTGGCATAAACAAGGTAGAATGCCATAAATATTAAACAAAGATAAGATTAACATTCTAAAATAATTAAGGTTTTTATTTTCACAACTAACCATATAAAGAATGACTAGTGGTTTGAAGCGAACTAGCCCCAATTGTTCAAGGATTTCCACAAAATAAAATATTAATTCTATTTTTTTTCTTCAGAAATTGAATATTTGTACTTTTTGCATCAATATGAAAATGAATTTTGGTATGCCCGTACATACATCCGTATGTGGTGAATGTTTCTTATTTCCGCAAGAAAATGATCGCTTCTACATTCATCATGCGAACACCCAATATTTCCAGTGAGCATTTTCCACGACCTTATGACCTGGGAGTCTTTAAGAGAAGAGTGAATAAGCATTGCTTGGGCGGACGCTGTCCACCGTCGGACTCATTTTCACCTTCAGCCAGGTGTGATTAAAGTTAAGCGCCTGCAAATCATAAAAATAAACACCCGCTAATCTGTATTGGGTAAGCTTACTGGGTCCAACGTTCAAATTCCTTCCCATTGATTCATCAAATATAGTAAAAAAAGGAAGGCATTTGCCCCGCAGTAGAACAAACGGGCTGATAATACAATTATGTAGATTTCTAGTTTATTTGCTGCGCTAGGACATGTAAAACTTAAGCATTCGATGATAGAGTATATACCAGTAGTAAAATAAGTTTCATGAGATTAATATTAATAACTAACCGCCATTTCCGATGGCTTTACAACTTTTGGAGTTTATAATTACAGTGCGACATGGAAAACACTAAACATACTATAGGTATAATAAATACAACAAAAGTTTACAGTCAATGTCACCTTTAAAAGTATTTAATAATATACTGCCCGAAGTACTGTATCCAATGACAATGGCAAGCAATATTGTAAAGCATATGAACCAGTAATTATTGAGGTAGCAAGAAAACTTGTCATAAGATATGTAAACAAGAAACCCTTTGTCGAAGAAATGAAATATTTTTCATCAACAATGGGATGGAGGAATGTTGTAAATTCCAAATGGAATGTCTTGTTGGTGTGGTCCAAGTAAAAAGCAAATAGATTATTTACAAATGTTTTTCAGAAATACTTTACTTTCCATTCAATAAAGTTCTAATTTCATAGTATATTTTAATAATAATATATCGACATGCTATATTCCTTCCGGGCTGGGCAGGGATGCATTAGTGACTGTATCCACTTTGTGTTTATATGTCGTGCTCAAAGTGATCAGTAGCAAAGCCAATCGTGAGAAAACCCGCATGGCATATAAAAAAATGTGACGGGTGTGTGCTCTGAGAAGAGCGATCATTTGCACTACTGGTCACGATGCGAACGACTTATAAGCACAAATTTATTCAATTTACTCAAGCAAAAAAGTATATAAAATGATAATATTATTGTATGTCTTTTAGAGATCTCATGCACACATTAGAAATCCAAGAGAAAGTGTAAAGATTTTATTAAAATAATTTAAATATTTTCTAAATTACAATCATTTTTATCTTTCACTCTCTTAACAAGTTGAGGTTTTATAAATTGATTAAAAAAATTCATTTAATATAATTTAAATAAAATCGCTCGTCGCTTGTGAATTGTACCATATATTCACAGCACTTGTGTACGTTCTACAATGTGAGATATACCGACAGATAGTTTTGTATTGGATGCATTGTTTCATTTGGTTTCCGGGTATTATTGTGCAAATCATTATAATTTAAAAATAAATCAATTTAATTTTTCGTAAAATCTAAAATACTTTTATAATGATCTTTCTTACCGAATCTGTTTTAAAATTTTCAACTTATATATAAAGTTAAGTGGATAAGGGACCGATATCCACGCGCGGCAAAGCAGGTTTTCGTAGGTTCGTATCCCGGCAAATACTCTGGGTTTTTTCTGATTAAATATGGATTTAGGCACCAGATGCTCACCGGTGAAGGAAAAACATCCTGTGGAATCCACATGGCATTTAATAGAAAAGAAATATGTATTAGTGCTCTGAGAACGGCGAATATCTGCGCTTTTGGTGCCCTTTCTGGGTCAGCAGAGGTACATTAGTATCTGTATCCACTTTGCGCTTATAGATATGTCGTGGCCAACATAACCAATAGCATAGCTGAATATTAAGTAGTAGTAATATGAAGTTATTTATAAGTAAGAAGTTTGTGGAATTTTGCAAAAATATCCGAATGACACTATATACTTAAATGTTAAGGTTAATTTAAAAATACCGAACAATCTTGCAGCTTACAATCGTAAGTATTTTTTCCGTGATGACACTGCATCCGGTTTTCGAATTCTACCTTGTAAGACTGCCTAAAAGACCTTGGTTCTTATCAAAATTAATTATTTTTATTTTTTGGGAGTCGAAGCTGCTCGCGTACGTAGGCTTTACCCTAGTTTCCCTACACGTGACTCCTGGGTGGTGCTAAACGAGCAGCAGCGAGGTGGTAGGGCGCCGGTGCCCGTCTGGATCGCGACCACAGTACGTGGGTGTAAAGGCTGTCATAGTGACCAGTTTCGGCTTGTCGCGTTTCGGGATCAGCTTGTGTATATCCAGTCACTCATATACCTAGAGACCTTCAGTCGTGGTATATGTGGGCCGACATGACGATGTAGACTATCAATGAATTTTCATCCTTTGATAGTCGCTTTCGTTTTTGGACTACACTGTACTTACCATCAGGTACTCTGTAGTCACTATGTCGAGTCAGTGTAAAAAAAAAATTCTTAGTGAACGAGAAGTACCCCATATATATTGATTACCTAGTAAATGTAAAAAATATGCGATATAAACAACTGTGTGTTAATTACGTTGACTTAGTTAATAATAATATATTATCACGCTATATCCCTACGGGATAAGCAGAGTTATATTGCCAGCCGGCCAGTAGACTTGAGGGAGTCTGCTACCCGGATGAGAGGAAGGCGGGGCTCGGTGTCCGGCGCACCGCCTGGGAGAGAGGTTATGGAGGGATGGGCTGTACTGTAAATATTTGCTTGAATCTCAAATTAAATACGAAAAAGTAACTTTAGATATTTCTGTAATTTGACTTGATATTTTATGGAACAGCCTGTATGTATATAAATGTATTTTATTATCAATCTACCCTATCTCTATTATATTTTATTTAGTATTCTACATTTTTCTATGCAACTTTAAAGTATTCTATGTATTTATTGTCATACTTATTTGTTGTACGTTATAACTTATAAGGTATGTTTTGTATATTTGGTCCTAATATTTAAATAGCACCGTGACGTCCGCGCAATCGGTTCCCCTGAGCGTCGGCTGAAAATCAGCGCTGGATGGCGCGTGCAGCGTCGCCCAGCATATGCTGAGCTGAGTGCTCTTTGAGATGGGTAGCAGCACACAGGATACATGATGTGATGTTATGTATTCTTTCATTGTTGTTTTTTTATATAAATATGTTTGTTGTGTGTTGTTATCTTTTGGCTCAATAAACTTTTTCTTTCTTTCTTTCTTTCTTTTTCTTACTCTTTTCCTTCCTAGAGAGGTAGTCAAAACAAGGCTTCTTGTTTCCTGGGCGTCTGGATGAATTTGGCTTCCCAGACCCGGGTGGAGCAATCAGAGGGACGCCCCGGGGGTTTTTAGTCAGTAGGAGTCTGACACACCGGGGTCGCTGCCCTCACAGCGGCCCTGATGGTCCTATGCAGGATTTAACCCCAGGATATAAAAAAAAGAGATATATTACCAGTTGTATCCACTTTTCGCTTATATCTCGTGACCAACATGACCAGTAGCGCTGCTGATCGCCGTTCACACAGCACTAGTACTCATGACATTTCTATTAGATGCCATGAGGGTTTCCTCACGGGGTTTTCCTTCACTGATGAGCAAGTAAATTTTTAGATAATATTAATTTAAGTAATATAAACACCAGAGTAGATGAGCCCCGTCACCTAAACCTGCATGAAAGGCCCCTCCACTCTCTCCGCCAAAATGCTCAGGATGCCATCGAAACAGATTGCCGACGCATGATTACATGAAATCATGCAAAAAATGCTAAATTATGCAATCATAACTGACGCTCTATAGAACCGGGGCAGCCTCAAGAGCTCGCTGTACGCGTTTTTTTTTTACACTGGCTCGATATAGTGACTACAGAGTACCTGATGGTAAGTACAGTGTAGTCCAAAAACGAAAGCGACTATCCAAGGATGAAAATCCATTGATAGTCTACATCGACTGAAGGTCTCTAGGTATATGAGCTAATGGATATACACAAGCTGATCCCGAAACGCGACAAGCCGAAACTAGTCACTATGACGGGCTTTACACCCATGTACTGTGGTCGCGATCCAGACGGGCACCGACGCCCTACCACCTCGCTGCTGCTCGTTTAGCACCACCCAGGAGTCACGTGTAGGGGAACTAGGGTAAAGCCTACGGACGCGAGCAGCTCCGACTCCCGTTCTTATACTGCACGTTTTTCTAATGCAGGTAAAGTCACGAGCAAAGCGTAGTATGGTATAATTTACGCAGTGAAATGAACAAGAATGTTCAGTGATGCAAGTATTGCCTTATGAAACGGATCATATAACCTTTCGAATTCTTAATATTTGTCTGTTGTGTTATGTGTGTTTGTTTAGCCGTGGTGGCTGCCGGCAGAATAGAATAGCACCCCCCTCTTCTTGCCCAGGTGTCGTAAAAGGCGATTAAGGTATCTCTTTAACCCCGCAATTCTACCAGGTGTTCAGAGAAGGAAAACTCGACCAAACCTGCATCCTACTCCCTCCCGATCGTACTGGTTCTCCATTCCATCGGGTCAGACGGAGCTCGGACGAGAGAGTGCTTTTCTGGTATCGCGTCCAGTTATGCACTTAAATATCTCCTGTGCAATTGACTGTTTCCGAAAACTGGACCTCGATTTTCTTAATTGGCGTTGAAACAGTCGCCGTAGCCGAAACCGGCTAGGACATCATCATCATCATTTGTCTAAATTATTTCAGTGTGCGCTGTACTTTACAATTTTGCAATAATTCCCGTATGCCACGTTCGTACTGTTTGCCATTCCGATGTCATACATTTGTAAGCTATATTTTTGTCTATAAACATCGTGAGGAAACCCGCGTGACATCTCATAGAAATATCATGTGTATTAGTGCAGGGAGAATAGCGATCATCTGCCATACAGGCATAGATGGGCAAAATGTAATCAGATTAATGAAAACGATTACATTTTACGTTTTATACCATTAATATGACTGCATTTTGCTCATTTATGTTTTAAACACTACAAAATCCCAGATTATATACACACTAGCTGATCCGGCAAACGTTGTTTTGCTATATAAGGTTTTGTAATATCTTCTAAGATGTTCATTGAAATTAAGTGATGTCAAAGACAATTTTGTTCACAATTAAATACTCTTAATCAACAACACATTTATTTGGATAAAAATTAATATTATTACGTTGATACAACTCTTAACAAATAATGCATTAATTTCGACCAAATATGTTTACCATAAAAACGGTTCTAGTGACTTAATCTTAAAAGATAGACATATACTGTCGCGGACATTTTTTTAGATCATTTCAAGAGGAATAATTCTTTCTTACATATATTTTTGGTATCTTGAACCATTTTTGCAGCGCACGCAATGGAAGCCCTCAAGGATGAATAATTTTCCCCGTTTTTTTCACATTTTCCATTATTTCTTCGCTCCTAATAATTGCATCGTGATGTTATATAGCCTAAAGCCTTTCTCGATAAATGGTCTATTCAACTCAAAAAGAATTTTTCAATTCGAACCAGTAGTTCCTGAGATTAGCGCGTTCAAACAAACAAACAAACAAACAAACAAACTCTTCAGCTTTATAATATTAGTATAGATTAATGATTTCTTTTTTTTTTTTTTTAATTTTACTAAATTGGGTGACTGACATGGCTGACAGAGTAAAAAAACAAAATGATCATGGTACCAAAATAGAACATAAATGCCCCCACAATTACAGGGCGCCACAGCATGCACAATAATTAATATATAATGCTAGATTACAGTAAAGAATATTAGTAAAATTCCAAAAAGAAAAAGGATTATACATACATACACACATAGACACAATATATAAAGAAAACTATAAATTGCCTAAATAACAACATTTACAAACATAATTCTATGACTGATTCTAACGAAAACACAAAAAAAAAAGAAATACAGTCACTATCCACACGCTGTTCTAAATTCTGAAAGAGAAATAGCTAAGTTAAGTCACCAAATCGCGAGAGAGCGTTGATGTTGAGATTTAATGTTTTAAATGGATTTAATCATGATTACAGAGCAATAAAATCAAAATTATGACTACTTTTTGTAATCATTAATCAGATTACATTTTGCCCATCTCTGTATACTAGTCACGTTGGAACGATATGTAAGCAGAAAGGGCTTACAGCCACCAATGTAACTGCTTGGGGCGAAAGTGTGTGAGTGAAATAATGCAGCGTTATTATAATAAAAGTTGACTTAATCATAAAATTTCGACAAACATAAACGTACGTAAATATGTTTTTAATAATGTAATATTAGCATACATCATTAATTTGATATGATCGGACGTCGGTCAGCTGTTGTCAAACTATTTACCAACTTGATGCGTCAGGTTGAGCAACGCGTTACTGTGTCGTTGCAAAATCGAGGATTTCAACTGTTTTTTACGAGTTCCGAACCTTGATATTTCTCATCTCGGCGTGAAGGAATTCGATTTATTATTATTGCCATTGGACTACCTGTATCAGTGTAATATACAGTGTGTCATAAAAACCCTGTCCGACCCGTGAAGATGTTATTCGATATCGATATTGGATTATATTTAGGTTGTCTCGTTTAGTTAAAGACCAAAAAAAATTGGGATGACATAAACATAGTTCGTTAAATCGATAAAATTTAAAAAGCAACACTACAAGAGTGTGTAGCTCGTTAATAAAGGAAAGCAAAGGACAATGATAGTAAATAAATAATGACGGTATCCTCGATGATTATGAACTAAATCGTTTCGTTAGTTTTTAAACTCATTTTTATAACTAATCCTTGCATAGATCGCATATCAAACAATCTAAGTTTTATATGACAATGCCTGTTTATTGTACAAGAATACTATAATCTTCTGATGTGTTTTGCTGACGTTATCGTGTCACCAACATGCCATTTTAGGCTCAGACAGGGTTTTCAAAACATAGTGTTTAATATGAACATGAAATTAAGCAATACACAGAAGGATAATCTAGTACAAAACCATACCAACGTCTTGTCCCAGGAGAACGCTAAGTAAAATCGGAATTCGGACGATCACGCTCGAAGAAGACATCGGAGCGTTGGCAACGGCTTTAAATTACCAGAAATTACAGAAAAGACCAGTCTATACAGGACAGATTGGCTGATGCCTTTAAGGTTGGCAGTTCTGGTCGATGGTCCTGAACGATTAGTTAGCGATCCTTGAGAAGTAATGCGGATTTCTCTAATGTAAATCTAACATATGACTCTCTGGCCATCCTTTTAATAAAGACCAACACACACAGCGAGCGGCCACGAATCCGGCGTGTGTTAGGGCGGAATTTCAACAGGCTTCATTCCTTGTATTTATTTATTTTAAAGGAAAACATACAGCAATATAAAAATGATAACAATATACACAAAAAATGTTACATAAGCCAGCAAAGATTCCACAAAAATTAGTACAAATATAAAAATCAAGCTATAAATAACAATAAAAGAAAATCAATCAAATATACATACATATATATGTTACATATAAATAGTCCATTTATATAAAAAAAAAGTACATTATAGAACAAAATTGAACTTAGGCTAATATTTTCTCTCTCACCATTCGTTTAAAGGGCCCAAAGGCACAGTACAGTATATCTATATCGCAAAAACATTTATTATATAGATCACAGGCACGAAAAACAAAAGTATTATTAACATAGTTTGATCTTAAGAATGGCACCTTAAACAGCGAAAAGTCTCTTGTATTGGAATGCGGACACCTGAAACCTATTTGACTAAGCAAATAGGACGAGTCCACGAGACCGTTAACAATTTTAAATAAAAAAAGTGAATGAAAGATTATAATAATTAAATTTTAATAATTTTATATGAAAGTTACACATTGTAAATGTGCGCTGATAAAAAATTAGGACGGTTGAACTTTCTTCCTGACCCGCGCTCGACGCGCGCCCGCTCGATATGTATGTTATATATAATAATAATATTTACTAACAATTACACACATTGGCCTAGTCTCAAATTAAGCTTGCGCTTGTACTATGAGTGCTAGACAAAGATATACATACTTAAATACATATATATATATATAACCATGACTAGTGATAAACTAATCTGCACATCACAGAAAAGTTTATCACTAACCGGGACTCGAGTCGCAGGACCTTAGCATCGTAAGTAGGGTCACTACAAACTGCGCTATCAGGCCGTATATTAGGCTCAAAACTTTTAATAATGTACAAAGAATTTTACGCTGATATAAAAAAAAATATACATTTATTATTATCTAATAGAGATAAAGATGAGGTCGATAATGGGGCGCGCAAGCTCTTCAAATATCGATTCACTAGATGCTTAATGATTTTCATGTTAATGCTGAAAAAATAGACGAAGGAAAATAATTCTAAGCCCAAAAAAAAAAAAAAAACAAATTAGCAGTTCTTACTATAATCTTATACATACGGAAAATAAAAAGACGGCAAACAATTATCGGTATTAAGTGTTTTTATTGAGTAGTTAAGTTGTCTAACTTAAATGATTTAAAAACATCCTGAATCCGCGTTTAGATAAAAACCACTTATTTTACCATTGAATATTTTTAGCAAATTAAATATTACGTCAAATCGTAGAATATCACAAAATATCGTACATTACTGGCTGTGTCCGGATCTGCTTTTGTATTATCTGATAGCCATTCTCACAACACAACACATAATAATAATAATATATTATTTTTTAGACCTCGCACACGAGATTACCAGCATGTGGGATGTAGATTCTACGATTATTGTCCCGATAGTCGTATCGACTAATGGGCTGATCGCAAAGAGCCTTGATTACCACCTTAAGAGGCTCTCGCTTGGTTGTTGGATCAAGGGCCGGATACAGAAGGCAGTTCTACTCGATACGGCGCGCATTGTTAGGAGGTTCCTCACTTTAAGCTCCTAACTACCGGTGGCTTGGGCCTTAGGCCTCTCCCCTGTAGGTCTACATATTTTTATATTTTAAAATTTATATGTTTTTTTTATATGTATTTATTTTAAAATGTAACTATATTGTATATATATAATGAATAAATGATATATTATTTATGTCATACACGGACAGAAATAGTAGCAAAAAGAAAAATACGAATCTAATTTGCAAAAAAAAAAACAACAGAGGGAAAGAAAAAAACAAACAAACAGTAACCTATTCCACAATCCCCTCGAATAACATCCTTTTTTGAGTTTCAAAACATTATCATTAAATATATCGAGATCAGCAAATCCTTCTTAATAAATAAGTAAATCTTGTTAATCCGCATAAGGTTATATTGAATATATTAAATAAAAATTTGGCCGCCGGAGACTTTAGTGGCTGATTATTTTCGGTTTAATCTTGAGATTTCGTTATTTTAATTAAAGTTAAAAAGGACCGGAAAGGGCGAGGTGGTCGGCGGACTAGCGTTTATCCTACCTTGAAAAAATTCTAGACCCGGGCGCCTAAATAGATTGTATAACCACAAAACGGTATAGCTTCCGGTATTGCGTCAGTAACTGTAGATGCATTAGATGCTAATTGTTAATGTTGACGAAAAAAATATAATTACTGTGTTAATAACACTGATCTTGACATTCTATGTTCGCATACCACATTCCGTGTGTTTTTGCCGTTACTGAGACCGAAGTACAATCAATATTGATATAACATTGTATACAGAGGCGTTTTGAGATATAAAAAAAATCGTGTTTACAGTCTATCGGCGTAACAATTTCATATAATGCAAAAGACAACTTACATTTTCATTGACTAGTAGCTGTGCCCGCGTCTTCGTTCGCGTGAAAGTAGTACTATTATTATGATAATAATTATTTTAAGCTTTTTTTATATATTTTCAGACAGCGATTTATTAGATATTTATTAAAACTATAATATTATATGTATTTTAGCCAAATCACCTGAATTATTATGTTATTCCTTTTTAAGCCGATATTTAATCAATGTGTTTTTTTATACTGATGTAACTTTTTATTTATAAGTCGATTGAAATAAAATTAACAGTGGATGATAAATAAACCTTTCCACAATACACTAATGTAAATCACATCCAAATCGGGCAAGCCGTTTCTGAGATTAGCGGGCACAAACGCGTACAGATATGTGTATATAGATTACGGATACATTTTCACTGCACTACATCGCGCAAGTGAAATATTCTGGCAAACGGTATATACAGAAGCTTTTAATAATAGAGGTAATATAATATAGGTAGCCGAGAAACGGATTTATTATATGTACTGATAAATAAAAAACTGTTCTTCCTGTTTTACTCTACATAGTAACTACACTTTGGTATATTTGGTTGTTTGTGGTCACTTGGTTTGGTAATTTTGAACGATTTATATTGGAGACCCTTTTTTTGACCCGGTGGCAGTCTTCGTGGGCCATCAGGGCTGCTAGTGATAGCGGTGGCCCCGATGTGTAGGATTCTTTCCGAATGATGATGATGATGATGTCCTAGCCGGTTTCAGCCACGGCGACTGTTTCAACACCGATTAAGAAAATCGAGGTCCAGTTTTCGGAAACAGTCAATTGCGCAGGAGATATTTAAGTGCATAGCTGGACGCGCAGCCAGAAAAGCACTCTCTCGTCCGAGCTCCCTCAGGCCCGATGGAAAGGAGAACCAGTACGATCGGGAGGGTGCAGGATGCAGGTTTGGTCGAATTTTCCTTCTCTGAACACCTGGTTGAATTGCGGTGTTCAAGAGATACCTTAGTCGCCTTTTACGACACCTCAGCAAGAAGAGGGGGGTGCTATTCTATTCTGCCGGCAGCCACCACGGCACCTTCCGAATACAACCACCATGGTGATACTTGTATTCGTATAGCGGGGGCAAGGGCTCTGCCTTGCCATCATCCGAAACAACCGACGACGTTAGGCTTTTTGTAGAGCTCCTCTCTTCTACATTTGAGAAGAGTGTTGTTGAAAGCCACCCCTTGCACAACACGCGACGCAACGCTCACGCCTGGATATATCAGGAGACGCACTCCCGCAAGTGCGTCGCCCTTGCGTTCTGTCCGTGCTAGGGAAGAAGGTTTTTGCCGAAGGCTTCTCTCCTACGTCCCGCTCTCGGGTTGTTCCTCCTCCCGTCTGCCAAGTGCTGAGTGAAAGACAAAGCCAGCTTTCTCCTTAACTCAGTTGTTATATTTTATAGACCCTGCATTTTTTATAAATCATTCAATTATGTTGAAAAGCTAAATGATCAAAGATAGATTAACATTCATTAATTTATTTCTTTATGGACAATTAACAATAGCATTGTTATACAAATTATAATGGTCATGAATCAAACAAATAAACAATAGCACCTAATTAGTAGACAGTACTATCTATCTACTACATTTTTTTTTATTATGTCTCGGCAATGTGACCACCAGACATGATGGTAAGTATGGTGCAGTCCAAAACATGACCATGACTATTAATAGTAAAGAAAAATTTATCAGTAGTCGCAGTGATCATGCCGGCATGCACAAATATTCTTCGCGCCCTGTTTAAAGGTCGCAATGCAATAGGAAGGTGGTGAAACGCTCGCCAGAAAAGTTTCCATAGTTCGACGATTCGGCAAAAGTAATAGAGAACTTCTTGGTTCCAGGCGAGATATGAGTTACCGTATAGCAGTGACTCTATAAACAGAAGAGGCAGGGTGGAACAAGGTTAAATACTCTTTAGAACAGATTCTCTTCTCTATAGTCAATTAATTTCTAGCTGGTCCAATTGCTTATAAATAGTAATTTCTTCAAAACGATTTCTAAATCTTTTTGGTATCGATTTATGCAAATATTAGAATAATAGTTATTATTACGGAAAATCTTATTTGAACCTTGATTATATCTCAGACTATAGCGTTTTAAACACAAAATATACATTAAAATTAACCTTCGAAGTTGAAATTGTAAACGAAACAATATCGATACAGATGATCGGAATAAAATTGCGGATGTTAAATAAATGCATACTTATGTCTTGAGGTATTTTTAGACGGGTTGAATTTGTATGCCTTTACGTGAAGTCATCGATATTTTGTCCGATAACAATTCGTCTAGCGAATAATATTTTAAGCTGGATTTTAATATATTCTATACTGTCATAAGTTTTTGTGTATTTTAAGCTATTATAATAATAAAAAAGACCTCACATATGAGATTAACAGGATGCTGGATGTGGATTCAGCGATTATTGTCCCGATACTCATATCAACCAATGTGCTGATTGCAATGAGCCTCGATTTCCATCTCAAGAGATTCTCAGTTGGTTGTTCAATCAAAGGTTGGATATAGACGGCAGTATTACTTTTGATACCAGTGACGTGCTTTGCGTATTTGGACAGGACAGGCAGATTCACATACTTAATGGGAATATTATATAAAGTTAATAAATATTATATAACTTTCATAGGTTAGATACATGGCGTAAAAAATAATAGATATGAATATAAAGGATTTCTTTTTTGTTTAAATTAAAGTAATTTATTCCAGACTTATTTATCGTAAGGGCATGCAATGCTTTCATGCATATATGGAATGAACGCTACTGCTTGATACGGTACGCATTGTGCGAAGGTTCCTTGCTCTCAGCTCCTAAATACTGGTGGCTTGGGGTTCAGGCCTCGCTACATATCTACATCTCGCTATATATCTGTATTTGTATTTGTGCTCGCTACTCTCAAAAACAAATTAAAACGAAATAATTATGGTTTAAATAATGTATTGTAGAAAGCTGCTTTAATATTAAGTGGTAATTTTATTTCATTCGGTTTGTAAATAAAAAAGTTATGACAGTTTAACAAAACACGACGATCATTTGTTGGAAAAAATTGCATGAAATGATTGTTCAGGAGATTTGGCTGAAATACGTATATTATATTATACTTTTAATAACATTGCGCCTGAACGCTGTATATATATGGGAGATATACAACTTTTGGAAGGTGGCGGTGTGCAGTGTCCGGCGCGCCGGCTGTGAGATAGGTATTGGAAGGGTGGGCTCTTTACCCCTACCCCTCCCAGAGAGGCAGCCTCGACAAGGCATTTCGCTCTCCGGGCGTCTGGATGAATTTGGTTTCCCAGGCTCGGGTGGAGCGATTAGAGGGACACCCCGGGGGTTTTGAGTCAGTAGGAGTCTGACACACCGGGGTTGCTGCCCTCACAGCTTCCCTGATGGTCCTATACAGGAACTTACCCGAGAAATAAAAAAAAATGGGAGATATATAAGAAATACTATTATTAAGGGCTATCTTTAATGCCACATGACCCAAAATGATCATTAGTTTAACATTAGTTTAACCGTTGGTTACGAGTTGATGAGAGCTAATAACAGAAAACTTTTAACCAATTTATATTAGGTAGTTTTATTATTGTCATAATAAAAGTAGTTCACGTGAAATCACGGATGCAACTAGTAAAAATATAACAGAAGACCAAAATTCTTCGCGACAACATCCTCAAACATTTGCACGTTTCATTGGAAACTAAATATGATTTATAAATTACACGCAAAAAAGATTATACAATTTTATGGTAATCATAAAGGCGCTTCGGGGTCAAGTTTGAGGGTCAGAGTGAGTCAACGCGCGATCCGATACAGTATTGTTACACAACCGAGAATGGACACTTTTACTTTCTTTGTGTCATGTCGACCGCACGATCTTTCGACACTCTTAATTTATAATTTACTAGCTATCCCGGCAGACCTTGTTTTGCCCTATTTCTCTAAAACAAAGTCACATTGCTTCCCCGTCAGATTTTATTCTGCCAAAACCCATTGGCCTGTCGGTTGTTTTTTGAAAATTGTTTGAAGAAAGCCGGCCTTAATGCTATATGTATAAAAATTGACAAATACTGACATTAATATTCATACGTCACTCAATAATTGTTTTGCTTTCCCGGAACCCGTCCACTGACATTTAAACTTTATGCTGTGGTATTAAAGTTCAAAATGACTTATAACGAATTTTTTGTATGAGAATACAAAAAAGTGTTATTAGACAGTTGCAGGGAATTTTTAAATTTTTTCTCTCCGTAATAACCTTCCTCAGACTTCATCAAACACAACAAAAAAAAACAGCCAAATCGGTTCAGCAGTTCTCGAGTTTCGCGCTTATCAAGACATTTTGCGATTGATTTTTATATTGTAGATAAGGCACGTTAATAAAAACTGTACATTTTAATATCCACCAACACTATTTCGCGATTTTATTTATTTTATTTTTTGCGACCACAGCACATGGGTGTAAAGCTCGTCATAGTGACCAGTTTCGGTTTGTCGCGTTTCGAAAGACCATTGCACAGCTCAATGACTAGTAAAAGTTAAAGTTCGAGAACTTCTTAGTCCTAACCAGGATATAAGTTACCGTAAACCCGCGTACATAGTTGTGTATGAAAGGGAGAGGGCAAACAACTCGCCGTGATACAGACGGTAGAAAACGCTTTGTGAGGCAATATCTCTGGACAACTGGAGCGGTTCAAGATGCTTAGCAACGTCAAGATCGTTCACAATGTGGACAGTCTTCCGTTGCAATCTATGCTTGGACTTACCTGGGCCTTATAAAAACATATATACCGGCACAGTCATTAACAAACTGATTACGATTCTCTTGTACCAAAAATTATTATGTAAAACGAAATTACAAATACTTACTAAATGTCACGGCATCGATCAGAGATATTTGAGTGTAAAATTATTGATTTCGCCAGAGGCTACTTATGGTTTAAGTGAATTCACGTAATTGTGCTTGGCTCATCATCTGCGTTGGGTATCTCTGACCTCATTGAGCCTCGCCGGGCAGTAGACTTGAGGGAGTCTGCGGCCCGGATGAGAGGGAGGCGATGCGCAGTGTTACCCAGATAGTCCTACATAGACCATCAGGGCCGACGTTCGCGTGGCGACTCCGGTGTGTTAGACTGCCTGGGTGCCTTTCGTGTTAGTCTACTTGGGTCTACGAAACCAAATTCTTCCAGTAGCCCAGGTAGCGAATAGCCTATTTAAACTGTCTCTCTGTAAAAGGTGGGGCTAAAGAATCCGTCAAACTCAAATACTCTTATTAGCTATATATCCAGCAATGGGCTAAAGTGGGCTGATGATAATATCGTTTCTCATATCGTAGTTAACATGGGAAAACACAAAGATACATGTCCAAATCTAAGGCCATGTTATGATAATCTGTCAAATCATGATCAAAAAACAATCGATTGACCTTTTACAATTTCTGACAGTATATAAATGACGTGTCAGTTAAAATTTCGTCAGTTTTCTTAGATATAATGCGATCGTTGACAGGGTTGCAATATCTTATACAGTTTTGTCAACGATGACGGTCTTAAGATACAAAGATAACATTGATTATTTTTTTAAGAAAATCATCTTATAATTTATTTGGGTGAGGTGTATTTAATATTCATACCAAAGAAACCCCACTATTCAATAAGAATCACATTTTTTTTATCAGTTAGATGGGTAAAGTTTTGTTGGCGTGGAACTCAGTCAAAAGAAAACTATTACCTCGTTTTATGTCGCTTAGTAAACATGATCATACTGTGAGTGTTATGTGTCGAGACTATCCAAATTATTAAGAACAAAAACGGCTAAAGGAAGTATCTTCCTACTCCAGATGAAAGATTCGCGGCGCTTCCGTCAGCTCTTTTCTTTGAAGCCCGACGTTAGTATTTTTAATGTTCAGTTATCTCTGATTGGCGTCAAAACCAACGACCCAAGCAACGCGCACTCCATCCCGCAGCATTTTACCATCCAGACATCTTATTGTTATCCAGACCAACCACCAACTCAAACAACAAGAACAACAGGTCCAGAAGACCACAAATACGATAAATCAGCAATGGATGAAATATCAATAAAAAAAATCAATCATAAATGGATAAATCAACCGATGGATGAAATAGAGAATACAACCACGCACGTTCCAAACTTCTACGACAATTTTTAGTATACTTAACTTACTTTGAGAGTTCCCTCTCTAAACAGTCGTTTCTGAACTTGATAACTAACCTAACCTCAAGTTCTTTGTCCAATCTGAGTTCCATGCCTACTAGAAATATCATTTGTTGGCTGTAACTCCTAAAATTCGATGGCTCAGGTCCTTAAGTGCTATCACTTATTCAGTTAAATCGTAAAGGTTTTCTCAGATCAACACCTGTTAACAATAACTGTATTTACTTGGTACATGTACGTTTTTTTTTTTACACAGGCTCGACATAGTGACTACAGAGTTCCTGATGGTAAGTACAGTGTAGTCCAAAAACGAAAGCGACTATCAAAGGATGAAAATCCATTGATAGTCTACATCGTCATGTCGGCCCACATATACCACGACTGAAGGTCTCTAGGTATATGAGTGACTGGATATACACAAGCTGATGCCGAAACGCGACAAGCCGAAACTGGTCACTATGGCGGCCTTTACACCCATGTACTGTGGTCGCGATCCAGACGGGCACCGACGCCCTACCACCTCGCTGCTGCTCGTTTAGCACCACCCAGGAGTCACGTGTAGGGAACCTACGGTAAAGCCTACGGACGCGAGCAGCTTCGACTCCCATACGTCATATTCAATAACACCTGTAGCTTAAATAATTGCATATTTTAAGGTACATCACATGCCATATTTGTTACACGATATCGGTTCCTTCAGAATAAAATTCTATATCGCTAAGAAAACTCAAAAGCTTGAGCTAGAATATTAAACTGTGATCATTTGTTTAAACCCAACTGACTTGTCATCGCTTCCAGTTTTATCTAAGTAATCTGTAATTCGACAACTTGGAGAACCTTCAATTTATGTTAAAGATGACACCGGTGCGCAATCATTACAAAAGTCAAGCCGATCAACGTTAATAAACTTGATGATTTAGACATAAAGAGATTTTATTAACAGATTATGCTGTCAAAGCGAATCTGCGTCTAATTTTTATCGTTCGATCTTTGACTACTTCAAGGTCTAAACAGCAAACGTCTATTATTTGTGACTGGCTTTGTTTTATAATATTCATTTCTTTTATACCAAATCAAAATTTAATCAAACTTTAACTTTACGGTTCTACACTTTTGAATAAATTGCCTTCATTACGAGAACATTGGCTGTTCCAATCTCTTTAATTTCTTCCACCTTCATTGTACCTGCTGATTATTATTCCACTGGCTGTTATTTTTTATCATCTCATATCGATCTAAGACTTACAGTTCTTATATCTGCAATCACACGAATTGCTATTGGGATTGGTAATCAGATGGAAACATCCCTTTTCTTTATTTTTACAAATCTCTTTCGTTTCCTTAACATTAATTAATTCTTTCATGAACTCTAGCCGTTTCCTCGTACTTTTAACCTTATCATTCATCAGAACTCTCTTTATTTAGTCTGTGTAGGTAAGTATCTGTCGATTTCTTTTCTTACTTCCATTTATATTCATATTGTTTTTGCTTATCGTCATTCTTTCAGAACTCTCTCTTTACGTGTCCGATTCAATGATTGCCTTAATAGGAACTGTACATTTTTGATTGTAACTGTGTATATGTGTTGTGTAAATGAGTTATTGTACCGGGCCACTGGCAACCCTGCAAAAAGTAAATAAATAAATAAATAAGTATGCTTTTGTGCGTGCTGTCGATGATACCATCTTTAAAACCAAGCATTCTACGTATCTCTTTGTTCCTAAAACGATCTGCAAGCGTTACTCTGCATATAGAACATAGAGATCACATTTCCAATGCATTTACTGTACTTTCATGCTTCCTCTGATATACAACTTATAAACTTTATAAAATTCAGCTTTGGAAGAGGCGCAGGAATATCTATTTAGTATTTTTTATAATGCTGCTAACAGACAGACTTATGGAAAATTTATTATTAAAGATTATTATTAGTAATTTTGTAACAAATGTTCTTTTATATCCCATAAGTTATGAATATATTACAAGGTATAAACATATAAACTAATTTACATCGACTTATAAATGCAACATCAATAATTTGAACTTAACATGTTTTATTTCTAATGTAAATTTATTATTGTTATTTAAATTTTGAATAAATTAATAATTTTAATAAGAAAACAGTAATTAATTATGTTAATATTTACATATTTCTAAACTTTGGAGACCTTGTTATGCAAATACATTATTTTATTTATATAATATTTTTGTCTGTCTATTACACATTGCTAATTTGGGTTAATTTTTACGTTTTCGATAAGTGAATTGTTACGATTCTAATAATTTCCATTGACCAGTTGATGAATGAATCTCAACTTTAAAACCATTTCGAATTTTTTACTTTATTAATAAATGTCACGTAATAATATGCCAATGCTTTTCCCTTTTCGGATCCTTTATTCTTCTAAGCTTACTGTATCATTTTATATAAAAATTTGAAAATATGAATTGTTTAATTGAACGTGTTTTTTTTTGAGTTAATTATTGTATACTATTTCACAGTTCTATTGTTAAATTTAGTTTTATCAACAATGTGATCTCTATCTTGGGAAAAAAAAATGTTCTTCCCAATTGACGTTTTAATGTGAATATTAAATGATCACTAAATGCTGATTTTATTTTGTCTATCTTTTATTCTTATAAAAATCATAGTTCTTACACAAACATGTTTCCAAGATATATCCATTTTCCAAATTAAAGAAAGATAAAGTAGCGTTTCCTACCGTATCACGGCGAGTGGTCTGCAGGGTTATTTGACCATGTTCCACCCTCGCCTTCCATAATAGGACAACGAGCACCGGTTTGCTAAGTCACAGCTTTGCGGAACTCACATCCCGGCTAGGACTAAGAAGTTCTTTAACTTTTACTTTTGCCATGTCGTTGGGTTGTGGAATGGTCTTCCGACGAGCGTTTTCCCACGGTCATATGAGATGAGGTACTTTAAGCGTAGCGTGAAGAGATATTTGTGCAGGCCGGCATGATTAACTGTTGATAGTAGTTGTCATTTTTAGACTGCATTATGCTTACCATCAGACTTGATGTGGGCAATGTGCTGATACATCATTTAAAAAAAGATAGGTTATTAATTTTGGCTGATAGTCAATTCAAACTGGGTTCAGGCGTCATTATCAGTGTAGACGAAGTCGGAGTTAAATGCTTTATGACAGTGTAATGTTCCGGGCAGTAGACTTGAGGGAATCTGCTGCCCGGATAAGAGGGAGGGGGTGCGCAGTGTCCGGCGCGGCTCCTAAGAGATAGCTGTTGGAAGGTTGGGCTTTTTACTCATACCCCTCCCGTAGAGACAGCCTCAACAAGGCATTTCGGAGTCCGGGCGTCTGGATAAATTTGGTTTCCCAGGCTCGGGTGGAGCGATTGGAGGGACACCCCAGGGTTTTTAGTCAGTAGGAGTCTGACACAACGGGGTCGCTGCCCTCACAGCCTGATGGTCCCATGAGATATCCACCCGGGACATCAAAAAATAAATAAATTACAATGTCGTACATTGAATATCTTGTATACAATTCTTAATTTAACAATTACGGATATCAGATAAACTACACGAATGAAGAACGAGAAGTAAAAAATAATACCGCATCAAACCAATCTGGTAAACGCGATATCTCCAGGCAGGTTTGCGAGACTCGGCACGATTGACATTTCTCAGCCGTCGTGTAAATGGCAAATGTAAAATGTTACATCTAACAATATTTACAATGATCACGTTATATGTCCATTAAACTCTCTTTGTGAAGCCACAGCGTCCATCCTGGCGATAAATTCTCTTTTCCTTATTCCACATCATCAGACTGTCGTATTTCTGGCTACCTTTAAAATTTCCTTCCTTTTATGATATTAAATTCTAGCGATGAAGCGAAAATTTAACGCTAAATTATATTTTCCTTCTATAGCATCATCTTCCTTTTTCTTTTTTTTTTGTTAATCCGGTGTAAATCCCTACGGACCGTCAGGGGAAGTGTTGAGGGCCACTCCCCCCGGTGTGTCGGATCTGCCCCGACTAAAATCACCGGGATGCCAGCACTGCCCTCTCTTCGCTTTCGCCGAGCCTGGGAATCCGGATACTTCCGACGGCTCGGCGAGCTTCTATAGCATCATATAACTGTAACATAATCTTCTAGTTTCTTTTCTTCTTTTTATGGTGTTAAATTCTATCACGAAAGCGAACGTTATCGTTAATTTCTTTCTTATCTGAATCATCAAACTGTGGTATACTGTTAGTTTTTGTATTGTGTTGTGTTATTCCATCAAAATTTACCCTGTAAGCTATATTCTCTCTTCACTTTACCATCTCTTTGAACTGTAAGGGGAATATAATTTAAAAAAGGCTCATTATCCAAGATAGAGAAATAAGAAGCTGTAGAACTTGTTTCATAAGAGTTACTACAAGGCAATAAAAGAGACCTTGAAAACCTGATTATTTAGTTTAACACATCTTAGACAAAGGTGGTTGTAAGATTTAGTTTTATAGTTAACACCCATAATAAACTATTTAATGAAAAGAGATAACAAAGACCGAAGTATCGGTTCCAAGCTTTTAATTATCATTTTAAAACCAGCAACCCGGATCTTCGGTTTTATCCGGCGAAATACCGGAGCGAGGTCGGATGTTTGTAAAAAAGTGAATATACGTAAATGTCAAGGTCTTTGAGAAAATTGACTTGTCTCTTTTATTTATGAATATTGCAATACTAATATCATCTGAAATAATACTATTACTTGTATAGTGGTCAATGAATATTGTTTGTACAAAAAGTAGTTTACATTTTGAACCAATTTGGAAATAGTCATCAGATACAGTATTTGTTAAATCACTTTCCTCTTGGTATTAGATATGCCATCTCATTTGATGACCTTAGGATTTTAGTTTTTCTTTGAGCTTCTTTTCTAATAGCTTCTAAATCACCAATCCTTTATAGTGTTATCCTACTAAACATCAGTGTAATGATTTAATTAAAAATGACAACTTCAAAAAAGTTGTTCTTTAAGAGTTCATTCCGTAATTCCGATATTTCACTTTCAATACAAGATCATTCTTGGTAGAAATTTGGTAAACCAATAAAGAATTGGCTTCTTTATTCTAGTAAATAATTTGTATATTTATCCTTTTTTCATTAATACTCTGTTGTATTCTTCTTCTCCATTTATATCAATTTTATCCTTACTTTATTTATGATTTATTTCTTTCAACTTATTCTTTATCTCCTAAGGAATCTGTTTTATTCACATTTGTTTCATTTTCATGTATGATAATAATGTTATATACACAGTTTAATGTCTTGTAATTGACTCCTTGATGTAAAAGATTACATTTAGTCACGTCTAATGCCTAGATCTTTATTAGGTAATACAGGCATTATAGTATTTGACCGTCGTATATCGCTGCGCATCATTAGATAAATAACCGGTATGGGTTAACTTTTTTTTATTGCTCAATCTGTTGTCTAGACAAAGCCATGAAATTTTAAATTCTCGTTTACTTACTAAGGTCAGCGATTAAGTTTAATTTTATATTTTAATGTGGCATTGGAGCACCATATACATATATCAAGATGATAAGCCTCATGAGTAGGGAGATCTGGAAAGCTTGATGTGTTCACTTCATCCTCATTATTAAGCTAGATAAGGATCTATCAGCCAGCGTGATTCTTCCTACGATATTGTATTCTTTAAAAAAGTATGAAGTGATTTTAGGATGATTCTTAATATCGGCGGATCCATAGTAATCGTCAACAGTAATCTTAATTTTTTATTTATGGTATACTTGTTCGACAAAGTGACTAAAGTGCACGTGATGAAAAGTACAGTGTAGTCTAAAAACTAATAAGAGATGGGAATCTATTGACAGTTTCTTGAAAGTCATAGATAAACAGATGAATGAAGAACTGGACATACATAAGCCTATTCAGGAATGTGACAAGCCGAAGCGAACCACTATGATGATTTTTACATCAGTGTACAAAGTTACAAGGAATTGTGTAATATTAAAGCTAATCTTTTTTGAGCCGTTGGTCAAACTAAATGAGAAACCATTTCTGAACTAAGGAACAAAATAATACTATGTTCATGGTTTTAAATAAATCGAATATGGATTTTGACAACTGTGTCAACGGTGTCCCTATAAGGAGCATCCGGCTCGTTGGAGACGTGTTGAAACGAGGTACAAATCCAAGCTCACATAATGAGTTTTGTATGAAAAGCAGGCCCAGATCTAGGGGTGGTAAGTCGAGGACTTGACCCCTAGCGGCAAATCCTAGGGTCAGGAGAAGAGCATATCACCCAGAATACCCACTGAATAATATGTCTAAAAAATCTCCATAAAAAATTACCTGAAAAGTACAAGCCTTTGGTTTGACTTGGACTAATTTTAAGACATTTTTGTTCCTAGAATTTTTTTCTAAAGTTTATAGGTTTTAAGAAAACGATAGATTTAGATTTTTATACAATATTTCATTCTCGCCGCCATTTTAAAAACACAGGTCGTAGAAATTTTCTGAAAAAATTTCCTCTTAATATTCGAGTGCCATGATTACCTCTGATCGTAGTAAAAAGTTGATATCTTTGCGGTACCATTGTGAAAAAAAAATATTTCGAATATATTCACGTTTTTTACTTTACGTTTAAATCAGCCAATTTTTTTTTTCTCTGTGTCGAATCGAAATTTTTAGTTTCTGAAAGAGTATCAAATTTCGCGTAGGAATAAAGGTATCGCATTATCATTTTGATCCGATAACATAATAAATAAACACGTTGAAAAGTTAATAAAAATTCTGATCATCTCGGCGTTAATGGGTTAAAGCCATGAATAAAAAATACTTTAAGTAAATCTTTACTAACAGTCAACTAAAATATTAGTTTTGTCGGCTTCTAACAACGCTAAGTGGACGACCTGATAACTCGGCCGAGTGCAATTTGTAACTATGTGATAAATAATTTTATTTCGACATCTGTACTTGACCCGTACTTGTATTGCCGACCGCCAAAACACGAGCCTCTATTGACAGTCACTATAGAATTAAAAGCCAGCCATAGAATAAAAAAAAACTAAGTACAGGCCAAAAATATCTGGGTGACGCTTTTCTTGTTGAAGTTAATAGGATTTTTACTTGGATTTTTGAAAATAATTTAATGGGATGAGCATTTATACATATGTCAATATAGGATGTACTATATTAAAATACTAAAAATATTTAGATTATACAAATTAATAGAAGCAGGCGGATACTTAAGTTAAGGCCGCGAATCGGCAGGTGTAGCGCGGGGGGCTCCCCTGGCAAGCTGGGACCAGCGGAAGGTGGCCAGTTAGGATTGGATGAGAAGAGCCTAAGACCGGTCTCAATGGCATTTGTTAGGAGAGACCTATGCCTAGCTGTGGGCCACGGTGGGTTGATGATGATGACGCGCATACTGTTTTTTTTATCCTGAATTGCTTAATTTCCTAAATCTGTATTTTGACGATTTTAAATCAGTGACAAAGCGTAATGCCACCGAAATCTAGTCCGAGTTTTCTAGATCCATCTTTTGACGGATTCGTCTAAAATTCAGTTCGTAACTTTTTTTTGGAAATCCTGTGGACAATCCCACATAGGAGCATCTGTGCCGCTGTAAGGGCAGCAATCCCGGTGTTTCAAACCCCTACTGACTAAAACCCCCCGGAGTATCCTTCTAATCGCTCCACCCGGGCTTGAGAAATCAAATTCATCTAGTCGCCCGGGGAGTGAATATTCAAGTTTCCTCTCTAGGAGGGGTGAGTGTAAAGAGCACATCCATATAAACCTTTCTCACGAGCGGTGCACCGGACATTGCGCGCTACCTCCCTCCCTACAGTGCGTAACTAACCTAACCGCTCTAACAGACTCTCGCAAGTCTGAATCAGCCTTCTGTTAACAAAACAATCCATACTTGATGTATAACATCGATTATTAGACAATACGATAAAGTTTCCTAAAATTCCGAGATATTTTTGTTCTGGGGCACAGTAAACTGGTTTCCGCGCCACAAATGTCGACCGGTACGCCTTGAGCTTCTTATGAATTGATTTCTCTTGAAACACCACCACAATATACCTACGTATATGCTAATATCGTATTATCAATGTTACAAGCAAGGACAGTTTTTTTGTTGCATTTTTTCATCCTGACTCGGCCTAGTGACTACGACACGCTTGATGGTAAGTATATCGATAGTAAAGAGTAATAATTAATAGTTGCAGTGATCATGCCCGCCTGCACAAATTTCTCTTTACGCTGCATTTAAAGGTCCAAGTATTATAGGACGGTGGGCACACACCGAAAGACCATTCCAAAAGTAGGAGTTACAGAACTTCTTAGTCCAAGCCAGGATGTGAGTTATCTACCGTATAGCCGTGACCCCGCAAACCCGCGCTTGTGGTACTTTTATGCAAGGGAGAGGGTAGAACAAGGTTAAATAACCCTTCAGAACACTCACCGTGATACAGACAGCAAATTTATTTTAAATATATACAGAAATTTTCCAATGAATATTACAAGTTCAGAGAGTAACAGACCAATGAGCTACAAAAAGGTTTTTAAAATACCAGAAGAGTCTACTGTCCCTTTAAAAAACTATTAACCCTTAACTTGGCAGAATGTTCTTTCTTTCAATATCAAAATAATATTCATACCGTTTAACCCTTATGTTCCAAGGATGTCTAATAGAAACTAACCGTGCGTTCAAATACTGAGAAATTACCTAAATATTCATATAAAAATATTAAGTTTGCGCTAAAAACTTATGGCAATAGGTTTTGTAAATTCTGTTGTATCTCCACAGATACACTGTCAAGAAAAGGATTAAAACTATATTGCTTGGGGATTATTCCGTACATGACTGTTTAGATGATAAAAGTGTGTGGTCTTAATGTACACAATTTTTCTCATAAGATATTTATTCCTCTGTGTATTTCATATTTGTGCCTCATTATGTTGAATAAAGTAAATACCAGAGTTTCTTGTCGGCTCTTCTCGGTAGATTTTACGTTCCTAACCTGTGGTAGATTGATTTTCCCTTTTTTGACAATTCAAAAGTGCTTTGAAGTAAGCATATTTGAATAAAGTTTTATTTCATTTCATTTAAATACAGTCTTCGTTGCAACTAATTGTAAATCTTTTTTGCACCGCGATGCAATTTATTTGCCTCATATAGCCATTGGCGTGCACTGCAGAATAGTGCCTGACCGAAAGCATCGATTTCGGCTACCTTCTGCCAAAAAATATATTCGGTAAAACATTGAAATAGATCGAAATTTTTCTTAAGATCTAAGGTTTCTTGCAAGCAACAAATAAGACCGATTTTTTAACAGCGTAATTTTTTCTGCTAGCGTTTGACCTCAATTTCTTTTAACGGATCTGCTAGCGTTTGACCTAAATTTAACCCGATGGAAAGTGACGATGAGACCGATAACGGAGCGCGCTAACCCAATAAATACCGAATTACTCATCGTTTGAAGATTCCTATGTTATAAGATATTGGAAAAACAGACGTATGAAGTAAATCTATCTTTATGGTTTGCAACAAAAAAGAAAGGGTGAATCGCCTCATGCGAGCAGCTGGAAGACCCACCGCATAACTATGCAAACCCGCACGCCGTCTTGTCTATTTATGGTAGATGTGGGAGAGGGGATCTAAGTTACACAACTCAACCGCACACTGTCCAAAGAATACTATATAGTAATATTATATTTATTTATTTATAAGAACACATACATAGTCTACATTAACACACACATAAATAATATAACACATAAACAAGATACATTATAAATGCGAATATATTTAAAAGTATAGACTGCTTGCATAGAAGGAAAGAAAAGTAAATATATGAGTAACACACGGATAAGAACAGTAATACAAAGAAAACACTGATCTAATTACAAATCTAAATAATCAAACAAACAATAACCTATTTCACAATCTTCTCGAATAACATCCCTTTTTGAGTTTTAAAATACTTGCATTAAACATATCGAGTATTTAGTTGATTATTCTGATTAAGGTTGTTAAATTACTTTCAAATAAGTTTCCAATTATTGGGTTGATATTTTTTGAAAGCAAAATCGATAAATTGGCTAGTGCCAATACTTACAGTCAAAGCCGAAGGTTTACATACTTAAAAGTCAGTTCAGGATTGGCTAAAAATGAGCTCATCTTAGTGACTGCACCATTCATTCATCAAGCATCGACGTAGAGTTGCCTGCCTCTCAGTTTTTACCGGTTG
This sequence comes from Automeris io, assembly GCA_036320925.1. NCBI lineage: Eukaryota > Metazoa > Arthropoda > Insecta > Lepidoptera > Saturniidae > Automeris > Automeris io. The sequence goes on along the minus strand of JAUDJH010000008.1, from coordinate 17,111,894 downwards.
CACGGTGGGGAGTCTTCTCAGGAACTGCATTCTTTGATTCCACCAGCCCCATTCCATCACAAAACCACTAGACATCGTGTTGGATACAATCCGTACGTGGTGGATGTTCCTTATATCCGCACGAAAAGATTCGCTTCTACATTCATCATGCGAAAGGCTAAAGAGTGGAATATGCTTCCAGCGGCCATATTTCCGCGATCTTATGACCTGGGAGTCTTTAAGAGAAGAGTGAATAGGCATTTGTTAGGCGAATGCGTTAATTAATCGAACTCATCTTCACCTTCCACCAGGTCTGATTGAGGTCAAGCGTTCGTCTATAAGTAATTAAAAAAAAACTTGATGAAAATTAACTGTAATTTAAAAATCGAGTACGACTATCGAAAGACAACCGGTCGATAGTCGCCACCATCATGCCGGCCCACACAAATATCTCTTCACGCTTTGCTTAAAGAACCTAATATCGTAGAAGGACGCTTGCCGGAAGACCGTTCCACATTCCACTAACCCCACAAAGTTAAGTTGGAGAACTTCTTAGTTCTAACTGTGGCACCGCAATCCAGTGCTCATGGTTCTATTATGAAGGGGAGAGAGTGGAATGCGGGTGAATTTAACTTTTAACTTCGAGGGCTATGTTGATATACAGGCTGATTTTATAGACGAGGGAGATATTTAAGGAGGATATCCAGCTTTGGATTCTAATTCCAAATATATAGGAATAGTGATATCTTGATATTTCCATTAAAACAAAGTAATTTATAGTCAACATATTTAGGGGCAATTACACACATGATAGAATAAATAACAATTAATTATTAAGTAGGTATTTTGTCTCTCCTATGCCAGGATAAAGTACGAAAGGGTAACAAGTCAATTACCTGTTTACCTAAAATTACGTAAAAGGAATTTTATCTACATGCCATTCAATCGTGCACCGCACGCGCTGCGGTGTCCAAACTTTTTACGGATCAATTCTCATTTGTTCGTCAATGTTTCTTTATGATTTGTTAGGGAATACTGTTATTTACATTTTTATTAGTTATAAGAAGGCACAAATTATTGTATTCTGAAATATCTCCCTCGTCTATAAAATCAGCCTGTATATGTCACATCTAGAGACTATTAAAATTACCTTACAACTTGTACTCAAAAGGAGACTAAAGCCGAATTAGATAGCCGAACCTTCGGTCCGACTCTATTGCAGACACAAGTATTAGTTTATGAGAGAAATACCTTATGTAATTTATAGTTGTGGAATTTCAACCGCGACGTAAACAAAGGCAGAATTTGTAAACATTTTGCAATTATGCGTAATTTCGCTTTGGCGTCAAACGTTTGCCCAATGTTTGTCAAACGTGATCAACTCATACGGTATTCGGGTCAGAGAGCAAATTATTACTACTGAATGTCACAAATGAGAATTTACATAAAGATTTAGATTCTAATGTATTTAGATTTATTTACATCGATTAATTATTTTATATTTATGTTTGTTTCAACATGGTATTTATTTTTAGATTATAATACTTATCATAAAAATTATTGTGTCTTATACGGGAAAACTTACGTTTAATTAAAGATCGGCGTGTTTACCTGATAACAAAAGTCATGACTGCCAGCGAATTTCCCGCAAAAAACTTGTAATATTTATAATTATATCGTAATATTTATAATTGATACAAAACCTAAAAGCTATAAATTAATTATATGTTATATATATCCCTTTCGGGGTGAGCAAACATGCATTAGTGACAGTATCCACTTTGCGTTTATATGTCGTGCCCAACGTGACCAGTAGCGCAGCTGATCGCCGCTCTTACAGCACTAGTACACATGACATCAGGGTATATGCTTTTGTTGTTTTATGTTTTTATTTACCTATTCTGATGTGTTGTATGTTGTGTGCCAAATAAATGTTTTTATTATTATTTTTTTATTACATCTATTATATAAAAATAAGTCCGGTTTTCCTTCCTGACAATATAACACCAGAACGCACGAACCGATTTCCACGGTTTTTCATTCGTAGGAAAGGTCTCGGGCTCCGTGAGGTTTATAACAACAAAATTCAGGAAAAATTTCAACAGAAAAGCAGGAAAACGGTGAAAATAATTTTTCACATACAGCGCCATCTCTGAAACATAGCATGTACTACAAACCAATATGGTTTTGCATGGTGGTGGAGCAGATCGCACCAGTATTTTAAGTAGATGGCGCCGATGCGTTATACATTGATTGACAGCTACTCATTGTACTCTGCTCAGTTAATTTCATGTGACATTTATCATGCGCACGTTCTTTCAAACGCTAACTAAAAACCAAAACGAAGCCATCTGGTGGGGAAACGAAGTTCGCCGGGTTTGCTAGTTTCTATTATATGCCATGTGAGTTTCCTCACTTTGTTTTCCCCCACCGATGAGCATATGATGCGTAAAATCGTACTTAATTTGAAAAAACTCAGATTTACATGTCAGGATTTGAATCCAGGACTAGGGCCACCACAGACAACTTTTTTAACATAAATCACGTTAATTAAATTAAAATAATGAAACGCAGATTTGAGCTAATTAATGTAGTGATTTAAATGTTAATTAACCGTTCAAATTAATCAAATTAATTGACTGATATTAAATATTCAAATCTGCTTTAATTGATGAATAAAAAACGAAGGTGGTTTGGTGGATAGGGGATCGGTATCCATGCGTGGCGACGTACAAACGTAGGTTCCTATCCCGGCACGTAGCGCTGTGTTTTTCCAGGTTAAGAAAAGATTAAAGCATCATATGCTCACCGGTGAAGGAAAATACCATGAGGAACAAATGGTATCTAATAGAAATGTCACGTGTACTAGAGCTGTGAGAACGGTGATCAGCTGCGCTACTGGTCACTCTGAGCACGACATATAAACGCATTGTGGATACAGCCACTATTGTATCTCTGCTCACCCCGAAAGGGGTATGGCGTGTAGATATATAAGTATTTACTACTGGGTTACCGATAGTGGTATAATAAAAAAACTTTAGGAAATGGTTATTTTTATTGAAAAAAAAAAAGAAAAAAATTATAATAATAAAACATTTATTAGGCACACAACACAAAAAACAACACAGCAAAATAGGTTAAATAAATTAAAGACAGAAAACAAAAACAGTAAACATCTTATGTTGTGATGATGCGCCAAAGGGAAGTCAGCTCAGCAAATGCTAAGTGACCAGCCGAGCCCTCCAGCGCTGATTTTCAGCTGACATCCATTTATTGAATCGACGCGCAGAAAACAGCAAGGAAGGGATCAATGTAGTACAGATCATGATACACTAATTTTAAAATATCATAGATAATAATATGAAAATACACATATACAAGAACAGAAATATAAGACCAACAGATAAAATATATTTAGGATCCAGAAGTAGGAATCTTTAAAAATAAGTACAAAATGACCATAAATTACATTTATAATTATTAATTTAACAAAACTCGTAAACTAACCTACAAAATGATCATAAATTGCTAATGATTTGAAATACAAAAAGAAATCACCAATACAAACTTTATAAAGAACTTACATAACCACATAACTTACTAATATTACTTATAGAACCACTTTTAACCATTTATAACTTAAATGCTCGATATAAACACAAATCACAACGATCACGACCTTACTGCACCAAACAGCAATGCAATAGTGCGCGCCATGTTGCTATGCTGTCCTGCTCTAACATTCATTTTTAGTGAGGTACCCAGACATTCCTAACTATATTATATTAATATTATATTATTATTGGATGTTATAATTTTGTTTTATCGGCATGATTGTACGCTACGTTGAACACAGGTTGCCATAAATGAAAAAAAAATATGTTTTTTTTTTCAGAGGCTTTCGCTGCATCTTGCAGTGGTGCTGCTCTCCGTGTACCGCACCTGCACAGCGGACAGACCGGAGCGGGCCATCTTGTCCAATTCGAGGCAGAACTATGCTATAGGCGCTCCCATCGATGCTAACCTTGACGAAGACGGCTACTTCTACCCTAAGCCGTCGATACCGTTCCCACCACCGCCGCCAGTTCGCCCATCAACTCCTCCCCCACCGCCACCGATCCGCCCGTCACCACCTCCCTCACCACCGCCAATTCGGCCCTCACCCCCTCCTCAACCACCGACACGCCCCCCAATAACCCAAACAACTGGCTACGTATACGAAAAACCTGATGTACCATTTGAATTACCAACAAGACCACCGCCGCCACAACCGCGTCCCACTCCACCCCGTCCAACATCGCCCCCGCTACCACCGCAAACGACTCCGAGACAACCCTCTCCAAGTGAACCGCCTGTTGTAATAATTTCTACACCAAGGTAAGCCCCCTTATTTCATGCCTTTTTCTGTACATATTAATACAGTTCAAGCAAAAATACAATATTAAGGGCGGCTTGCACTAACGAATTAATCTAGTTTAAGCTTGTATAAAACGCTTATGAATTGAATTGGTTTGATTCCATCTTAATGATGATTTCAGTTTAAGTGTTGTTACAACTAGATTTTGATTTAGTGCAAGACAATAAGTACAGATCAGCGCTAAATAGCATTTTATTTAACTCTAAACTAGATTTAATTTTTAGTGCAAGCCGCCCTAAGAAAGTAATAGTGCCACTTTTAAATAATATTATATTCTTTACTGCTTCTAAAATTAATTACTTTTAGAACTTGTAAATATTATAGGACTAGAGAAATAGAATATATATTATATTATTGGGTGGCTATTTGTCTCCTCTTTTTTGCTGCGAACCGTCACGAAGCCAAATTCGCTTCATGCATTTGTTTTACCAGCATCTTATGATTATCATCAGCATTTATAGAATGAGTATGCTTCGTCATTGGCCGCAGAATTACTTTCCATCAGGCAAGATTGAGGTCAAGCGCAAATCTGTTTGTAATACATATATTAGATACTATAGAAGATCCAAAAGATTTAGACCACTAGTCAGGCATACATTAAAAGGAACTGAATTTTAGGGCTAATGAATTGCGCTGGTCTTCACTTAATTAATGTTGATTTGATCCCGTTCCACTGGCCGGCAATATCGTATAGGCAAGCTGCAGGTTAAAGTGGAGGTAGCTGGTTCTATCTTTCGCGTGGAACTCAGCAGACGGGAGAAGGAACATTTCGATAGCTTAGTCAGTAAGAGTCTACCTCACCGGGGCCGCCTTCCTCACCAAGGCTCTGATGTTTCATGAGGATTTACACCGAGTCAAAAAAAGGACGCAGTTTGACCACCCCTCATTTAGATAAACTTTCAATCGCTCCTGGAATTGGAGCATTAAAGACAATGTATTGAAATATTTGTTCTTCGATTTTCAGAATTCCATCGCGCCCACCCACATTCCCCACACGGGTGCCGTCTACACCTGGCTATGTATACACGACGCCGAGAATACCATTCCCACCTTTTACTACAAGGATTCCGCCACCGCCGCCTCCGCCCCCTACTCGACCGCCGCCGCCACCGCCACCACCCCCAACTCGACCACCGCCACCACCGCCTCCACCCCCAACTCGGCCACCGCCTCCACCGCCCCCGCCCCCAACTCGACCACCGCCGCCGCCTCCCCCACCCCCAACTCGACCGCCGCCGCCACCGCCACCGCCGCCAACATTCCGACCAATTACTAGGTAAGTACAATAAAAATCCTTCTAAAGAGGGATATTTTTTATATTACACCTATTTTACTTTCTGATTCCTGTTAAACATAATATAGTTTATAGTATAAGTTGATTATACTTTGTGTATAACTAAATGATTTTCTCTGTACCAATAATATAAGTATCTTTTCTAACAAGTATAGATCTGAAAGAACGTAAAATCACGAGTTATTTAACAGTAATAAATAAAATTAATAGAGACCGAAATATTGATAGCACTATGGGAAAACTACGTGTGCGAAAGAAATCAAAGTAATGGTAAGCTCGTTTGCTGTTATAATTTCTCACATGTCTACTAACAAGTAACTAAATTCTTTAAACACAAAAGGATCTTTATTATTTACGCAGATGAAATCGCAGAGAGTGGCTGGATACAAATAAAATCAAATTCATTAAAATCTCTAACTTTACAATTTTAGTATAAGTTTCCATAAAATCACAGAATTATTTTAATTTTTCAGATTACCCCCGCCACCTCTGCCGCCACCCACTCGGCCGCCCCCCCCACCACCGCCACCACCAACATTCCGGCCAATTACTAGGTAACCGAAAAAAATATCAACTTGAATAGTATATTAGTATTTTAATTTTCCGTCTTAACCATAGATCCCGTGCATTTTTTTTTTACAAAAAGCCTTTCTGATTTTTTTTCCACGATTCGTTAAACTTTTGAATTAATAACATTAAGAAAATCTCTAAACTAGTTTTCATTATATTTTCTATTATATACCATTAATACAATGTTTTTTAAATTATTAAAAATCAATCAATAAAACTTATAAATTGATGTCAATTTTTCAGATATCCCCCGCCACCGCCAACAACTCGGCCGCCTACTTTCAGCACTATAATTGACAGTTTTAAAACAACTGGATATACTTACCCAACACCGTCAATCCCGTTCACGTTTCCCACTAGACAACCATCTTCAACAATTAACTATCCTTCAACAAGATTTCCGCCACCACCGCCAACTACACCAAGGCCTTTTCCCCCTGTAACGTATTTACCGCCTTCGACACCGAGACCAACACCATCCCCAACAAGACCTCCACCGCCGCCGACTCCACAACCTTACATCCCCCCCTCAACTATAAGACCTTATTCACCCCCAACTAGACCTCCACCGCCGCCAACTCCACCACCTTATATCCCCTCATCAACTTTTAAACCTTATTCACCTCCAACTAGACCTGCACCGCCGCCAACTCCACCACCTTATATCCCCCCATCAACTTTTAAACCTTATTCACCTCCAACTAGACCTCCACCGCCGCCAACTCCACCACCTTACATCCCCCCCTCAACTTTTAAACCTTATTCACCTCCAACAAGGCCTCCACCGCCGCCAACTCCACCACCTTACATCCCCCCCTCAACTATAAGACCTTATTCACCCCCAACAAGGCCTCCACCGCCGCCAACTCCACCACCTTACATCCCCCCCTCAACTATAAGACCTTATTCACCCCCAACAAGGCCTCCACCGCCGCCAACTCCACCACCTTACATCCCCCCCTCAACTATAAGACCTTATTCACCCCCAACAAGGCCTCCACCGCCACCGACTCCACCACCTTACATCCCCCCCTCAACTTTTAAACCTTACTCACCCCCAACAAGACCACCGCCACCGATTATAACTACCATAAGTCCGGTCGACAGGACTACGGGCTACGATTACCCCAAACCCAATGTTCCGTTTACTTTTCCAACAACACAGAGAGTTCCTTTCCCCACCTCACCATCAACACTGAGACCTCAGACTGCTCCACCAACGTATCTGCCTCCAAGACCTCCATCCCCATCCCCAGTATCCACCAGACCTCCAGCTTACATCTCAACCCAAACAACTCCAAGACCAGTCATTGTACCACAAACAACAAAACAACCTATCTACATCCCACCTGTAACGACTCCAAGACCGGTTTACACTCCAAAACCAACTCAACCAACTTACCTACCCCCACAAACAACGAAACAACCGTATAAAACATTCCCATCACAGCCAGTCTACGTGCCCATAGTAACAACCCCACGACCACTTTATCCGCAACCAACACAACCCGTGCCTGTGACTTCACCTCGACCTGTTTACACAATTCGACCTTCAACACAACCCCCTGGTTATCTCCCGCCAAAAACAACACCGAGGCCTGAATATTACCCCTCTCCGTCACAATCTACGGTCTACATAAGACCTCCGACAACCAGGCAACCCACCTATACAACCTACAGGCCCACACAACCACCTTTCTCGCAAACGCCGCGAAGGCCTGAATACTCAATTACCCCCTCGCAGCCTCCCATCTATATTGTTTCAACCCCACCTCCAGTCTCAACTCTCCAACCTTTCGACAAAGACGAAGGATACTTATACAAGCGGCCAGCGATACCCTTTTCTTTCTAATCTAGCCTCATCACCGCACCAATTTACAAAATAAGGAACAAGAGCCGTTCCACGGTTTTTTATAACATTATTGTTTCAATCATACTTTAGTAATGTACATACTAACATTACATTTAGATGAAATAAGATTGATTCAGTCTTGTATTAGTTATTTTGTTTCAACAAAAGGGATAGAATAGTAGCGTTTATAAAGTTTACATCTTCTATGAGCGGAAGATATGGAAACGATAGTGGTTTGCTTTCAGGGCGTCGTAATACGAAAGTAAGGTTGAAACATTATTGTTTTTCAAATTGTGGTACACCTGATATTGATCGATAATTTTATTTCCGTTGCGAAAATAAAACACTATCAAATTTAATGTGAAAACAAATAGCTTATCTTGGTGCCAAGCAAAATATATAATTTAAGTTAACATAGAAATGTGATGAGTTGTGACCAGTACAAAAAAAATGTATCGTTGTTTACGAATAATAACTTGGAATAGTCGTTATTTAGTACTATACGTTTTGTGCCTACAAATGAACTAGTGTTAATATTGTAATAATAATTTTTAACTATAAAAATAATCGTTATGTAATACTCATCAATACGATATACGAAAATAACACTGCCTTGACTAATTTAAGTTGTAAAATATTTTTTGTAAAAATAAAAATTAAGAAACTAAATTGAGTTTATTTAAAAGTCCTTCTACATTCAACACTAGCTGTGTCCGCGACTTCGTCCGCGTGGAATAGTTATTTTGGGCATTTTAGTTAGTTATTTATTTTGAAATTGTAATATCTTCTAAGATGTTCATTGAAATTAAGTGATGTCAACAATTTTGTTCACAAAAAAATACTTAAAAATAAAATTAAATACTCTTAATTAACAACACATTTATTTGGATAAAGATTAATATTATTACGTTGATATAACTCTTAACAAATAATGCATTAATTTCGACCAAATTCGATTACCATAAAAACGGTTCTAGTAAGTTAATCTTTAAAGATAGACATATACTGTCCCGGACATTTTTTTAGATAATTTCAAGGGAAATAATTCTTTCATACATATATTTTTGGTATCTTGAACCGTTTTCGCAGCGCACGCAATGGAAGCCCTCAAGGATGAATAATTTTCCCCGTTTTTTTCACATTTTCCATTATTTCTTCGCTCCTAATAGTTGCATCGTGATGTTATATAGCCTAAAGCCTTCCTCGATAAATGGTTTATTCAATACAAAAAGAATTTTACACACATGCACACATTTTACACAGCATGTTGCATTATAAGAGGAATTAATTCAATAACACTACAATATAAGGAATGGCAAATGGATGCCGGCGAAATCCGGCGCTGGTGCACACGGGGCGTTTTGTGAACGCCTTCTAAAGCAGGCGCTAGTAGCAAAAGGGTAAATAAACAGTTTGTGGAAACACACACTCTGCCTTCCTCTTTCATGGGCAGTGGACTCCCTCTGACGTCATCAAACTTCTATGACGTTATCTATACTAATATTATAAAGCTGAAGAGTTTGTTTGTTTGTTTGTTTGAACGCGCTAATCTCAGGAACTACTGGTTCGAATTGAAAAATTCTTTTTGTGTTCAATAGACCATTTATTGAGGAAGGCTTTAGACTATATAAAATCACGATGCAACTATTAGGAGCGAAGAAATAATGGAAAATGTGAAAAAAAAAACGGGGAAAGTTATTCATCCTTGAGGACTTCCATTGCGTGCGCTGCGAAAACGGTTCGAGATACCAAAAATATATGTATTAATGATTTATATGGCAGAACAACGTTTGCCGGATCAGCTAGTCAAATATATAACACTTAAATGAGAAAATTCGAACATAAACTTGCCATCATGCAATGTGCACACTTCGCGGCGTGCTGCCCGGTTCAGCATCACCGCTTCGGCGGAATGGACTGCAGTAACGAAAGGTTCTCCGGAGGTGGTCAACTACGCTCACCTCCATAACTCGAGAGGCTTGAAGAGGCCACCCACACGCCTATACCGTGGCAGATTGTGCAATTCGCTCCCACGACCGGAATACTGCGGCGCGGGAGAAAAACCTAGGAGTTTTATTCAGTTGGAGTCCGACGTACCCCCGGACGTCCTTTTCAGGACAACTGAGAAGTCATATAATAGATTTTTACCCTGGAGTAAACGTCGATGTTATAAACTACTAGTACCACAGTATATAAACTAGCAGTAGGAGGCCTTTGATCTCGTGAAAAATACTGCAATCGTGTTGAAAGTAGGCGTTAGCTAGGAAACAGAATTTATTAATAAAGTTATTTATTTATTTGACATAAATATTATCACACTATGCTTATAAATTAACAATTACATTGAAATAAAAGAAATAATAGTAGAATCATAAATACTCTAACGAGTCTTACGCGCGATTTAACTTACTTTTAAATATGGGTCGACGTTTCGACCTGGTTACACAGGGCATGCAGACTGACGTACCGTGGAGTTTGCTTCGGAGGTGGGTAGAAACTTTCTTTAACCGCTTTTATTCTTGATAATAGCCCCGGCACACAATACTCACAATATCAGCATTTTACAAGGCGACACAAAACGTTATAATTACGACCCGTTAAAGTATTGTCGTATTATATGTCGTATATTTTAAAATATAAAATCCGAATAAAAATCGTAATTCAATTTGCAAGAACCCTGAAAGTTGTGTTCGTACCTACATACAAAGGTCTAGGTTTTTCCAGTTAGAGTACGGATCTAGGTACCACATGCTCACCGATGAAGGAAAACACGTGAAGGAAACCTGCATGGCATCTAATCGAGTATCTAAGTAATGTAAGTGCCCTGAGAACGGCAATCAGCGGCGTTACTTTAAACGTAATGTGAATACAACCACCCATATACGTCTGCTCACTCCAAAAGGAATATATCGTAATTATCTATACTAATATTATAAAGCTGAAGAGTTTGTTTGTTTGTTTGTTTGTTTGTTTGAACGCGCTAATCTCAGGAACTACTGGTTCGAATTGAAAAATTCTATTTGAGTTGAATAGACCATTTATCGAGGAAGGCTTTAGGCTATATAACATCACGATGCAATTATTAGGAGCGAAGAAATAATGGAAAATGTGAAAAAAAACGGGGAAAATTATTCATCCTTGAGGGCTTCCATTGCGTGCGCTGCAAAAACGGTTCAAGATACCAAAAATATATGTATGAAAGAATTATTCCTCTTGAAATGATCTAAAAAAATGTCCCGAACAGTATATGTCTATCTTTTAAGATTAAGTCACTAGAACGGTTTTTATGGTAAACAAATTTGGTCGAAATTAATGCATTATTTGTTAAGAGTTGTATCAACGTAATAATATTAATCTTTATCCAAATAAATGTGTTGTTGATTAAGAGTATTAATTGTGAACAAAATCGTCTTTGACATCACTTAATTTCTATGAACATCTTAGAAGATATTACAAAACCTTATATAGCAAAACAACGTTTGCCGGATCAGTTAGTAATATATAACGCGAAAGATTAAAATGTATTATGTTTATTTTGTGCCATAATATGGCACATTATCTATAGTTAAGAGAACTTTGTTTGGAATTAATTATGCGTAATGCACAATTTCACTCATTAGCCGACCGCAAGCATTTCGGCTGGGGAGCGGCGACCGTCTCACGTCTGTTAGTATGCACGAGAGCGGCGCCTATAGTGATGCCACCTGTTTATCGATATCGATAAATGATATTTGAACGAAGTCATTTATTTACCACTGTGAAATGAAATATAACTTTATTCAAATAGGCCTACTTTCAAGCACTTTTAGATTGCAAAAAAAATGGGTGTGGCCATGGATACTTATATCACTATCTATGATAGTTTGGATTAGTCTCTAGTGCTGTGTATCTATATTCTAGTATTCCCTTCTTCGCTGTTGTCCGCGCATTGATACATTAACAGCGTGTCACCTAAAAATCAGTGCTGAGGGGCTCAGCTGGTCACTTAGCATATGCTGAGCTGACTTCATTTTCGCACATCATCACAGCACAAAGTATTTGCTTTTGTTGTTTTCTATCTTTATTAATCTAACCTTCTGTGTTAGATGTTATGTTGTGAGACAAGTAAATACTTTTACTTTCTTTCGCCTTTGTTGCACGAGTATTTAGCATCTATCACATCAACAAATGTGGAGGCAGGAAGAGCTTTTTCAGCCACTGGCTATATATAAAAGGTGGTTCTATATATCTTATTTGTCTTTTAAGGTCGTATTTTCTATAAGAGAAGTGAATTTTTGTTTAGCAATTCCACTGTGAATTCCCCAATAGAGCTTTGGCGTGGCGACATGTTTTTTGTCTATTTAATTAAGGGAGTTTTGTGCCGAAGCACACGTAAGTCCTATCATAACCTAAAAACAGACTACTGACATATATTACTAGCGGGGAGCCATCAGCCTGAACAATTCTTTTGCTTCGGCTGAGTGGGGTCTCGTTAAAATTCCACAGAATAAGCCTACATCAAATTTGCTCGGGTTAAAGTCTTCCAACAGAGAATCTATTGCAGACTGATATCGGAGACACTCCATCAGCAAATGTTGTACGTAATGATACTTAGATTGATATTTAATGTAATTAGATTTATGACAATTCAAACATTAAACATGTAAACATTATAATAAAACTAAAGTCCTAATGTATTGTTTAAATTTAAACTCAGATTTAGTTTTAATATTTAAATATTGTAATCCTTTGACTGTTGTGTCAAAGTGTAATTTTATAATGAAAAAATCTATCGATGACTAAAGGAAAGTCTGCCCCATCACTACAAACATAATGATCTCAAAGGAAACGCTCGCGCGCACAAGAATCCGCTACATTTTCACGCGCGGACGTCGACGTGCGTTAAGCAAATGTCTACGGTCATTTGTGTCAGTGATGCGGCTGCAATATGTCCAGTGACAGTTCTGTAACGACCAGCTCAGAAGCCAGGGTCAGGCAGTTCGGCCTGTACCGGACAATTGACGCCAAGACGGAGGAATTTCTTCGCCTGTCGAAGAGGCGGCAGATACGCCAAGGATGCGCCTGCGCCGCTGTTTCAACCGCCATTACTGTCACCGTCGTGGTTGTAAGTTCTTTTAGAATACAGTATGTAATAAAACTCTGTCCAGTGAAGACGTTACTCGGTATCGATATCAAATCTATTTGCATTATGATTTTTAGTTAAACCTGAATAGATTAATCATTAGTTAAATATGGAGATGCGATCTCTTCGTTCTATATGTGAAGTAACGCTTGCGGATCTCGTTAGGAACGAAGAGATACCTAGAGTGAGTAGTTTGATAGATTGTCTCATCGATAGGATGCACCAAAGCATGTTTTGATGATTCGGGCACGTGGAGTGAATGAATGATGAAACTTATTTTTGAAAAATTGGATTATTTTAAATTCTCGGAAATCAAAATTTGTCTTTAAAAATTTTGCAGAAAATTGAGAGTGATCAATAACTAATTTTAAGACATTTTTGTTTCTCGAATTTATTTCTAAAGTTTATAATGTTTAAGAAAATGATAGATTTTTATACATTTTTTTTCTCGGAGTCGAATCGAAATTTTGAGCTGAGATTTTGAAAGAGCATCAAATTTCGCGTAGGAATAGAGGTATTATATATATTTTTTGGTCCGATAGCATAATAAACAAACACGTTGAAAAGTTAGTAAAAATTTTGATCATCTCGGCGGTATTGGGTTAAGAGAAGAGTGAATAGGCATTTGTCAGGCGGACGCGGTTCATCATCGGACTCATCTTCACCTTCCACCAGGTGTAATTGAGGTCAAGCGACCGTCTGCAAATAGTAAAAAAAAGAATGATAAAGAATAATAGATTAATACAAAACGGATCCACGTGAAGTAACATATTGTTTATGTTTTCTTAAGCTAATTTCATGCTCATCCTGTCATGTCGTGTTTTTCTTTAATTCTATAGTATTCTTTTGGGAGTCGAAGCTGCTCGCGTCCGTAGGCTTTACCCTAGTTTCCCTACACGTGACTCCTGGGTGGTGCTAAACGAGCAGCAGCGAGGTGGTAGGGCGTCGGTGCCCGTCTGGATCGCGACCACAGTGCATGGGTGTAAAGCCCGTCATAGTGACCAGTTTCGGCTTGCTGCGTTTCGGGATCAGCTTGTGTATATCCAGTAGCTCATATACCTAGAGACCTTCAGTCGTGGTATATGTGGGCCGACATGACGATGTAGACTATCAATGGATTGTCATCCTTTGATAGTTGCTTTCGTTTTTGGACTACACTGTACTTACCGTCAGGTACTCTGTAGTCACTATGTCGAGCCAGTGTAAAAAAAAAAATTGTTTACACAAGTACTGCCCAAAAACGACATAATGTAATTAAAATCAGGAGAGAAAGAGTCGTAAGCTCGTTATAAATGATTAAATAATATGTTTGTCCTTAAAAACATATCTTTGATTTCATTATTAGTGCGTATGGTTGTTTATTTCCTTGTTTAATGCAACCATCATCATAGTGTCATAGTAACGCCCCACTAGTCACGTTTCAGGATCAGCTTGTGTGCCAACAACAACGTCTGTCAATGGATTTTGCTCCCTTGATAGTCACTGCTATTTTTGGTCTATACTGTACTTCCCATTAGGTGCAATGCATTCACTTCATCAAGCCAGTAAAAAAAATCAATTATTTTTACAATCTATGAAACAACGTGTCCCATTGTACAAACGCCGACAACCAACTTTCATTTTTTTTTCTGACTCGACACAGTGACTGCACCATACCTGATGGTAAGCATGGTGCAGACAAAAAACGCTAACGACTATCGATAGGTAAGAAAAACCCATCGGTAGTCGCAGCGATCATGCCGGCCTGCACAAATATCTCTTCACGTTACGCTTAAAGGATCCCATATCATAGGATGGTGGGAACACGCTCGCTGGAAGACCATTCCACACACCAACGACACGGCAAAAGAAGGAGTTAGAGAACCTCTTAGTCCTAGCCGGGATGTGATTCTTCAAATTGTGCCGCGTAAGAATGATATATATGTATATATCAGTGGCTTTATCCACTTTGCGCTTATAAGTCGTGCCCAAAGTGACCAGTAGAGCAGCTGATCGCCGTTCTCAGAGAACTTACTCATGACATCTCTATTATATACTATACGAGTTTCCGAATCAGTATACTTTCGTCACCGGTAAGCCTTTGGTGCCTAAATTTATACATAATCTGGAAAAACTCAAAGTTACGAGCCGGATCACGAACCTTCGACCCTTCGCATTGCAGCGCACGGATACCGATCCCTTATCCACTAGGCTACCATAGCCACAAAGTACTCTCCGACGCAGCTTTGAGTTTCTTTCGGCTATTCTTCTCAAGGTAGTCGCTTACGAAACGCTAGTAGATCACCCGTAGGGATAGTATTATTTTTGCTGGCGATCCGATTCGAGGTTCGTACCCACAGGGGTGCCCTTGCATTGCCACCCAACCCATAAACTCGCTCCCCAAGCCCGGTTGAATTGTAAATGCCTTTCCCTGCACTCAGTAGCTAGTCCGTTCCAAAAAAAAAGCCGTAAAGTAACGAGAATGAAATAATTATAAAAATAGCGGAAAGTGAATGCATATTCATAGATTTTTTTAATAGGAACGACTATAAAGTTGATAAATACGTGTAAAGCTCTTGCGCTGACAATTATTCGATGTTTACGAACGGCTGTAAAAACATTGAGTGCTGTTAATTACAAACAACGATGCATGTTTGACAACAAAATGCAATATGAAATACAGCCACTAACAAGACCGTCCACATGACGGAGTGTATTTCCGAAGGCTGCGTATTTATGAGCATCAATTCAGTAAACAGACAATTTTTTGTAACAAACATTTATCCAGGCTGACATGAGAGCTGCGAATATCGATAGGTTTTTTTTGGGTATTAACACTCGTCGTCGTATTTTGGAATACATCATGCTTATCATCAGGCGTGGTGGTAACGACACAGATAACAAATTATTGCTTTGTCTGGCTCTTGTTGCGTTTGATTGCCACCCAGTCCGAGGGAGGGGTAGTTTGCCAAATTCTTGTTAAATCGTTCGTCTTGCAATCAATACGTATGCGTCGACGGTGCAACTTAATAATTTATATTTGGTTTTATACAAATACTGTGCTGTGGAAGTGTTATCACATATCGTCAAAACCGCTGAACAGCCTGACAGGTGGGTGGCAATAGTTATATCGCATAAGCCAAAGACCTAGAAAAATTACAGTCTACTTTTAAATTCCATGGAACCCTCCAAACTCACTGCGGTTTCACGTGGTATAGTCACTATGCCAAGTCAGGTTAAAAAGAGCCACATTTTCAAATAGCATATTTAGTACTACATTTTTTTAATGTTTATTTTTTTCAATCACTTTATTTAAAGGGCTTTTGACTGCCGCATGCAGTCATGCCAGCCCTATCGTGCTACATCATAAATAAAGATATAAAAAATAAAAAAATAAACATTACACTAAGGGCGGCTTGCACTAACAAATTAAATCCAGTTTAAAGTTATATAAAATGCTATTTAGCGCTGATCTGTACTTACTGTCTTGCACCAAATCAAAATCTAGTTGTAACAATACTTAAACTGAAATCATCATTAAGATGGAATCAAATCAATTTAATTAATAAGCGTTTTATACAAGCTTAAACTAGATTAATTCGTTAGTGCAAGTCGCCCTAAGTGTTATAGGAACACTATAGAAGATTTTTTTAATGTTGTATGTAGCCTTGTGGATTACGGATAGGTTACCACGCAACACGAGTGGTTGGAGGTTTATATCTCGGCACGTGCCTCTGGATTTATTCAGATTACGTAATAATTTTGGCACCAAATACTCAACCGATTAATTCTCATTTGTTCATCAATGTTTCTTTATGATTTGTTAGGGAATATAGTTATTTTCATTCATATTAGTGCAAAAAGGTACAAATACTGAGATATCTTCCTCATTTTTAAAATCACCTATGTACATATATACTAGAGCAAGTTAATTCGTTTCTGAAAAGGGTGTTATTCTTTTACGCACATAACCCTGCATTTAATACACCATCGGAATTATTTTTTCCTTACTTATTTTAATCAAAATTAACCCTAAATTGGTGCGCCTCTAGTAGCAGAGGTGTTCCGGTAGCTTACCAGGTCCTTAGATATATTTATATATTACAACAGAGTAATCAACATTGTAAGTTGCAGTGGATCCCCTCACATGTAGGACTCAGGGGAAACGAGGAGGCTGACCGTTTAGCAAAACTAGCAGCATTAGAGGGCGCAGAAGTATATATTTACAATCATTATTCAGAAATATTAGGTTCAATTAAAAAGTCTATTTATAACATGTAGAAAGAATACTTTGATAAAACATCAAAAGAAAAAGGTATTTGGTACAAAATTATACAAAGTCAGCCTCCTCGGAGCCCCTGGTTCTGCGATGTGACGCTGAAGAGATCTCATGTTATTTTGTTACACAGATTGCGTTCTGGACATATTCCATCTGGAAAGTTTCCTCATCTCATGAAAAAGATACCGTCTCCAATGTGTCCTGAGTGCGAAATTATAGACGATATTCAGCATGTCCTGATTGAGTGTGTCCAGAACGCTAATGTAAGAAAGGATGTTATATTTAAATTGAAATGAAATAGATTGGATGTTGGTATGTTCCATAGCATTTTGGCGGCGCCCACTAAAGCGACTGCCGAAATGCTATGGAAACTGTATGAAAGGTGAGGTATGAAAGGTTTTATTTCTATATGTTAGGCTATGATGGGGCTGATATGACGTAAGTTAAAAGCCCCTAATAAAAAATAAATTAAAAAAACCCTAAATTATTAATTACACTAGTCTGTGAAGGAAAATAGTTTAAATCTTAAAGGGTTAAACAATGACGAATCTAAAACCATGTAACTGGGAAAACATGTTCGTCGGAAGATTAGGAAGGTTATGGGTCACAGTCTTTTATATCATCTCGCTAAAGTTATCACGGACGACAATAAAATAAAATTTCACAATTCATGAGAACATTTGTCTCGTACAAATAGTAGAAAATGTAATGCAAAATGGAGAAAGCGAGGTAATGCCTCTACATAATTACTCTAAATCGTCAGTATATTTTCTGCCTCAAGGCATCATTAAGCGAAATCATCACAAAATGTGAGCAGTTAGAGATCAAATTGCAAATCCAACACGAGATTATTAGATGCATAGACCGTGAAGTGATAATACATATCACTAGTGTCCGGCCGACGCTTCGTCTGTGTTTATTTAAATATAAAATATTATTCGAATTGTTTATAAAACCAACATTTTATTATAAGCGCTTGTTTGAGATAATATATATAACAAAATACTTTTTACTTAGAAAATAGGTTCACTTATATTGCTTATAATCTATTATATAAAAATAAGTCCGGTTTTCCTTCCTGACGCTATAACACCAGAACGCACGAACCGATTTCCACGGTTTTGCATTCGTTGGAAAGGTTTAGGGCTCCGTGAGGGTTGTAGCAAACAAAATACAGGAAAAATTTCAACAGAGAAGCAGGAAAACGGGGAAAATCATTTTTACATACAGCGCATGATACATAGCATGTACTACAAACCAATATGGTTTTGCATGGTGGTGGAGCAGATCGCACCAGTAATTTAAGTAGATGGCGCCGATGCGTTATACATTGTTTGACAGCTACTCATTGTAATCTGTTCAGATAATGTCATGTGACATTTATTACGCGCACGTTCTTTCAAACGCTAACTAAAAACCAAAACGAAGCCATCTGGTGGCGAAACGAAGTTTGCCAGGTTTGCTAGTTTTATTTATAAACTTTTAGCCATTTTCAGTTTTTTTTTGTTAATTTACAGAGTATAAGCTAAAATCCAAAATTTTTATGAAACTTAGGGACAAAATAGATTAAAAAGCGGCCTCTTTGTCTGCTTATAAAATTGGGAATATTGACGTAGAAAATGTAATAAAACAGATTTCAATTTAGCTTAAAAAGTTCTTAACGATACCCCATATGTAATATTAAAAGCACGAAAAAATTGCCCCCTGCTTAAATTTACTGGAAACTCTATCAAATTTTATTTTTTATAACATTAAATATCATAGCATCTAATACAAATGTAATGTGTAAATGCCCTGAGAAAGGCAATCAGCTGCGCTACTGGCCACATTGGCCACTACTTAGAAGTTATAATCACTAGTGTATTTCTGCCTACCCCGTAACGGATTTTTTTTTTACACTGGCTCGACTTAGTGACTACAGAGTACCTGATGGTAAGTACAGTGTAGTCCAAAAACGAAAGCGACTATCAAAGGATGAAAATCCATTGATAGTCTAATCGTCATGTCGGCCCACATATACCACGACTGAAGGTCTCTAGGTATATGAGCTACTGGATATACACAAGCTGATCCTGAAACGCGACAAGCCGAAACTGGTCACTATGACGGGCTTTACACCCATGCACTGTGGTCGCGATCCAGACGGGCACCGGCGCCCTACCACCTCGCTGCTGCTCGTTTAGCACCACCTAGGAGTCACGTGTAGGGAAGCTAGGGTAAAGCCTACGGACGCGAGCAGCTTCGACTCCCAAATATCATACTTTTCATATTGCGTTACGAAAATATTATCATTTATTATTATTATTAAATATTATGATCGGCTTCGCGTCAAAGGCTTACAAAGAATATATGACTTTATTTCAAATTGTTACTTTATTTGGTTTAAAAGTTGTAAACCTCTGACAGACGGACGGACGTCTAAATTGCCGAAAACTCTTACATAATATCGCTGTGATTGTTAAAAATACTTTAACACTTTAATGAGAATTTAGCTAAAACTTCAACAAAGTTTAAAATTTTGCTCTACATGATTTTCTTTTGCCGAAATTGCCGAATCAGTAGCCTTTGGTCGAACACTATATATCACACGAAAACAAATACAACATATCTTGCAAAAGAGGTGTTCATCGGAACGCGCGTCACGCTAGCTAATGCTCTGAGTGTGACACAGGAAATTAAGAAAGCATACACATTTGTTCTTTTGAAACTAGTTTTTATGTTGTAAAATTACTGGGGTGCGTCTTGATTGGTAATTCTTGATGGAGAATTTGATTTGTAAGCTAACAATCCTTGATCCTTCACTTGTACCAAAGTATCCCTTCGCAATTTTAACACTTTTTAAATCACTAAATTAAAACTGTGTTTAATATGCTATATGTTGAAATAATTCAAAGGTAAGTGATTCTGTCATAATAAAGTAATTATTAATGTTTAAGCAACTTTAATATCACAAAATCGTAGACGTAGTCAAGCAAATGCCAGTCTAGTTAAAAGCAATGTATTAGTGTTTGTACCAAACTAAAATACATGCACATTCAAAAATGTAATCCAGACATGGAATCTTTCTTGACATGTTTTTATAAATATTTCTTTTATTCTTAAATTTTATTATTAGATACTAAATATAAACAATTTTGCTAATATTAGATGAAATGCGACATGATAATGGAACGTTACGATTTCAAGGAAGTAATTTAGATCAGCCAATGAAGACATTGATATTTTTTATTTTACTTTTCAGAGCATCCTGCTAGTTTATGCATACGGCGGCAATTCACAATCGAACTTGAATAACAAACACGTTACCAAACCAAATTGGTTCGCCTGGATAAATGACAGCGCTGACACCACGCCGTTTGAAGAAAAATATTCAAAATTAAAACTTAGTCTTGATAAAACAAGTGTGAAGCTATTACCTCTTTTGCTGAAAGTACTTAATCAAAATAGACATTTAGATAAGATCATTGATGAATATGAAACTTCAAGCCCTAAGTATGAAGGAAAAGATTCAAGTGAATATAGTTACAGCAGAAATGGTTTCACTGATGTAAGAAACTTGTATAAAATGCCTACTTCGAGGCTATATGCCATTGAGTATAAGGCTTCACCTGTCGTTTATTACAGAAGTCCAGCTAAAAGTGTAGAATACTTCACGAAAATAAGAAAAATAAGAGACTACCAAAGGATTTTGAATTATTTCGATAAGATGATTGGCGAGAAAGCTACTTTAGGTACAAGTTTATCGACGTTGAAAAAGGACCTATACAAAACAGAGAAGCCATCAATAAAACAAACCACTACCGCTATGAGAAATCCTAATATAATTAAGAACTTAGAAGCATCTGTTACTACAAACAAAAACATGAAGCATAATGACAAACATAAAACTGGCTGCACATGTCCTAAGATATTAGGAGAAATGTTGTCTAAATTAGTATCAAGTGTTGCTCAATTGCTACCGTATACCAAATTACCCATAGTTGAATTATGTAAGCAACAGAAAACGTTAAAAGAGAAATCAAAATCGGAATCTATGCAGGACGTAGTAACTAAGAAAATTACTATTAATAAACCCACAACAGCGTTGCCATATCTACTAAATCCAGCGATTAATTTATTGATAAAAACTATAAATACAGAAAAATTTAATGGCAACAATGAACCAAATAGGATTCTTGAAAATAAAGTGGTACATTTTCCGTTAACAATTAATATATTTAAACCACCCAAAGAAAAACTCAAGGATATTAACGACCATTCGTACAGTTTTAGCAAATCAACAACAGTTAAAAATTATATAGATCCTACCGACAATAATCAGAATACACTCACAGCTACTAAACCACTCAATACTATTCGAAAACATAATAATATTGACATATTTTTGGATCAAACTACAGCTGAAAATGTTTATAATCCTGAAAAAATAACAATTCGTAATAAGACTCTTTTGTCTAAATCTACAATTTTTACTGAAGAAGAGTACGAAGATTATTTTGTGAGCACACAAAACGCTATCCATAATTTTGATGCATTAGATGCACATAGTTTAGGACTAGTGAAAACTAAAATGATTTCTCCAGTTAACAAATTTGAAAAAAATAAAAATAAATTTAATGAACTGACAAGAACACACAAAAACAATTCGCAATACAACACCCAAGATTCCAAATTGGATGTAGTTAAATTAAAGCACACTTTTAATGATTCCGATGGCAGAGAGTTTGATAATAATATATTACCAAAAATAACACCAAAACGTAAGTCGGAATCTTTAATATTTGAAACACAAAACATAACGGAAACGAACACTGTGAAAAATATTACAAATATTCCCACCAGTTTAAGTGGAACTAATAATAGATCTAAGCAAATATACAAAATTGATCAATTATTAAATACTGGTAATACTATTTTGGACGAAGACAAGACTTTACAAGAAGATGAATTTCAAGAGGAAGATAACACTCGCCCGTTAGTAAAACCATCTACAACTTTCAATGAAACTGTACCTGATAACGTTCAAGAACCATTTTATAAAACTTTTGTTAACGAAAAATCCGAATTAACAAAAAACAAAGAAAATTCTCCAACGAGTAATTTAAACTCTATGTTGCCCGAGAATAGACCAATGTATTTAAAAATTCAACGCAACGTATGGAGACAAGGAGATCAACACGATTTCGATACAAGTTTTAATAATAATTTATTTGACATACCTAGTCCTTAAAGATCTTATTGGACATAGTTATATGTGAGCACCTTTCTCTGATGCACGTAAATTATATTTAAATTGTAATGTCTTATAGTATAAATAAATCATATTTATAATTTAGTACTTTGTTTTAGAAGTTGTTTATTATGTCATTAATCAGATTAACCATATTGAGGAACAACGTACGAATTAATGTAATTTATCTTCATTTTACGCTTTCCGTCTACTTACATCATAAAACTGTAGAACTTAGAATGTAATTCCTGGTTTTTCATACTGTTTCTTTTTATCATTACAGGTAATTCTACTAATATACGAATACACAATTGCAGTAGAATGGGATTCAATATATAACAAGAGGAATTATAGCAATGTTGATGCTTCCAGCGACGATCAGCCAAGTGCTGACAGACTATATCGAAGTTACTTTGGTATTGACCAAGATTATTACGAACGAATGCCACTTCTTGTCAATGCTTTACAAGAAACTAACTATGTTGATCCATCATTAGACGTTATACCTGCGACTAAAGTTAATAATAATAATGATGATCGCAAAAATATCAAATTGTCAACTACACGTCATTATAAATCGAAAAACATCAGAAAAACTAGCCCACGACCCTTTGAGTACAAAAGTTCAACAACCCAGCCGTTTAGTAAAACTTACAGATCAAGAAATTGGGTTGAAAAGTATCGTAACGCACAAAGACTACAGAATATCCGGCAAGTTATTAAATATTTGGAGAAAACTATTAATGCTAAAGTTGCTGATATGCACACGAAATCATCTAACTCACATATCGCCTTCACCGGTCTTTATGTAGAGCCTATGATTAAAAATAAACAAGAAAATAAACCGGATATGGAATTGGACGTTATGTTACAAAGTGATACGTTAACAAATACGGTTAAATCAAATCATTATTATGATCCGCTTTTGAGTTTTACTCCCGACAATCCAGGAGAAGTAAATCTTTTAGCGGATACTATTTTAAAATTTTCACCCATTTATAATCCAAGTTTAATTGAAACAACTCGAAATCCACCTATGTTTAGGCGTATAGCAAATTATAATAAGAATAATTACGATGACCATGATTATAACGCAAATGTTAATATTGAAAGATATCAAAACACTAATATAGAGCCTAATAACGTAGATGTACCTTCGGCTACTACAGCTAAATCATTTAGTGTTAAGCTTAATTTATTTCCCCTGAAATCTGCCCCAGATACAGACCACAGAGGGAGATTAATAGCAAAAAATAAACAAAGATTTTCAGACAGAATTTACTTAACGACTTCACGTCCTGTTGTAAAATTTAAAAGAAAATCAACCACACCTACCACACGTAGGTTTATAAGAAAAAGACCTCGAAATTTGTTTTTTAATAAATCATCAAAAAATATTGTATCAGATAATATAAATATTGAGTCAAAATCCAACGTGGAATCGAATATGATTCTACATGTTCAGGTTTATACGCCTGATATACAAACAGAAGAAAATAGTAAAATCGGTACAGAAAACAGTATGTCAAAACCCATATTACCAGAATTACCATTGCCTCGTTTACCAGATTCAATGCAAGTACCTTCTACACATGTTAAAGATTTTCACGTTGGCAGCTCGGGCGTAATTCCGACTCCAACCTTAACAAACATAGCCCCTGTGGTTCCTTTATTTGATTCGACAATAAAATCAGAAAATCACTGGCCGGTTCCACCAGACATTCTCACTTTCAGCCATGAAGATGCTAAAACTCCGGATCCATTTTTAAACTACCATACAATGGAAAGTGAAAGTACAACTAAAACTAATTCAAGAAAAACTGCTAAAAATATTGAAAGTAAAGCTGCTAAAGCTGAGGAACATAATACTAGACCAATTGAAATGCTTGTAATTAAACTAAAAAATGAATCATGTAACAAAACATCTACAGTGGTAGTAGATACAGAAAGCAATGATGAATTCGTTGAAGCAACTACCGCGTGGACTTATGTACCACAAATAAACGGTCATTATAGAAGCATGAATCCACATTCTATAGATCCAGATAGCCTGGGAAACAGAAAGATTGAAACAAACGATAAATCTGGCTTTATACCAGCGTATGTTGAAATTAAAAGGAATCATAGGAAAGACGATGAAGTCTAACCATTTCCAATATCTCATTTCAGTGTCCCACCGACTATGCTGTTACCACTTAATACAGTTTTATTAATTTGTGCTCTTCTTATAATAGGGACACATTTTGTAAATAATGTATGAAGTAATAAATTATTTATCTTTTCTATCAATATTTTAATTTCTAATACTAATAATAGTATTATAGAAATATAAGCTTGCAATTTTTACTCATTTCCTCAAGAAGCAGTTAATGTCAATAGTCAAAGATTATAATAATTATACTGGTTAGATAATATTTACTAAGCTGACCCAGACATGATAAAGCTTGACCAATCTTGAATGCACCATAATATACTAGTAAGGTGGAATAAGGAAAGAAAGTTTAAAAAAATAATTAAAGTATACATTTCTCCAAAATTTTACACACAGTTTTTTTGTTTTATTTATCAGTAGTACCATCTATTGTTCAATAACGAAAACGCCTAAATGTGCTTATACCTAAAGATTCCTTTATTCTAAAATATGTTTGTACTTCTATTTCGTACTTATAGATGGCAGTATTCATTACTTTATTTCTCATTCAAAAGTTTCAAAACAAAATTGCAGCACGTTTCAAATCGTGTTGGAATGGCGTACACAATAATATTATTATGTTTTATGTATGAAGAATGAATTATTCATAATCTGTTAGTAATTGAACTTTACAAAATAAGTAATTGTAATTCATTATATCAAGCTGGAATGGCTAGCTAAATCTATTTTAAATTTTTGTAAATATTTGTAATAATGGAGTAAAAAGACTTCGTAATTCTATTAATCAGGAAATAAAGGGAATTTTAAAAGTAAATAATTGAATTTAGCAAATAATAATTTCATTTATGTCGTAATATTTCTAAGTTTTTTTTTTGTTAGTTTTATAATCATTAAAATTTCCTGAGAGTCACCATCATTCTTGGACTGCATCGTATTTACCTTTCCAAATTCACCCATGTGGTAAAAAAGTACCGTTTCAAAGTTCCCTTT
The DNA here is from genome assembly GCA_036320925.1 of Automeris io. Classification (NCBI taxonomy): domain Eukaryota; kingdom Metazoa; phylum Arthropoda; class Insecta; order Lepidoptera; family Saturniidae; genus Automeris; species Automeris io. The sequence goes on along the minus strand of JAUDJH010000008.1, from coordinate 17,086,030 downwards.
CGTGCCAAACTTTTCACAGAAATTCCCTTTTAAAACTTGACCCAATATATGCATCTCTATCTAACAACGGTGACCTTGCACTCGCTATCTCATCTAACGCATCTCAAGAAACCCCGTTACTTTTACCTCTGCAAAAAGGCTGTATCTGCGGTTCTTTGAAGATTAAGTGACAGATATCACATATCTCTTTCTAACTTACGAAATTGTCAAAAGTGCGAGTGAGAGGTACGCAGGCTGAGTACGAAACCGGTGGTGCAACTTTTGACAGTACCTTTGTGATATCAAAGTAGCGAACTGTTCAAACGTATTTAGTTTTTAGTTGGTAATTTAATAAATAAAAAAAAATGTGCAGCGTCTAATTTTAAATGCTAAAGATATAATTAAAAAGGTGAGTTTTATTATTAATTTTTTACTTTCATTGCAATTTTTTCAAGGTCAAACATTTCCCATGTTATTGGTTCATAAAACAGTGTTTAGTCATGTTTTGCCCCCGATTTTAACTAATTCCAAATTTATGACGTCAGCACTTTTCAGGTCTCCTTGCCTGGTGTGATTTAGCGTTATATATTTTATAATAATAAGAAATTGTCAAGCAAAATCCTTTACGGGGTGGGCAGAGATACATTAATAGATGCATCCAGTATGCGTTTATATGTCGTGCCCAACGTGACCAGTGGAGCAGCTGATCGCCGTTCTCACAGCACTAGAATACATGACATTTCTATTAGATGCTACGCGGGTTACCTCATGATGTTTTACTCCACCGGTGATGCCTAAATCCGTACCCAATCTGTAAAAATCCAGAGGTACATGTGGGATTCGACCCGAATTCCTTATGTGTTATGTTTTTGAATTAATAATATATCATCAAGCTATATCTCTTTTGAGGGGGAACAGATATGCCTACATCAATGTCGGTATTATCTGATGTGTATCTGTATTCTTGAAATTGTGTATTTTTATAGAGGTTATAGGATGATGAAGGATTTATGGCTTAAGTGGTAGGCTGATTGCCCGAACTGGAACGTGTCCACAGTACCCAAGTGCAAATGATGATGATGATGATGTCCTAGCCGGTTTCGGCCACGGCGACTGTTTCAACACCGGTTAAGAAATTCGAGGTCCAGTTTTCGGAAACAGTCAATTGCGCAGGAGATATTTAAGCGCATAACTGGACGCGCAGCCAGAGAAGCACTCTCTCGTCCGAGCTCCCTCAGGCCCGATGGAAAGGAGAACCAGTACGATCGGGAGGGAGCGGGATGCAGGTTTGGTCGAGTTTTCCCTTCTCTAAGCACCTGGTTGAATTACGGTGTCAAAAAGATACCTTAGTTACCTTTTACGACACCTCAGCAAGAAGAGGGGGGTGCTATTCTATTCTGCCGGCAGCCACCACGGCTAAGTGCAAATATCGTCATAGTGACTCATAAGATCAGTTTATGTACGTCCCGCGGTTTATAAACCTAGAAACTTTCAATCGTTGGCGATGACAGCCGGCATGACGAATACACCTGTCAATTGATTCTCATTTCTTAGTAATCATTGCTATTCCTAGGCTGCACTTTACTTTTTTATAATTTAGTGGCGGACGCATGACTTCTATCACACCTGGTGGAAAGTGATGATGAGCCGGACGATAGACCACATCCCCCCAACAAATACCTATTCACTCCTCCCTTAAAGACTTCCAAGCCATAAAATGGTCGCTGGAAGCGTATTCCACTCCTTAGCTGTTCGCATGATGAATGTAGAAGCGAATCTTTTCGTGCGGATATAAAGATCGTCCACCACGTACGGATGGGATCCGACACGGTTTCTAGTAGCTTTATGATGAAATAGGGCTGGCGAAATTATAGAATGTAGACCCTGAAAACACTCTCCACTGTGCAACCGGTAAAAGACTGCGAGCCAGACGTCTTTACGTCGATGCTAGATGCTCTGCACTTTAGTCTCAATTGAAGAGTCATCGCCAGCAAGTCCATACTCGCCAACTAGTATTTAGTGGACCCGTCCCAAAGGTGACAACAGTCGGCACCGACGAAGGATAGTTCAGTCAACTGTCGCAAACCGGGGCGTCCTCGCTCCGAGGCGCAATTTCACTCCGACCCAGCCTTGAGATTCTTTCGGCGATTCTTCTCAAGGCAGTCGCTTCGGAAACGCTAGTAGGCCACCGTTAAGTTTCGTATATTTTGGCTGGCGATCCAAGTCGAGGTTCGTATCCATTATGGTGCCCTTGCATTGCCACCCGACCCATAAACTCGCTGGCTGAGCACCCTCTGTGCTCGCTCCCTAAGCCCGGTTAAACTGTATAGGCCTTCAGTAGGCATCCAGATAAAAAAAAAGGTGACAACAATAGTCGACACCCGACCACACCTGTGTCTGACACAGGTTAAGAAGTTGCGATGGTGTGAAATACCGTCTGATTTCCAATCACATGCACTATAGTTAATGATTTGAGACAATATAAAAATGACTGTTCATATTTTACCGATAGACAACAATAACAACTTTCCATAAAAAGTCTGTTTGCTATATTTTTACATAAATATAAATAAATAAAAAATCTGTATACATAGTTTTGCAGTTTTATATTCGTGCTTTTTTATATGAGTAATGAATCAGGTGATTAAATCAATTGGGTATAATTTAGATATTAACTGTTTTTGAAACATAAAAAACACATTTACCGTTTATTCAAGAATTTTGTAATGGTTTAAGTTGATTATAAGTTTTGTCATATAAGTATATAGAATGGTAGCTCCCTCTTCATCATACCGTGGTATTTGAAGTAGGTATTTTTGGCGGTAGGGCGATTTTCCGAACTAGGTCATGACCACAGTACACAAGAGTAAATACCGTCGTAGTTATTCGTTTTGCCCTGTCGCGTTTTGGGATCAGCTTGTGTATATCCAGTAACTCATATACCTAGAGACCTTCAGTCGTGGTATATGTGGGCCGACATGACGATGTAGACTATCAGTGGATTTTCATCCTTTGATGGTCGCTTTCGTTTTTGGACTACACTGTACTTACTATCAGGTGCACTGTAGTCACAATGTCGAGCCAGTGTAAAAAAAATGCCATAACAGCCGACTAAGGTATCCAGCATGCCACATTGCACGTAGATTGATGCTGCGTGCACCTTATCTGCACATAGGGCGCACCCGCCAACCCGCATTGAACATTGCGTACTGGGTTACGTGTCCAAACCCCTTTCCGTGAATTCCACAAATATAGTAGAAAAGGGACGAAAGGCCTTTGCCATTGAGTGGAACGAAACTGTCTAGTATACATACGTATGCTTCATATAGGTATACCTATTGCGAAGTTTAAATAAATACAGGCCCAGATCGAAGGGGTGGGGCAAGCTAGAGCCCGTAACTCTTGCGCCAAATACCAGGAATGGCAGATAACTACATCACCCAGCGAACCCACTGAATAATGTATCTAAAAAAGTGTGCCATTGTCCGTAAGAAATGGGCTGAAAATTTGTACAAGCCTTTTATTTTGACATTTTAAAAGTTAACTCAAAAGTCCTACAAAGTATCTTTACCATGTTTTATGTTATAAAAAGTTAAAGCTCGTTTTTCGTGAATATATTCGGCTTCTGCTGTGGCCGAAGTTTGTGGTAATGGCCGACTAATCGGCTTCGGCATTACCTATAATCGGACATTCATAAAAAAAAGTAAAAATCTCAACCATAACGATCAGTTTTAGTTAGAAGCTTACTAGAAACTTAAGCTTTAGCTAAAATTTCGCATCATTTGAAAGTATTTCCGAATGAAGTGTTTTTAATCAAAGGCACCCGAAAATAATGCCCGAAGGCTTCGGTTCGTCACTAGGTACTAAGTATTAATGCATTCTTTTAAACGCTCCCTTATCTCGGCCAATCCGTAACCCCTTTGAATAACATTCAAATTTACGCAACCGCCTATTCCCATCCTCTTCGAACCTATTCATGAAATATATAACTGTCTCTGTCTGACGTCATCATCCTAAACAACAGCCGTTAGCACAATTATCACTATTTCCCACTCATTGTACGCAGTTCACTGACTTGGAGGTTACGAGTTTCTAACAATTGAGGTATGAATGAGATTATTGTATCAGCACAGATTGTTGCTGGACAATGTCTTTGACCTACAATTAGTACTCGTACCATTTAAACCGTCTGTACTATTTACTATGTAAAAAAGACAAAGAAAGGTCATAGTTTTGCTGCACAATACATCATGTCACTTTATGAAAAGTTCTCGAACTTTTTGTCTTTGATCATTCAACTACTGTGCGAACTGAGTATTATAGCATGTAGACGCCGCCCGATACGTACATGTGTTAAACGCCCTAAGAGTCTTTAGGGTGTTACGAGACGCACGGGGTAAGAGGACGCGCACGTGCACGGGATGCTTGCTAATTCAGTTGACTACCGAGACCCGAGGCTAGAGTACGTGCCTGTGCGTCGCAGTTCGGTGTGCCTTAAAGTGCAAATAAACAGTAAAACGCCAAAATCCGTGTCTTTCTACCACCACACCCACGACCGCCGGTCGTTGTATTTAATTTTTACTCAAGTAATTTCCGACGTCTGTATTGTATGATATCATAAAAGCTTAACGTTGCGGAAATGAATTTGATCTGATAATAACGATCAAAGATAAAGTGGAATGGTCTTATAATTATGAAATTATTATCAGTCAGTTATCACTGTTACTTAATCAGTACTTATTTATTCTCGAGACAAAATTATATAATATTTTAGTGGTTATTCACTTACGTTCATTACGAGTATATGCGTCAACTACCAATCTATTTATTAAATAATAATAATATATAGTCACGCTATATCCCCTTCGGGGTGAGCAGAGATGCATTTGTTTGTGGCTGTATCGACTTTGCGCTTAACAGAAAAAGCTAACCCGAGGAAACGCTAATGCATAAATGGGCAAAATGTAATGAGATTAATACAAATGATTAACGATAGCCGTGGTGGCTGCCGGCAGAATAGAATAGCACCCCCCGCTTCTTGCTGAGGTGTCGTAAAAGGCGACTAAGGTATCTCTTTAACACCGCAATTCAACCAGGTGTTCAGACAAGGAAAACTTGACCAAACCTGCATCCCGCTCCCTCCCGATCGTACTGGTTCTCCATTCCATCGGGCCTAAGGGAGCTCGGACGAGAGAGTGCTTTTCTGGCAGCGCGTCCAGTTATGCACTTAAATATCTCCTGCGCAATTGGCTGTTTCAGAAAACTGTACCTCGATTTTCTTAATCGGTGTTGAAACAGTCGCCGTGGCCGAATCCGGCTAGGACATCATCATCATCACTATTTATTAAAATAATATTATTTGACCTTGTTACAGTTTTATAATAGACTAGCTGATCCGGCAAACGTTGTTTTGCTATATAAGATTTTGTAATATCTTCTAAGATGTTCATTGAAATTAAGTGATGTCAAAGACAATTTTATTCACAATTAAATACTCTTAATCAACAACACATTTATTTGGATAAAGATTAATATTATTACGTTGATACAACTCTTGACAAATAATGCATTAATTTCGACCAAATATGTTTACCACGACCAAATATGTTTACCATAAAACGGTTCTAGTGACTTAATCTTAAAAGATAGACATTTACTGTCGCGGACATTTTTTTAGATCATTTCAAGATAAATAATTCTTTCTTACATATATTTTTGGTATCTTGAACCGTTTTTGCAGCGCACGCAATGGAAGCCCTCAAGGATGAATAATTTTCCCCGTTTTTTTCACATTTTCCATTATTTCTTCGCTCCTAATAATTGCATCGTGATGTTATATAAGCCTAAAGCCTTCCTCGATAAATGGTCTATTCAACTCAAAAAGAATTTTTCAATTCGAACCAGTAGATCCTGAGATTAGCGCGTTCAAACAAACAAACAAACAAACTCTTCAGCTTAGTATAGATATATACACAATGTAACGGACGATATTGACACCATTCATAGAATAAACGATTCACAATACATATCGCTAACAACCTTAGTTGTCAGACTGGTTCGACAAATGTAAGGCAAAGCCCAGTTACTCAATACTGTACCAGCGGGCAAAGTGTCGGCTTACAGCGGAACCGCAGCATGAAAATGACACTCTTACATCACCAAGGTTTAATGTACCAATTGCTTTGTATAATTATGGTGGGGTATTGGGAACTCACCGTCTATTTCTGTCAGACGGCCTCAATTTAGAGGAGACAGAAATTAGTTAAGTTACCATGAAGTCTAACCAGTGGCTACTAGTACTTCTGTACCCCTGATAACCAGTAGCGTTCATTGCATAGATGCATGAAAGCATTGCATGCCCTTACGATAAATAAGTCTGGTATAAATTGCTTAAAATTAAACAAAAAAAGAAACCGTTTATAATCATATCTATTCTATATTCACGCCATCTATCTTTCCTATGAAAGCAATGTAATAGTTACTACCGTAATATACTATTCAAATTAATAACACTAGTTCTGCCTACCCTGTCCAAGAACCCTATGCACGTCACTGCTGATAACTACGTCATCTGGTGAGCGAAACCTGGTTGAGGGGGCTTGCACGATGTTTAACGCGCAAGTTATTGCGGTGACTCCTCGATTTGTGCAAAAGTCTGCCTGCTTATTCATTATGCCGATCCTATCAACAACAAGGTACACACAAGCACTCGTCATATTCCGAGACACCGATTAACGACGACGATTAAGGATAGGTCCGTCAACTGTCGTTTAAATAACGCAGTTTCACTCCGACGCAGCCTTGAGTATCTTTCGGCGTTTCTTCTAAAGGCTGTCGCTTCCGAAAAAAAAAAAATTAAAATTATTTATTCGACAAACAACTAAAAGGCAGGACATTAAAAATCAGCTGACACCCAAACTAGGACACCCTGTATCTTGGATGTCAGCATATTTCACACAAATTTGTTACAGTTTTTTACTGCTGCGTAGCACCAATCATAACTCAAAACAATACAAAAAAAACAACATTATATACCAAACAACAGACTATACAAACAAAGTGAGTGAGTAAATTACTTAAAATTAAACAAAAAAGGAACCATTTATATTCATATCTATTCTATATTCACGCCGTCTATCTTTTCTGCGAAAGCAATATAATATTAACTGTCATAATATAATATACAAATTAATTACTCAAATTTTGCCTACCCTATCCAAATACCCTATACACGTCACAGCTCCTGTGCTAGATACAATACATTTCTATTAGACGCCATGCGGGCTCATACACTATATTTTCCTTCACTGGTGAATATGTGTTGCCTAAGTTTGTATTTAATCTAGAAAAATCAAGATTGTACGAGCGGAGATTCGAAGTTACGATTATTTCCGTCACCGCGTATGGATACCCGTCCCTTATCCACTAAGCTACAGTGGATACAACCACTAATGTACCTCTGCCCACCCTGAAAGGGACATTACAAATACAATATTATTACATTTTAAAATAAATACATATAAGTTTTAAAATATAAAAACATGTAGACCTACAGGGGAGAAGCCTAAGGCCCAAGCCACCGGTAGTTAGGAGCTCAGAGTGAGGAACCTCCTAACAATGCGCGCCGTATCGAGTAGAACTGCCTTCTGTAACCGGCCCTTGATCCAACAACCAAGCGAAAGCATCTTAAGGTGGTAATCGAGGCTCTTCGCGATCAGTCCATTAGTCGATATGACTATCGGGACAATAATCGTAGAATCTACATCCCACATGCTGGCAATCTCGTGTGCGAGTTCTAAATATTTTGATATTTTTTCTTATTATTATAAGTAAGGCACATCTCGACTATCATCCCCCAAAGTGTTGCCAGAACGGTCCATATTATTCCAAAATACCATTAAATGTACACAGCAATGGTCTAGTGTTAGTCTTCCGACCAATATGTTTCTAGTTATGTTGTCATAATAGTATACACCTCTAGAATATTATGTTTCCAGTATTCTGATGATGTGGAATGACTTTACAGATGGCAGAAATAGTATTCACACGAAGGAAAGTTGTGGCTGTTTTAAACGAACCAAACCCGATGATAATCCTCCTGTTAATAACACTCCTGCAGAGTGTTGCATGCACGGGACAAGTTATTAACAGAGCTCCGCACTTCGTCCCACAAGCTGGTGACATGACACAGTTCAGTGTCTCAGAAGATACGCCTGTTGGGACACCGGTTTATCAACTAAAAGGTCAGTTCATATCAGCTATTACTAGCTTTATCTGGTATTATATGCGAAGAGACGTACTTTGACTTACCATATGGGTGTCAGGTGAAAATTAGCGCTGGATGTCTTTTTTTGGTGTCCCGGGGGAAAACCCTGCATAGGACCATCAGGGCCGCTGTGAGGGTAGCAACCCCGGTGCGGCTCCTACTGACTAAAAACCACCGGGTGTCTCTCTAATCGCTCCACCCAAGCCTGAGAAACCAAATTCATCCAGACCGCTGGGTGGCTGAGCCAATCACCTAACAAGTGTAAAGATGATTTCCCTTGAATGCATCACAAAACAGGGTATTTTCTTTTGCTGTTTCCTACCATATTTTTTTTTTTCATAATTTACAGGTGGGCTTTTGACCTCAACCACATCTGGTGGAAGGTGAAGTTGATTTCGATGATGGACCGCGTCAACCCAACAAATGCCTAATCACTCTTTTCTTAAAGGCTCTCGAGTCCAAATATCGTGACAATATGCTCACTGGAAGCATATTCCTCTCGGTAGCTGGTATCATAATGAATGTAGAAGCGAATCTCTTCGTGCGGAAAAGGAACGTTCGCCAAATACGGATAGCATCTGACACGGAGTCTAGCGTCAAATTAGTGTCTATAAATCGCAACCTTAGCTTAGGGCTAATTCCATGTCTGTATTTGTCCGTAAACGTTATGGTTTATCGTTATGTTAACAGGCGTTGATCCAGAAAACGGGCAGCTACGTTATTCGATATCGGGCCAGTACTTCGCCGTAGACCCGTTGACCGGCGTCGTGACACTAGCCAAGAGTTTGGACAGAGAGGACGAAGATTTCCTTGAAGTTATCATCAGTATCACTGGTAATTCACTATTGAAAACATTTTTGTGTTCCTTGCCATCTGGTGCTGTTGATTTTTGCAACAGCCTTAGGAAGTTTTTTCATTTGAAAATAAGAGTATTGGGGTTGATTATATCGTTGGGAATTGATGTCACATTCGATGGAACTTGTAATGATGTTCACTGTGGACACGTTGCTTGCCTGGCACATACTGTCTTGCAGAGTTTCTCTTTACACAGACTTTGGTCTAACATAACCGGTCTGCACGCAGGTTTGTTGACGGCAAACTCATCGCAATTGTATATACATAACAATTGATCACCGTGAAATATTGCCTATTGCGCTTTTGTTAAAAAGGTTTTACACTTTAGAAATTCTTAAGAAAGGAACGCAATTACGAAGGCAATTCTAAAGCATAGTAAGCCCAAACACATTAATATAAAAGTACAATGGACACGTTCGTGACCACAGAGTAAAAAATTACCGACTCCGTTAAGTTTGATCTGCGGTTGCAGCACGACCCACATAAAACAAAATTGTTGAGCCTAAATCCACTGTTTTTCGAACTGACTTTTCCTTTTCTTTTGTCGATTCAAATTACTTAGAAATAGGCTCATTTGAATAAAGCTACAATTTGTTTTGAATATCAATTCTTGTACTGACAACTACACACTAAATGTGAGTGAGGAATTTCAATGTACAGGCATACAGTTCGAGATTAGACGATTGTAGCCACTTACTATCAAATTATAATATATGTATAATAGTATATTTTATTTTTGGTTTCAGACGAAGGTATAGCTGACACAGAACCAAATACAGTGTCCCTTCGAAGAATGATTCCTGTTAAAGATATCAATGACAATCCACCTGTGTTCCATAATAGACCTTACATAGTAAATATAAGTGAGGCCACTACAGTCGGAATGGAAATCGAGGTACGTGAAGAAGCCATTCATTTTTCTAATTACTAATAAATTGTTGAGGTTATAACAGTGGAGACTGACCGGGAGTTAAAAAAAAAGTCTTAATAAAGGTAATTCTGACCAAATGGTATAGTCTATAGTAGATAAATGAAACTGGTAAAATTCTATTGAGGGATTAAAGGACTTCAAATCTACTTAAGGCATTACTGTTTGCCAATTATAAAGATGTATTAATAGCAGAATTGCGAAATGGAAAGTAAAAAATTTTAGATAAATTAAAAATATTATATGCTCCATTTTAGGTGAGTCCCAAGATAATCGTATCAGATCAAGATGAAGAAGATAATGCTAAAATTCGTGTGATATGTTCTACCAAAGACAAGGGAAGTGACTTCGAGGCGTGCTCCACCTTTCGAGTTGAAACTGATATGGTTTGTACAACATTCTTCCTTTTATTTGACTTTTATTCTTTTAATCAATTGTAACCTTTATATTCTAGATAACCCCGAACCAGTACCAAGTGCGACTGTATCTCAAAAGAGCGCTTGATTTCGAAAGCCGTTCTGCTTATATCATTAGCTTAGAAGCGAGCGACTCGTCCGATAATCCGTTAAAAGCAACAGCAAGCGTAGCTGTGACTGTATGGGACATTCAAGATCAACCTCCCATGTTTGTTAATGCCCCATATTCTGCTACAGTACCAGAAAATACTCCACCAGTAAGATTTTTTATTATTACAAACTAAATAAAAGTTAAAGAACTAACGGGGATACCTACTCGATTAAATCCCAAATAAATAAAGCATCATTAAGAGCAATAAGATCAAATTTATGAAACAATAATTAAAAAAGACAAAATAAAATAATTAGCTAAGTTATACTTAATAAAAATAATTAATGTATAAATATTTAAACAAGAAAAAGCAAACACCTCTTAATTTTTACAGCGAATCAATGTATAAGTTAATATTTAGAGAAAAATATACCTATAAAATGCGCAAGTAATATCATCAAAATATTAATTAATAGTAAGTATTATTATAAAAAATCTTTCAGGACACAAGCATATTAGAAATTGTAGCTAAAGATGGAGATACAGCAAACCCAAGACCAGTTCTATTAACTTTGGAAGGAGACTCTGAGCAGTATTTCAGATTGCTCCCTGATAAACCATTAGGACGAGCAACTTTGGTTTCATCTGATATACCAATCGACAGGGAAAGTGATGCTGTCATGCAAAATGGCGGAGTTTATAGCTTTTTCATAAAGGTATGTAAATTATAGCCAAAAATGTAGATTCCTCGAACAAATAAGGTCGACTTTTATTCTTTCTATGGATATCACTTATTTTACAGCATTTATTAAAACATTATGACATGCCATTCTTATTTACTGTTTAGGTTTTTTTTTCAGGCAACAGAACTAATTAATAATGAAGTTCCATCTGACTATACCGTCACACCAATAACAATAGTTGTAACCGACGTAGACGATCATGCTCCTAAATTCAATAAAGAAGTTTATGATATATCGATCCCTGAAAATATTGAAAATGGAAGTCCAATACCTGGCTTATCGATTTACGTTGAAGACGATGACATAGGTCAAAACAGTAAATATAACCTGAAACTACGAAATGTACACAATTCAAAAGGAATTTTTTCTATAAGTCCTGATCACGGCGAAGGAAGAACTCCTATAAGTGTTAAAGTGAAAGATTCTTCAAAACTGGATTACGATGTAGAAGATGATGAAGACAGATTATTTAGTTTTGATATAGTATCTTTCATTGATGACACAGATTTATCATCAGCTAGAATAAATATTAAATTATTAGATATGAATGACAATATTCCAGTATTTGATCAGTCAAGTTATAAATTTAATGTTCTTGAAAATGCCACAATAGGAACTAAAATTGGTGACGTACAGGCTACTGATAAAGATTTTGGCATATTTGGAGAAATAGAATACACATTAAGTGGTTTTGGATCGAATTCATTTAAAACGGATAAAAGTAATGGGGGTCTATACGTAAGAAATATGTTAGATTATGAGAAACAGAAAAGTTACAGTTTAACTTTATTTGCCAAAGATGGTGGAGGTAAAGGTACCACGGCGAGCATATTTGTAGATGTCTTAGATGTTAACGATAATGCTCCTATCTTTGAAGCCTCTGAGTACAGCAGATCAATAAGAGACGGCGTATCTAGTTTTGAGCCTCAACTTGTTGTGAGGGTTAGTACTGAAAATATTAATAAAATAATTACATACCGAAACAAAATTATCAAAATAAAATGTTTTTCTAGGCAACAGACGCTGATGGCCCCACTCAAGGTGATGGTCGCGTCAAATATTCTCTAGAATCAGATAATAGTATCAGTCACAAGGGAAATGTATTTCAAATAGATGAAAACACAGGAGAAATTCAAATTTTAGATAAAGTAGATAGCATGGATACACCGAGAGGACAATATGAACTAATCGTTAGAGCTACAGATTTCGGTAAGTTGTATGTGGTATATCCTTTTTCTAAATTTAAACTAAAGTTTCAAATCCCTTTATGTTTTTATTTTTCGAGAAAAACGTAGCTAATGGGCAAATATTAGGTCCTTACATATGAAATTGGCGTTTTTTCGTACTGGCCACTTTAATCACAAATTTCTCCTCTTTGGTAAGGAATTCCAAATTCTAATTTGTACAGCTATAGACTCATGTATTTGTGCTTCGATGATCGTCATTCATTTGTTTTTTCTTCTGTTTTTTTTCTGTTTGCGTCACTCATTTTACAAAATGGAAAACTTAAAATATCGCATTATTTACGAGTACGAGTTCCGCCGTGGCACTAGTGCTGCGGAAACAACTCGAAGGGTGAATGATGTGTATGGCGGTCGTGTTGCAAAAGAAAACACAGTTCGTTTTTGGTTCCAACGTTTTCGTTCTAGAAATTTCGACCTGCAGAACAAGCCCCGTGGACGGCCTGAGACTCAAGTTGATAATGAAGAGTTGAAGACTATTGTGGAAGCGGATCCATCGCAAACCAAGTCCGAGTTAGCTGCAGGTTGCGATGTTAGTGATAAAACTGTTTTAATTCACTTGAAGCAAATTGGGAAGATTAAAAAGCTTGAAAGGTGGGTACCTCACGAATTGACTGAAGCAAACCGGCAAACGCGCGTCGACTGCTGCGTTACATTACTAAACCGGCACAATAATGAAGGTATTTTAAACCGAATCATTACCTGTGATGAAAAATGGGTTCTTTACGATAATTGGAAGCGCTCAGCGCAATGGTTGGATCCTGGCCAGCCAGCCAAATCTTGCCCCAAGCGAAAATTAACCCCAAAAAAGTCACTTGTAAGCGTTTGGTGGACTAGTGCCGGTATTGTTCATTACAGTTTTCTCAAATCTGGCCAGACTATTACGGCTGATGTCTATTGTCAGCAATTGCAAACCATGATGGAAAAGCTAGCGGCTAAGCAACCTAGGCTGGTCAATCGCTCCACGCCACTGCTGCTTCACGACAACGCTAGACCACACACTGCGCAACAGACGGCTACTAAATTAGAAGAGCTTCAATTGGAAAGTCTAAGACATCCTCCGTACTCCCCGGACCTTGCTCCAACAGATTACCATTTTTTTCGAAATTTGGATAACTTCTTGCAAGGGAAAAAATTCAACTCCGATGGGGCAGTCCAAATCGCCTTCAAAGATTTTATTGATTCCCGTCCGACTGGTTTTTTTAGTAAAGGGATCAATGAACTACCTATGAGATGGCAAAAGTGCATAGAAAATAATGGTTCATACTTTGATTAATTAAATATATTATATTAAAAAATATTCGACTTTTTGTTCCTCCCATACAAAACGCCAATTTCATATGTAAGGACCTAATATTAATTAATATAATTAATGGGCAAAAATTAAGTTAAATGGTCGTAATATTCTTATTTATACTAATATTCTTCACAGGAACACCGCCACTTCATAATGAAACACGTGTGTTTATTCGCGTTGGTGTTCCTGGTAACCAACGACCAACGTTTAAGGGCAACTATCACCATTATAAATATGCCGCATCTCAGCTAAGTACAGAAGATACTCAGGATTTTTCATTCGATTTGAATCCAATGAACTATAAAGCAACTATAAAAGAAGACGCAAAACCGGGCCAAAATGTTACAATGGTTGTAGCGAATGATCCGGATGGCTTAGATGAACTTTTGACATATCATATAGTATCGGGATCGAAAGACAATTTTAGTATCAATGAAAAGTAAGAATTTTTAATAAAATAACTACAATCTTTAATTTTACAAGATTTCAGTGTAAACAATTAATGTCATTTTTAATCTATCAAAAAGATCTTAAATATCATTTACCCTTACCAATATTAGTCTTTTATTTTTTAAATATTCTTCAAACTCAACATAACGTTATGTAAATAGCCCTATATTACAAACATGCAAAAAATACATATATAAAATCAAAACTATATTTTATAAACAAAGTTTTGAATTTTCATTCCAGGACCGGTTTAATTACAGTTTCAAATGATGCTAATTTAGACCGCGATATGAACGCAGATCGATACGAAATTATTGTATCCGCAGTCGATAGTGGATTACCAATTCCAGAAACCGCGACAACAACTGTTTTTGTAACAATTCAAGACGTTAATGACAAACCACCTATTTTCAATATGACAGAATCAACAACGTACATTTCGGAAAAAAGTAAAATTGGCAAACTTGTTACAAAAGTTGTTGCATATGATACCGATTTAGACTCTAAACTGAAATATAGTATAATTGAACCTATAAAAGCTTTATCAAAAGCAGGTGTTCAACTAAAATCAAATTCACCTTATCATTATAAAACCATATTTAGAATCGATGAAGAAACAGGGGAAATATTCGTTAATGGTACATTGGACTATAGTCAAGCAAGCATCATCATATTAACTATAAAAGTGGTTGATGAAAATGCAGAAATTAATAAAGAAAATCAGTTTGCTGTAACAGAATATACTATTTATATTCAACCGTATGCTGACAAAAATCCTCAATTTACCAACCCAGGTTGGAGTAGTTCAAAACCAATAATACATCATAAACTAAAAGAAGAACAGCCAATAGGAAGTACCGTGCTGGTATTGACCGCCGAAGATCCTATCTCAGGCCATTTGATATCCAATTTTAAAGTCATTAATTCGGAAACAGGTTTACTGCAAGTAGATCCTCAGAGTGGACAAGTAGTTTTGACTAATCATTTAGATTACGAACAAATGACAAACCCTAATTTAACATTGACGGTTAAAGCAACCAGTACAGATGGAACGAAACATAGTGAAGCTAAAATTATTATCGAAGTAATGAATATAAATGACAATCCACCTGTGTTTGAGAAAGAGGTATATATTTTGACTATTTTCTGCTTTTATATAAAAATAATTGAAGTTGATATAATAAAATTCACTCCTAGAACAATTAATCATATGTCTACAAAATTATTGACCAGATAATAACCTTATTTTTATTGAAATAAATAAAACCTTTATTTTTGTAGATCTTTATAATTCTTATTATTTACAGCTATATAAAGTTAGTGTCTTAGAATCAGTGAAGTATCCAGAACAAATAGCGACTATAAAAGCTACAGATGCAGATGCAGTACTGACTGAAGAAGACAAAAATAAGGGATACTCTGATATTACATACACTTTAAAAGGAGAAAACTCGGATTTGTTTACCATCAACAACAAAACTGGCGCCATACAGGTGTGATTTTTGTCATAATTACTATTTCATCTGTCTATCTATCAAATTAACTTGAGTAAATTTACTCGATTTATTTAGAAATAACTCGATTTGGTTTTGGTTATTTCTTATTTTCCTAAAAGTGCCTTAGCATTAACTATATCTATTTTACTTATTAATATCAAGAATATTATTAATTACCAACAGGTGGCAGAAAATAAGACCTTAGATAGAGAACGACAATCTGTTCTGCGTTTGGAGATAGAAGCCGCTGATATTCCGAAAGGTGGAGCTGACAGATTAAAAAACACTGCAACAATTCTCGTCGATGTACTAGATGTTGATGATAATGCACCAACATTCGACAAAAATGTGTATATTGGTATGTAAGATTTATTATTTTGCATCAATTTGAAAAGCTTTCTCTAATTACTGTGAATAAAAGATCAATTATTACTTGTGCTCCAAGACAGGAACTGCTATTCATTAGTTATTTCCAGAAATTTAATTTAGAGTGTTATTTAGACAATGTAAAGTTAAAAAATAAGTAATTATGTTTTAATTCTCACCGCTTAATATCAGTTTCTAAATTTTCTTTTAAACATAAAATTACAAGGCACATTGATTATTTTTTTTCAGCTGTAGTTCCTGAAAATGTGCCAGTAGGCATTAGAGTAACTAAGCTCACTGCGAGTGACCCGGATGAAGGCTTAGGAGGGGAAATCAAATATGACTTTTTAGATGAGGGCGAAGCAAGTGGTATGTATTTTAATCTGGTTGTTCAAATAGTCGATATTAATCAGATAGACTATATGTACAACAAATTCTAACTTTATTCAATTATTATAATTAGGACGTGTATTTAGATGTTAAACTTTTAATAGTTGTAATGATTCTTTCAAAAACCATAAGATCTGTTTTTACCGATATGTGTTATTTATAATTATTGGTGTGTTAGAGCGATTAACAGATTTTGTTTGTGATCATAGTGTGTAAGTGCAAAGACAGTCATTGAGACTAATTACAGTTTGTCGCATTTCGGGATCAGTTTGTTTATAACATGTTCATATAACAAAGATCTTCCGTTGTGGTTTATAATTGTCAGCATGGCAAAGGCAACTATTAGTGGATTCTCGTCCCCTGAAATACACTGTGCTACTTTATATCAGGGGCGATAAAGACACTTCATCGACTCGGTATATAAAAATATTTATTTTAGGGCTATTTGCGATTGATCAAAAGACAGGAGAAGTAACAACCCGTAAAGATTTAACTGGCCGCGGCCGAACAGATCCATATCGCCTACTAGTTGGAGCAACTGACGGCGGCGGTCACAATGGAGATACGTCACTTTCAATCTATATTGGGGATGTCAGCGCTAATGATGGTGTGCCTCGTTTTATTAGGCCTGCTGCAGGAGAAGTTTTGAGTGTTAGTGAGGTAAGAAATATTCAATACGAGTTCGTTGATTATTATGAAAATAATATAATTTGAATTGTTCTTAAAATCATGATTTGTTTACACTAGAATGCAACTATTGGCTCAGAGGTATTTCAAGTAGTCGCCAGTGATCCAGATGATCCCACACAACCATCTGGACAGCTCTTTTATGCCATACAACAGAGTAATGCTGATGCTAAGATATTTGCAATAGGTAAGACTGCTATTTATATTACCACATTAATAACAACAAATACAAATCCCTTTAATTTACTTATATTTTTACCTTCAGTGATTATAACCTTGGCAATAAAAATCAAATAGGTACTGGAAAAACCTGTCTTCTAATATTGTATGTATACATATATTGAGCTAATTATTTTTACAAACTTATTCCTAGAGACAAAACTTGCGTTTAATTATGTTTATTTTAAAAACCTTTTAAAACATTGTTTAACCTATGTATACAAACATACTGATGGTCAACCTGGTGATAAGTATTTGCTGTCGTCTAAGAATAACTTAATCACAAAAGGTAATGTTATTGTTATTTCAATAGTGCAAGTATCGAAATTGAACATATAAAATATCTTTTTCAGATCCTCATTCGGGCTTAATAACAACACGTCAGTCATTAGACCGAGAGAAAAAAGATACTTACACGCTAGTGTTGCTTGTAACCGATGAAGGTCAACCGCCACAGCAAAGCTCCAGAATCGTCACTGTAATGGTCACTGATGTTGACGACCATAAGCCACATTTTGGAAGAAACTTGGTAAGTATCGTTTTGAAAATAAACGTTAATTTTAAAGTACTGACTATTACAGAGAGTGAAAGTATGTGTTTGTTTTTAGGATGATTCTCCAGTATTAATGATTGTAAAGGAAGAAGTCTCAATAGGTACAGTTATCGGAACCTTAGAAGCTTTAGATGAAGATATAGGAGAAAATGCGGCTATAGATTATGCCATTACAGGTTCTTCACGCTAACTTAGAAATTTTTATAATCACTATAATCACATTTATAATGAGTAAACATATTTAACAATACTTTCAGATGGAAATGCCTTAGAACTTATAAAGTTAGAACGTACAAATGATAGTAAAGCACTTATAATAGCTGCAGCAAGGATCGATAGAGAAATGATTGCAAAACAATTAATTACAGTGAAATGCTATAAATACGGCGTAAATCCTACGATTAAAACACCTTACAATAGACTGGTGAGTTTGACTAGTAGAGATGTCTGGACTGTAGGTACTGTTCTGTATTTGTTAGTTACAATATTAATCATGACATGTTCCATCTCTGGAAAACTATAAATATCCAAGCGATATTGATATTAGCGCATTTTATAATATCCCATTGTATTTATATTTCGGCATACTGTGAAAACTTTAATAATTTAATTGTAACTTTAGTGTATGGTTTTAAATGTATTATAAAATAAGCATAGCATATGTATTATAAAATTAGCCGTGGTGGCTGCCGGCAAAATAGAATAGCACCCCCCTCTTCTTGCTGAGGTGTAGTAAAAGGCGACTAAGGTATCTTTTTGACACCGTAATTCAACCAGGTGTTCAGAAAAGGAAACTCGACCAAACCTGCATCCTTCTCCCTCCCGATGGTACTGGTTCTCCATTCCATCGGGCCTGAGGGAGCTCGGATGAGAGAGTGCTTCTCTGGCTGCGCGTCCAGTTATGCACTTAAATATCTCCTGCGCAATTGACTGTTTCCGGAAACTGGATCTCGATTTTCTTAATCGGCGTTGAAACAGTCGCCGTGGCCGAATCCGGCTAGGACTTCATCATCAAAATAAGCATTAACAATATAATAATAAAAACACCAACCTGTTTTCAAATAACAATCCGTTTCAAAGTTAATATAGATGTGTTAATAGCAAACGTGTAGTTAATAACTTTATTTGTACTTGTCAAACCTGTTTCCTTTGGTTAAATAAGAAGTCTTAGCAATTTTAATACCATTTCAATACGATTATCTTACAAGAAAATGATTTATAGATAATGCCAAATTTCAGCACGATCCGTCCAGTGGTTTGGGCTGTGCGTTGATAGACCACTATGTCAGTCAGTCAGTCAGTCACTTTTGAGTTATATATATTTAGATATCGAAGATATTTCTTGAATACCGGTTGTAGTGTGACAAAAACACTGTCATGATCTAAAACAGATAGGGGTTCATAATTTTCATATTGCATAGTTCATATCTTACTAATCCAGTAGGACTTTTAACACGTTTTAATCTCTTTATTCTACAATAAATTCTATTTCGAAATATGTTTTTCTTATCATTTGTAGTGTTATAAATCTGCGTTTTATCACATTTTTTGCTGGGGGTCACCGGTGCACCCCCCCCCCCCCGGCCCAAACGGAAAGTTTACTGGGGGACACCGGTGACCCCCACGGCGTTCAACGTGTTAATAAGCACATACTAATTGTCAATTTTCGTTTAGGACCCTTCAGAAATACAAGTCTTGATAAAAATACTGGATGTTGACGATCACCTACCAGAATTTGAAAGTACCAATATGACTGTTGGAGTGAGATTAAACGTTCCCATAGATACAATCATAGCTACTGTAAAAGCCATAGATAAGGATCCGGATGCTCTGACCATAGATTACAGATTTGTGAACATGAGTTTTGAATCGCCGATAAAAGGCAAATCTTTGGACAATGTTACCGACGTTTTAGCATTGAATAACGTAACAGGGGATATTAAAATAATGAAGAACTTGATACATTACGCAGATGGGATATTTAGGTACGTTATTAACATCAAGATTTTAATTTAGTAAGGCCATATATACATATATATTCTTCTAGTAGTCACTGTTTAAGGTTTATAATATCAGCGAAAACAACCAAAAAATCAAGAAAACCGTTTGATTAGCTTCCATGCATTTCCAAAAATAAGGAAGGTGATGATTGTATTTTGTAAATTTTGAGAATTAAAATACTTCAATATATATTGGTAGTAACATTTTTAAAAGTCACCAAAATTATTTTTTATTGGCAACAACAACTTGAAACAGTAATTTTTATATATAAAACTAAACAGTTTTTTTACATTCTTCTAGATTGGTGCTAAGAGCAAATAATTCAGTAGACCCTGCAAGGTACAGCGATGTTTTAATAGAGGTAAATGTTTCAATTATGCCATAATTTTAAAACCAAAGATCCTCCCCTCGAATTTCATGGATGCAATGGTAGCCAAATTAAACTTCTGTCTACCAATCTGGATAGAAAAATATCCATACCAACTTATGGCCCACCATACCATTTTTCGAATTTTTTTGGCTTTAATGCAGTAATGAGACAATGTAACTCATTCCTAATATCTAGTGTAACATAGTTGTATGTCACTGAATGCAGATGATAGACACCTCCCGTGGATTGCCGTTCTATTTCCGCGTCACCTAACAATATCATCGCATCATCTAAATGTGCACATATATGTAATTGGTTGTTTGGTTTATACTAACGGTGTGCAAATGTGAGAGATTTCCGTAATCAAGAGAATCTCTGTCGACCAGATTGATAATCTCGTCAACAATCAATGGAATTGACGATTGGAATCGAGACCAAATAGAATGAATAAAGACTTCAGTTGAGAAGCCGACATGGCGAAATATGATGTACACCACAATAGAACATTTCGTCGATGCTTATGCCGGGATCGTTTCACAATGCTCCGATACATCAACAATTGTGCACTCGTTATAATCAAGTACGATTGAAACGATTCTAATGTCAGCAAGAAAATTAAATAATCGACATAATCAAAAATGTCGCTCATGTATAATTTATATTAATCATCGACTTTATACTTATGTCAACAAGCGAATTTTATTGACGTTTCTCTTCGATAATGGGGATACCTATAAAATACCTCTAAAATAGGTTTGCCTACATTTAAGAATGTGGATAGTTTGTCTCTAGACTGTATATTAGATTTAGTTCAACCTTAGGCAAATCAAAATTGAAGAATTCGTGATTATGTTTTTAATTATTTTATATTGCCGTTTAGGTCGTGGTGGTTAGAGAAAGAGATCTTTTGAGATTAGTGATGCCTGGTGGAACCCGGCAAAGATACATCGCTGTTCGAGACCGTATGTCGGAAGCATTGGCCCAACGTGGTCTTAGGATGCAGTTACATGATGCAAACACGGCCTTCCACGCTAACCTGGGGTAAATATATCTTTCGTTATCTTATCATTATTAGCTTGTGAACTTTCAGTTCTTCGTACATTTACATGCGCTCTGTTGTGTTTAAATGTGAGCTGGCATGAGGGTGGCGACTGTCAATGATTTCTCGGTTCCTGACAATTGCTGACATTGTTAAATTATAATGTGGAAGAGAGGGTTGAGCACTAATAAGTCTAAAGAAGATTTATTTTACAGTCCCTGCTTTCAATTCCGAAAAATTGACACGGGGGAGGCCCAAACTCCTAAGGCGATGAAGTCTACAATCCGCTCGCTGGGCACGGAGTTCCAGGAGATCTTAGAAAAATTCAATGTACACAATATAACTAGTTGCGGAGTTTCACGAACGAAGCATTCACTGGCCCAGCATGCATTGCTGGCTTTGGCTGGAGTTCTTCCATTAGCCGCCTTCATAGCCACACTTGTATTGTGCTGTATGCATTCAAATGGTAAGTAAATATATTGTGAGATTTTATTGTATGTAGTATAAATTAAATTTGTCTTTATTAAACTAATTATGCCACAACTATAAAAAAAACATTGCAAAAAAAGTAGACAATATTTCTTTTTTAAATGAATAAACCAGGCGATTAAGGCTTAGACTGCACTACGAAAGTTCACCGCGTTAGAAAATATCGCATAATTTTATTCCAGCATGAAGATTCACCTAGCTCGCACTGCGACACTAATTTCGCACGGTTTTGACATCACAGAGCTGTTATTCGTTTCATATAAGAAAACTGATGTGAATTGCGCCGTGATTCGTTTTAGTTAATATTTTTCTACTACTAAACTATCTATTTATTAAACTATCATAATTCATATATTCTTTAAGTATGTCTTTCATACTCATCTGTCCACGTCATTTTCGTAAAAAGGTGTACAAGTGTTTCGTTTTAGTGTTTGTATGTATGCAAATAGATACTAATCATATGGGTATTTCCTATTGACGCAACTACAAATTTAGTAAATACTTCAATAGAGAGGATGCAAGTTGGTTTCTATTTAAGCAAAAAATATGTTTGTACTTCAAATGTCGTTCAAATACGTTATTTATCTTATAAACGATTTTTAGTTTGTCGACCAGAATGAAATTTCTAAACCTATTTATTTTCTTTAATGTAAGGCTTAAATCATAGCATTTTAATACTGCTACTAACCCCGAAAGGATATAGCGTGACGATATATTATTATTGTAAATTAATTTACAGCTAAAAGAAGAGCGAAGTCTGCCCTGCTCATCACTACAGAAATTCCTGCTATATCAGCCAGTAGTATGTCTTTGCCTGCCAGACTGTACGCCGAACCTTTGTACACAACCTGATTATGTTCCTAAATCAGATGTATATAAAAGAATATTTATTTTTGGTCATAATTAGTGCCCTGAAGGCTTTGCCTGCAGCTACGTTCGGTTAAAAAAACATTCGATACAATTTCAAATAGGCGAAATGAAATTTTAATCAATACTTAAGATTTGTAGCAAGCATCAAACTAATACTGATAAATCTATTATATTATCCCTTACTCCTTCTTCCTCTCTCCTCCTCTGATTACTCTTACCCTCATTATTTCAGAGAACCAAATATAGAAAACCCCTATTTGTATCTCTAATATAAAAAATAATAATTTCCTCATAATGGATTATATCTCCTATTTCAACTTCTTCAAGTTTTATTTTTATAACTAAAAAGAGCCTATGCTCTTCTCCAAGATCTAATTTATGCAATAATATCTATGGTAAAATTAATCAAAATCGGTACAGCCGTTTTGACGTAAAAACAAAACATACAAATGTATATAATTTCGAATTTATGATGTTGGTAAGAATGATACTCGCTGGTTGTATGTTACTTTCTTTAGGTCCTCTTTATATACTATAGGAGGAGTCAAAATGCTAGTACTTCATAAGCTCTAATGAAATAATCGACTATATCCAGCCCCTAATCTTAATATTTTTCGAGGCGGAGCAAAAGTATTTTCTGCCATAAAATGATAATGTTTTTACCTATATTTCTTAACTACATAGCTGAATCCTATTAAAAAAAAATCCAGCACCATTTGTAGAGTATATTATATACTACAACTTTTTTATAAATATATATATTATTTATCGCCCGAGAAGGGAAATATTCACAAAAATAGAAATATGATCCTTAAATAACATACGTGATAACGGTATCTTATGAGATTTTTGAGTTAACTCTTAATACTTCAATACAAAACATTATGCCGGGTAGTAGACTTGTGGGAGTCTGCTGCACGGATGAGAGGGAGGCGGTGCACGGTGTCCGGCGCGCAGCTTGGGAGAGAGGTTTTGGAGGGGTGGGCTTTACTCCTTCCCCTCCCAGAGAGGTAGCCTCAACAAGGCTTCTTGTTACCTGGGCGTCTGGATGAATTTGGCTTCCCAGGCTCAGGTGGAGCAATCACAGGGAGACCCCGAGGGTTTTTAGTCAATAGGAGTCTGACACACCGAGGTCACTGCCCTCACAGCGTCCCCGATGGTCCTATGCAGGATTTTCCCCCAGGATACAAAAAAAAGAATAACGATTACAAAATATAATCGTAATTTTAGTTTCGTTTATCTGTAATCATGATTAAAATCAATATAAACATTAATGCGCCATGTATTTGTATGAAAATGATTCCTTAGTGTTTAAAACATAGATTGGCAAACTGTAATCACATTAATAACGCGAAATGTAATCGTAATCGTTTTTCATTAATCTGATTATATTTTGCCCATCTCGGGTTACCAGTAACCCTGTTATACGTATAAAATATAGATACCACAGAGAACAGATTAGTTTCATGACCTTTATGTATGAATGATATTAAATAATATATATTATGATAAATATTTACCTATTTATTGTAATTATAAAATCTAAGTCAATTTTTGAGATATTTTATACACGATTATTTATAAGTGTACATTAAATGAGAATAAATTATTTATGTTTCTTGTTTATTATTTAATTACCAAATATTTTACCAATTAAGGCCAATTTGCGTATCTAATATTATTTTAGTGGCTGTGTGTCCTAATGGGACTGGTATATATGGGTAGCGACGCGGAATGTCGTAGGTTCCAATTCCGACATGTACATCTGGGTTTTTTCAGACTAAATATAGACTAAAGACACCACAAGCTCACCATTGAATGAAAACATCGTGCTGAAACCAGCATGGCATCTAATAGAATTGTCCTTTGTACTAGCGCTGTGAGAAAGGCGATCAGCTGCGCTTCTGGTCACGTTGGATTTTTTCTGTACTTGCTGGAATAAGCATGAGGAGGTATTGTTTATCATGGAAGCAGTGTCGGGCCCGGGGATTCATATGCTTCCTAAGACCCGGCGAGTAAAATTATTGGATAAGTAATATAAACGGAAAGTGGATACAGCAACTATATATATCTGCTCACCCTGAAAGGATATAAGCGTGCTAATATGTTATTATTTTTTAATGTTATTTTCTTGTCCATTGCATATAATTAAATTTAGTCAATAACTCTAGTTTTATGTGTATAGCCATCACAATTATTTAATATACCTGTTAATATACATTCAGAATATATAAAAATTTATTGCCGCCACATTGACGTCACTATCGTGATAACACCACTACAATTGTATGTAAAAAACATCGACCTTTAATATAAAGCCATGTTTGAAATATATCACAAAATACTGTGTACTTAGAAAACTCGTTCACTTGTATTTCTCATAACTTTTTTTCTCACATAAACTTGTGTTAGTTTTTATCTGTTATATAAAAATAGACCGGTTTTCCTTCCTGACGCTATAACTCCAGAACGCACGTACCGATTTCCACGATTTTGCATTCGTTGGGAAGGTCTCGAGTGAGGTTTATAGCAAACAAAATTCAGGAAAAATTTCACCAGAAAAGCAGGAAAACGGGAAGAATCATTTTTCACATACAGCGCCATGTCTGATACATAGCATGTACAAACCAATATGATTTTGCATGGTGGTGGAGCAGATCGCACCAGTTTTTTAAGTAAGATGGCGCCGATGCGTTATACATTGTTTGACAGCTACTCATTGTACTGTGCTCAGTTAATTTCATATGACATTTATTATGCTCACGTCCTTTCAAACACTAACTAAAAAAAAAAAAAACGAAGCCATCTGGTGGCGAAACGAAGTTCGCCAGGTTTGCTAGTTATTATTATAACAGTATTTTACCCAAACTTCAATAGACATATCAACCAAACACAAACAGTAGTTTTTATCATAGTCTTAGAAACAAAATATGTCTATAAAATACCACTGCTGAGCTGACCTTAACTTTGGGCGTTCGATTGAAGGTAAGGCTAAAACAGCTGCTCGGAAACTGGGGATTCTTTTCAAGGTTAGGCGGCATTTTACGCCGACCCAACTTCTAAGCTGTATCAGGCGCAAGTTCGGTCGTGTGTGGAGTATTGCTGCCACCTCTGGGATGGTTCCGCCAAACACCATCTGGCTGCTTTGGACTCAATTGATCGCCGAGCTCGGTGACTCACTGCCGATGAAGCTCTTACGTCGCGTAAACTACTCAGTTTGGAACACCGGCGCAGAGTGGCCTGCCTTTCGGTTTTCTTTAGACTGTACTCTGGAGAGAGTGCGGCTGAGTTGTATGATTTGGTACCCCCTCCCCCTTCTACCATAAATTGACGAGACGCCGTGCGGGCTTGCACCCTTATGTGGTTGACATTCCAGCTGCTCGCACGAAGCGTTTCGCCTCCTCCTTTTTGCTGCGAACCGCGAAGGAGTGGAACTCGCTTCCTGTGTCTGTGTTTCCAATATCTTATGACATGGGAATCTTCAAACGTCGAGTGAATTCGTATTTGCTGGGGGAGCGCGCTCCGTCGTCGGCCTCATGATCACTTTCCAGTAGGTGAGATTGAGGTCAAGCGCAAGTCAAACAAATAAAGAAAAAAGAAAAACTTCGTCTGCTTACGAAATTAGAAATCATCGATATAGAATAAAACGCGCACTATACTCGGCTTAAAAACGGTATCCTCAGTCAATATTAAATGCGAATAAAAACATTTTACCCGCATTTGCATGTGAGCGAGCTCCTTTCAAATTAAATTTGGCATTGCATTAATTATCATTTTCCGCTTTGCGTTTAAGCTTTACATAATACATCCTAATTACAAATCGTTATCTCGTTTACATTAGCAGATAGCGGCCTCTGAAAAACAGACGAACAAAATGTGGAACCCTCTACTCTGACTTAGAAACTTCTTTTCGATTGGTCACCTTTGGAGGAATATATTTAATCAAATTAAAAAACTTTAAATTTGAACGCCTTGTATTTATTTTAAAAAATATGAAGGTATACGGTGTGACCGATAATCCACGTATCCTTGCGATGTCTTATAGTAAAATTATGGTCGTTCAGATAAAAAAACACGAAATAAAATACATCATAAGTAGTACCTAAGATATGTACTAAAAAAAGGTCGTAATTTATTAAATCTTATTTTACTTTCTTGTACACTAAGACCAGAAATCATCGTTTTTTTGTTGTTTTATTATTATACACTATGCTAATAGATAGATAGTCAATAGTATGACTAGCGATTGCTCTTTAAAAAAACATGCAATACTTTTTTAAATTAGTAAAATATTTTTTAAATAAAGTGTAAACTTCTTAGATATAAAAAAAATATATATATATGAGTGGCCAATATTTTTAAAATAATGGGTTTTAAGTAGATTTTCTAATGAGATAATTCATATGTATTACTGTAAATAGCTATTTATTGCTATCGATGTGAGAAAGGATCTAGTTTTGCTAAATAACAAAAAATTAAATATGCGCTACTTTTTCAAATAAAATTGTACCTGTTTAATTAAGTTTATTAAAAACTAAGATTTTGTTTGAACACCCATAAGTTCTAGAATAAATTTCAAGTTTATCCATTAATTGCTGGACAACATGTATTTAAGTAGCAATAGGTTTAGAGGAGCAGTCGTGCTTCAACATTTGTAACGCGCAAACGAACATCACATGCTTGCCACATGCTTGAAGTTTTAATAATTATTGCGGTTGTGATTTTTGCGATCTGTATTTACCAAAAAAGAACCAACGCGATATGCAAAACAAATAAACGCCTCGATGGGAAAACGGTTATTGTGACGGGCGGGACGTCTGGCATGGGTTTGGAAATTTCAACAGATTTGGCTAAACGCGGGGCTCGAATCATTGTAGCCTGCCCATTCAAAAATGAAGGAAATGAGGCTCAAGCTCGTATTATAAAGGATTCAGGAAACAATGATATTGTTTATACATATCTAGATCTGGCATCTTTAAAATCTATAAGAAGATTTGCTGATAGCATCCTTGCAACTGAAGCCAGGTTAGACATTTTGATAAATAATGCTGGGGTAGGAATACCCAATGACGATATCACAGCAGATGGAATGAATTTTATAATGCAAGTGAACTATTTTGGGACCTTCCTACTAACTTTACTTTTGCTGCCGCTTCTGAGGAAGTCAGGAACACCGTCAGAACCCAGCAGAATAATCAACACGTCCTCATTACTACGCTATTTGGGAACATTCAACCCAGATTCCTTCAGTAAACCGAACTATGTATTGTTAGTAAGATACTATGCAGATAGTAAGCTATGCCTAGATCTTTTTTCACAAGAGCTAGCAAAGAGAATAGAGGAATTTAACGTTGTGATCAACTCAGTAGATCCTGGTGCAATTGGGACCAACATTTTTTTTTCTGTGAACAAATTTATTGGTTTTATTGCCAAATATTTATTTCTGATAATGTTTAAAACACCCTGGGAGGGTGCACAAACAGCCCTCTATGTCGCTTTGGACAAAGAAGCTGGTGAAATAAGTGGGAAATTATTCAAGAATTGCCAGCTATCGAGAACCAAGTCGTATGACAATAAAACAACGAAACAGTTATGGGAAGAATCGGTCAGATTGGTTAAACTCAGTGATATTGATTTGGAGAAGTGTTTCCGAGCTTAAGCTATTCAATTCTAACATTCACCGTGTTGTCCAGCTATGGAACGAACAAGTGCATTCTTTTCCTGTGTTTGGGTCCTTAAAAGAAGTGCAAAGAGGCTTTTAAGGAATTGTCATGATTATTTACGTACTGTACCAAGTTCCTTGATAATAGGGTTCGGTTTTTAGATTGCTTTATGCTCAATATTAGGTACAGTGTTTAAATTTAGTCACATTATAAGCTAATGTATGAAAAGGTGTATAATATTTTTCATACATTTCCGTAAATTTACATTTATAAATTTCTGAGTCATAAAAACGCTTAGGCCTCTAAGAAGCATATTATAATTTGATTAAATTAATTAAAAATAAAATAAAAATTAATTAAATTAAAAGCTAATGGTTGTAAAATATATTTCCTATTAACATTTTATTTCGTAACACAAACGAGTTCGTACACTGGACGTAAATATTTATTTTCATTACAAGATTAGGAATTACATGTAAGTAATGAGTGATACAAGTAACCCTTTTAGCAAATAAAAACCAATATGTTAGAAGCATGCATACGTTTTTTCAACATTTGCGGAAGTTGTAAATAAGATGTTCCTCTTTGTGAAATGGATATTCATATTAACTATAATATGATATATTAATTAAATGGTACAATTTGATGGTTGTCACTCGTCAGACTGGCTTTATTATGGTCCTTGTGTATTGTAGTTTTTAATTTTAATGTAAAACATGGACGATATATTCATAGACAACAAGTTATTTAATCCGACCCAGTATTCTTCCTTCCTCAAAAAAATCAAGCGGGCTGTTTTCATCATCATCATCATCAGTAGGTCATCCTAGTTCACTGCTAGACATAGGCCTAGAGAGGCCTATACCAACAATATTATAACAATATTAACAAGTGCCATTAAGCCTGGTCTTTGGCTCTTCTCATCCAATCTTTTCCGTTCACCTATCGTAGGTTGTTGCTCCACTTTACCGGAGGACGACCCACGCTAAGTCTCCACTGAAGAACCTGCCTGCTTTAACGACCGTCGATTCTTCTGCATATTTGGCCTGTCCACTGCCAGTTCAACTAGCTAATACTGAGAGCTATGTCGACAACTTTGATTCTCTGTCGGATAACCTCATTTCGGACTTTTTTTTAAAATTATTTATAGACGAACGCTTAACCTCAATCACGCCTGGTGGAAGGTGAAGATGAGTTCGATGATGAAACGCGATCGCCTAGCAAATGCCTATTCACTCTTCTCTTAAAGACTCCCAGGTCATAAGATCGCGGAAATATGGACGCTGGAAGTAAGTAAAAAATCATTGTAATAAAGAAATAAAAAACCGTCCAACCGACAGTAAATAGATTTGTATTGACAATTTTTTTGTGCAACAATTTAGTATTTTGAATTTTATCTTGTACTGGTGGCATACCACTGCTTTTCGTCAAAGACGGGGGGAATCACTAACGGACCTTCAGGGCAGTCAGGGCCGCCCTCCGGTGTGTCGGACTTGCACCGACTAAAACCTCCAGGGTGTTCCTTCTTCCGCCTGCCGAGTGCCAAGGGCAAGGCTGAGCCATCTTCCTCGGCACAACGGGGGCTACCCTGTAGATATGGGTGCCTTTGAGAAAATGTAAAATAAACAGCTTAAATGGCCGTATTTAGCGTCTGCGTTGCTTTTAAAAAAAAAAAAACTTTTAGAAATACAGCGGTCTCTAAGCTTCAGTATTCATGTTAGTTTCAAATTGAGACATCTGCGTGAGCTTAACAAACATATAGACAGACAACGAATTTATCCAATAGGGATTCACTCTGAGTACAAAAAATGGTATCAATGGTCACTATTGACTTCGTATTCTCATAATTATAAAATAAATACACAGACAGACACTTTGATTAGATAAATAGAATATTCGTATAGAGATTTCAGTTACCCACCGCGCGCGGATAGTAGTTGAAAGGCGAAGGAAGTTTTATACGAGAGGCCATCGACTTCGTGCAGGGCTGGTCTCAATGTGACCAGTAGCGTAACCGATCGCCATTACCGCAACACTAGTACAAACTGGGCCAAAAATATATACTTTTTTTTATAATAAATAATTAATTTAATTTAATATTTAATTTAATGATAAATAAATTTAATATTTCAGTCATAAATTTATTAAAACAGTAAAAACGATCACGTTTGACGGGAAATAAATGGTTGATTACGTTGAAATTTTATTTTAACATTGAATAACTTTGAAAGGGGTTGATTTGGTGAAAAATTTTAAGAGACCTTTTTTGTAAAGCATTGAATTTCCCTTGAGAATAGTTGTTTATTTTATAAGGATATTTATAGAAGTTTAGAAAATCCGAAGTCCAAGTGGAAGAATCATGTAAATAAATCAATGTTTAATTCTCGATTACAAGGAAACTGCTTGTTCTACGAAAATTTACTAAGAGAGCTTTTTTGTAGAGAATTTAATTTCCTTTAAGAAACTGAGACGATTGAAATTTTAAAATTATTTATTTCCTAATTTTGAACAAGAATTACGAACGTTGTTGATAAATCAATAGTTACAATGAGGCACCCCTTAATATTAATATTAAGAGCTCAAATTTTCAGGATAACTTTCCTTCGTTATCATGAACAATATATTTGGGGTACCGTAGTAAAAAAATTGTTTTTTTTGACCCAGTCTAGTACACATGATATTTTTGTTAGAAGCCATGCGGGTTTCCTTGGGATATTTTTTTACACCGGTGAATATGAGGCGCTTAATCTGGGAAAACCCAGATGTACGAGCTGGGGTTTGAATCTACGACCATTGGCGTCGCTGCGCATGATTACCTACAGAAAGAAGATAATATTTAATTTATAATTATACTTCTCTTTTCACGATATTAGATGTATAGAGTAGTCGGGGATCAAAGCCACCATCCTATGATATGGGATCCTTTAAGCTTAATGTGAAGAGATATTTGTGCAGGCCGGCATGATGGTTTTTTTTTGCCTATCGATAGTCGTTGTCGTTTTTTTGAACTGCACCATGCTTACCATCAGGTTTGGTGCAGTCACTGTGCCGTGTAAGTGTAAAAAAAAGCATAGTTTTCTAGCGCTGACACGAGACACAGTCGCAAAAGCTGACCTTGCGGGAAACAGGTATAACTTAAACCACACCCGTATGAGTAAGTGTTAGGTCTTGGGTTTTATTAAAAAATTAATAAACATATACCTACTTATAAAAGACTAAATTTTAATTACTAACAGAGGCTTTAAATAAAAATTAAATAAGAAAGTAAGTAAAATGTAGAATATTACTTATTTACATTTACACTTTAACTTTATCTGTTTTTTTTTTCTGGTTTTTAGATAAACTATTCATATTGCATAAGACCTTACGTGGAATATTGTTCGCATCTTTGGGATGGTTCTGCTCAGTCAACCAACAATCTTGAAAAGTTTTAACGCCGTGAACACTGGTGTTTAAAACAGTTGTTGGTTAAAAATAATCATTTCCGCTGATTTAGTTTATTTATACTCGACTAGATGGCGCTAAGAGCGAATTACAACACACAATTGTTACGATACACAAAATTGTAAATTCTTAATTTTAATATATCATGGTTCGACAGTACGGTCTTTTATTTGAACATCCAGCAACATAGTGCACTGCTCTCGAGACCGGTGATTGTAGTTTGTGGTTTACAGTAAACGGCATTTACATCAATACGTAGATGTCGAGGTCACGTTCAAAAGTATTCCCACCATACGAAGTTCTAAGTGCATAAATAATTAAAGGCAAGCAAAATTGACCAGTAGCTTATTGATTTAAAGTTTAAAATAAAATGATTTTGTTTACGGCTATTTAGGTAAGCGTTTCTATGTTCACAAGCGTTTTCACTAACACTAGCTGATTCGGCAAACGTTGTTTTGCTATATAAGTTATTGTAATATCTTCTAAGATGTTCATTGAAATTAAGTGATGTCAAAGACATTTTTGTTCATAATTAAATACTCTTAATCAACAACACATTTATTTGGATAAAGTTTAATATTATTACGTTGATACAACTCTTAACAAATAATGCATTAATTTCGACCAAATTCGATTACCATAAAAACGGCTCTAGTGAGTTAATCTTAAAAGATAGACATATACTGTCCGGGACATTTTTTTAGATCATTTCAAGAGGAATAATTCTTTCATACATATATTTTTGGTATCTTGAACCGTCTTCGCAGCGCACGCAATGGAAACCTTCAAGGATGAATAATTTTCCCCGTTTTTTTTCACATTTTCCATTATTTCTTCGCTCCTAATAGTTGTATCGTGATGTTATATAGCCTAAAGCCTTCCTCGATAAATAGTCTATTCAACACAAAAAGAATTTTTCAATTCAAACCATTTCCTGAGATTAGCGCGTTCAAACAAACAAACAAACAAACAAACTCTTCAGCTTTATAATATTAGTATAGATTATCTGATACTTATGTATTTTTGTCAACATCTTTATTACTGACCAATCAAATATCGATATAGTGGGAAGAAACCTTTATACATATAAATATTTTTTTCACTTGTAATCATGACGTAAACTGTTAACAACTCGTTTGGAGCATTGTTTTTTTTACACTGGCTCGACATAGTGACTACAGAGTACCTGATGGTAAGTACAGTGTAGTCCAAAAGCGAAAGCAACTATCAAAGGATGAAAATCCATTGACAGTCTACATCGTCATGTCGGCCCACATATACCACGACTGAAGGTCTCCAAGTATATGAGTTACTGGATATACACGAGCTGATCCCGAAACACGACAGACCAAAGCAAGTCGCTATGACGGTCTCTACACCATGCTCCACCTTGCCGGGACGCCCCACGCTACGTCTACCGATTCGAGATCACCACTCAAGGACCCGTCTGCTCCAACGATCGTCGGTACTTCAGCATACGTTGCTATTCCATTAACACTTTAGCTTGCTAATACAGAGAGCTATATTAACAACTTGGGACATGTCGTTTTTTTTGTTAACCCTTAACTTGGCAGAATTTTGTTTTTTTTTTAATATCAAAATAATATTCATACCACGTAACCATTATGACTCAGGAATGTCTAGAAAAAAATTAAATGTTCGTTCGAAAACTAAGAAATTATCTATACATTCATATAAAATATTAAGTTTGCGCGAAAAAATTATGGCACTAGATTTTTAAAATCTGACCTATCTCCACAGATACATTATCAAGAAAAGGGTTAAGACTACATTGAACACGTTCTTCACCTATGTTTATTTATGATTACAGTTTTTGAAGCCTGTGTTTCTGGTGTTTATTTTAACTTGATACTTTCACGCCCTCCTAAGAAAAAGGACCTGGACAAACAGACGGAAGGTCAGACAATAAAGTGATTCTAAAAGAATTTCTTTAAACTTTTGTGCTTTGGAATACTAAAAAACACACGAAAATCATCTTTCATTTCATTTATTTCAACCTCGGTTTCAACTGTACAGAAAATTCGTCCACTGCCTTCATCATGATATCGAACTTGACCCGTATGGGCGTCTCCGAGTTCTGGATCTGTCCGTCACGAGTCGCCGGTAGTACGCAGTACTGCCGCAGAAGCGCTGCCATCGCGGTTTTCATTGTCATCATTGCGTATCTATACCCTGTAATTTATTTGTATTCACTACAATAGTTGCACTATTCAAAAACATAAAAAGCATTGTTATAAACTAATTACCAAGTGCAATATAGTATAAAGTGAACACCGCGTGTAAAAATAATTTTAAAAATCAAGTTTAAATTTAATATTAGTTTCAAAAATACAAATAATGAGGAAAAGAAAAAAAAAGTAACACGGAAAAATGAAATTTATTTATACTCTGAAAAATTTTGCCTAAACTTAACACATCCTAAGATATATATTTTTTTAGTTTTAGTGGGGATGTCTATCAAACGTTAGCTCTATGTTTTAAGTTCAGTCAGCAGATGCTACGAAATCGTCTGCTCCAGTTGCATCGCGCCACCTTTCATAGTGTTAAGAAGGTCAGAACTGCAAATTTGATTTATTTATTTTTTGTATGGGAAAAATTGAAAAATGGGAAAAATTGGAAAAAGTTGTAAAACAAAAGATGTCAGTCTTGATATACCAAAGTCAGCCTTAAGAGGTTTTGCGTCAGTTACCTGTATATGTATCTCGACGTGAGTTCCATACGGTCGAAAGTGCGGTTCCGACCAAAATCCTTTTATTTCACAGATGTAAACATAATTTGTCGAGTTATTTCTATCTAGGAATCATTATTCTATTCCTTATAAATCTAAAGATATGAACAAGCCAAATTTCTAATCTCGCAAATTTTTGAAGCTATGTCGAAGTTGTGGATAATTGTCCGGTTTCTATGCGCGACAACGCGAATTGTCGTCCGTTCGAATCCTTTTTTAATTTTTCTAGATTACGTACGTATTAGGCCCTACATACTCTTCGGTAAAGGAAAATATATGAGAAAACCCGCATGATGTCTAATAAATGTGTCATGCGTAAGTGCCCTGAGAACAGCGATCAGCTGTGCTACTGGTCACGTTGGGCACGACATATAAGCGCAAAGTGGATACAGCCACTAAGGTATTTCTATTCACTTCTTAAGGGATATAGTGTGACAATAAATAAATATAATATCATAAAGACATGGAGCTTCGGGCATCGAGCTTGAAAACCGTCCTTGCCGGCTAAAACCACCAGGGTCTTCTTTCTCCTATCTGCCGGGGTCAGAGGTACGGCCTTACCAACTTCCTCGGCTCCCAGCAACGTCTAGCCTTCTTCGAGGCTCGCCAAAATTATGTGGGGAAGGGCTGGTGCTAAGTGCTATTCTCTTCATCATCTCTATGAGTTTTCATAGGGCTGTGCAGAAGCATATTGTATAAAACTCACACTTGGATAGAGGGTACACCTGCTCATATCTTTCACACGAGCAGTATTATCATAGTTATACATCACGATTATTTACAATTATCACTGTTAAATTACCAGCAATTTCACGTTTCTCTCATCTCTACTAGAGCCTCAATTACTTATTTGTTATACTTTACAGCTGAATAATAAAATAAAACATTTACCTAGACATCCTCTGGGGCCATGGCTGAAAGCCAGAAATGCAGCGGGGTGCTTCAAGGGCGTATCTAGGAACCTCTCTGGTCGGTATACCTCGGCATCTTCGCCCCAGTATTTGGGATTTCTCTGCACCGCCCAAATGTTCACCACGATGCCGCATTCCTTCACCAAAGTTATTCCTGATGCTGTACATATTAGATTAATTAAACTTACATTTTCGTTAGAATTTTAAAAACGAAGTCAGTACGATGCAATATATGTTATATGTATATATTTTTATTCCCATTCTTGCTCATTGTCTGCACCATATCGGAAGAAAAAAACAGTGTAATCCAAAAACAAAATACGACTATAGAGAGATAACTATCTCCCGATACTCACCACTATTATGCCGCACAAAAATTTCTTCACCGTTTGTTTAAAGAACCTAATATCATAGAACGAAAGTAACACGCGCGCTGGAAGGTCATTCCATTAACCAATGATTCGTAAAACGTAAGAGTTAGAGAACTTCTAGCTGAAATAGAAGCTATATACATAGAATAAGCAAATGGATTATTTTAACTCTGACTTATTAGTAATACTTAAAAATATGATATCGGCATTAAGAGAAAACCCCAAGGAGACATAAGGCAAATTGTGGCGCTTGCATCTTCCTTCTCCACCCAACTACGTTCCACCGTCCCAAGATGTTTCAGCTGGCCACGAACAGGCTTGATTAGTCCGGGAGATTTTAAATTGTCTTCGTGCTCAGATGAGCGCTGCAAAAGCAACTGAGTTAGTGGGGTACTGTTGTCGGTCAGAACGATTTGTCCAAATGTGAGGCTTAAAGTGTACATCACATTGTTTTCTCCCGTGCCTTTCAAGCACTGCTACCTGTTCTTATGAAGATCTGATCAAGCACAATCAAGATATATCATCAAGATACATCAGAATATAGCTTACAGGTAGAGTTTGATTTATTCAGTCAACGAAACATAAGAAGAATAAGATAAACACACCGTTCTATATTCCATTTTTAGTATACACTGCAGACTATGATTAAAGTATTTTAAACTTACGTAAATCCACATTCTTATCCACTTTTCTGACTATAATCGGCACGGAAGGATAAAGTCTCAGGGTCTCTTTAATCACAGCGTCCAGGTAAACCAACCGGGACAGATCTTCCGCCACTATCGGTCGGTCCGAGTCACCAAACACCTCCTGTAACCTAATCATAATTTTCCAAGTAAAAACTAGTAAAAATTCTATCATCGTCATCAGAGCTCTTTACTACTAAGCTGGATACAGCTACTCTACTGGTAGTATTCAAGGATCATGGTGTTTGGCTTTTCTTATCTAGTCATCATCGCCCATCTTTGCCAAAGGCGTGCTCCACACTACGTTTCCTATTTCGCGATCTCCATTCAAGGATCCGCTTGTTCCAATGATTATCGGTTCGTCAGCACATGTGACCAATTTACAGCCGCTTCAGCATGCTAATCTCATGTCATAGTTATGACAACTAAACCCTCATCTTACAAAGTTGAAATGCATTGTGATTTTCCTACTATAACAACAGATACCGTAACAATTTTAGTATTTCTCCAAATTCCCTGTTTTTTCTAAATTGTTGCTTTATAACCAATAGTTGAGACTTTATTTTTTTATGACCGACACCCAAATTCTTAGCATTAATCACACCTGCTAGAAGGTGACGATGAGGCCAATGATGAAACGCGTTTGTTCAATAAATGCCGACCCAAACTTTCCTAAAGATTCTCAAATCATAAGAAAATTCAAAATCAGTCTAATGGAGCATATTCTAGTTCTTCAATGTCCGCGTTAGATAATTCTAGAATTCTTCGTGAATAAAGTCGACTTACTCTTGATAAACTTTGTCTTGTATCTCTGGATGTCTGGAGAGCATAACTGTAGTGAAGGCTGCTCCTACTGCAGATGTATCGGTTCCAGCCAGAACTAGCACCAGAGTCTCTTCCAATAGTTCGACGTCTGAGTAACCTTTCTCTCCTCCAGTTGATTCTATCAGTAACTCGAGGAATGTTTTTAGACCGCTTTTCTGCAATTCTGTAATAATTTTTATTTGCTATTTCATTTTTTTTTACACTGACTCGACATAGTGACTACAGAGCACCTGATGGTAAGTACAGTGTAGTCCAAAAACAAAAGCGACTATCAAAGGATGAAAATCCATTGATAGTCTACATCGTCATGTCGGCCCACATATACCGCGACTGAAGGTCTCTAGGTATATGAGCTACTGGATATACACAAGCTGATCCCGAAACGCGACAAGCCGAAACTGGTCACTATGACGGGCTTTACACCCATGCACTGTGGTCGCGATCCAGACGGGCACCGACGCCCTACCACCTCGCTGCTGCTCGTTTAGCACCACCCAGGAGTCACGTGTAGGGAAACTAGGGTAAAGCCTACGGACGCGAGCAGCTGCGACTCCCAAAAGCCTACGGACGCAAGCAGCTTAAATAATAATAAATAAATAAGTAAATAATATTAATATTATTTACTTGCCACTTGCAATTTCGTCTACGACAGCAATTATCCCGGTTAAGGTAATTAACATTTGTCGTTAAACAGACTGATATTTTATCACATAATAAATGTTTACCATTACCTGTGGACAATTGCAACACAAGAAGTGTTATTGCATTACCGACTTTATGATGATATCCTAGCCGGTTTCGGCCACGGCGACTGTTTCAATGCCGATTAAGAAAATTGAAGGCCACTTTTCGAAAACAGTCAATTGCGCAGGAGATATTTAAGTGCATAACTGGACACGCAGCCAGAGAAGCACTTTCTCGTCCGAACTCCCTCGGGCCCGATGGAATGGAGAACCAGTACGATCGGGAGGGAGCAGGATGCAGGTTTGATCGAGTTTTCCTTCTCTGAACACCTGGTTGAATTGCGGTGTTAAAGAGATACCTTAGTCGCCTTTTACGACACCTCAGCAAGATGAGGGGGGTGCTATTCTATTCTGCCGGCAGCCACCACGGCTTACCGACTTTATAAAGACGTTATGAATAACGACCTTAGAAAACACGCAGTGAACTGTCCGCTTGAAAATTCCCAAATACAAACAGTAGAATCATAATATAAAGAAGCAACACCTCTAAGTATACTTAAAAGCAGAATAGATAAAACAGAAAAAAATTGTAGAATCGACTGAATGACTTTCCTGCCGGTGTATTCCCTCCCCTTATGGTATTAGCTTTTTTAATAAAGTGTGTAGAGACTTTTGACCAGATCGCGGTTACTGACCTAGCAGTACTCATTTTTTTAAAAGTTACCATTAGTTTTTCGATTGCACTGTGCAATTTAATCTCTGACTAGCTAAAAGTAATTAATTATTTAGTCCTTAAGTCATTAAATGGCTTAATTATAAAGACAAATAAATATTTACCTTCCTCAGTTTCCGTTTTTAGTTTATTTTCTTCCATCGACACTCGTTTTGATTTTATAATCTGGAAATATTAATATCATCCTTTTATTAATTTATACCTACAATTTCCTTCAACCAATAACGTACACGTATATTTAATTTCCGCAAGCCTACAGCTGATGGCGTTATTCGGCACCCCACGGACATACACTGGCCTCGAAACTGCCTAGCAAGGAGCATCGGAATTGCTTCGAAAGCCAGTGTTTTTCTGATTGCTGCTACGGATTTCCTTTTATCTTGATGATTGTAATCACAGATGGGCAAAATGTAATCAGATTAATGAAAATGAATAACGAATACATTTTACGTTTTTTACCATTAATATGACTACATTTTGCTCATTTATTTTAAATACTACAAAATCCCAGATTGTATACATATTTATGATTTCTTAATGTTTTAAATGGATTTAATCATGGTTGCAGAGCAAGAAAATTAAAATTACGACTACATTTTGTAATCGTTCATCATTAATCAGATTACATTTTGCCCGTCTCTGATTGTAATGTTTTTGAAAATTTACATGGTTTGTGCTTCATTTGGTGATTATTGGTGTGCATATATTAGGTCCTTACACATGAAATTGGCGTTTTGTATGGGAGGAACAAAAAGTCGAATATTTTTTAATATAATATATTTAATTAATCAAAGTATGAACCATTATTTTCTATGCACTTTTGCCATCTCATAGGTAGTTCATTGATCCCTTTACTAAAAAAACCAGTCGGACGGGAATCAATAAAATCTTTGAAGGCGATTTGGACTGCCCCATCGGAGTTGAATTTTTTCCCTTGCAAGAAGTTATCCAAATTTCGAAAAAAATGGTAATCTGTTGGAGCAAGGGCCGGGGAGTACGGAGGATGTCTTAGACTTTCCAATTGAAGCTCTTCTAATTTAGTAGCCGTCTGTTGCGCAGTGTGTGGTCTAGCGTTGTCGTGAAGCAGCAGTGGCGTGGAGCGATTGACCAGCCTAGGTTGTTTAGCCGCTAGCTTTTCCATCATGGTTTGCAATTGCTGACAATAGACATCAGCCGTAATAGTCTGGCCAGATTTGAGAAAACTGTAATGAACAATACCGGCACTAGTCCACCAAACGCTTACAAGTAACTTTTTTGGGGTTAATTTTCGCTTGGGGCAGGATTTGGCTGGCTGGCCAGGATCCAACC
Organism: Automeris io; assembly: GCA_036320925.1. NCBI lineage: Eukaryota > Metazoa > Arthropoda > Insecta > Lepidoptera > Saturniidae > Automeris > Automeris io. Next base: position 17,045,911 of record JAUDJH010000008.1, on the reverse strand, counting down.
ATTGCGCTGAGCGCTTCCGATTATCGTAAAGAACCCATTTTTCATCACAGGTAATGATTCGGTTTAAAATACCTTCATTATTGTGCCGGTTTAGTAATGTAACGCAGCAGTCGACGCGCGTTTGCCGGTTTGCTTCAGTCAATTCGTGAGGTACCCACCTTTCAAGCTTTTTAATCTTCCCAATTTGCTTCAAGTGAATTAAAACAGTTTTATCACTAACATCGCAGCCTGCAGCTAACTCGGACGTGGTTTGCGATGGATCCGCTTCCACAATAGCCTTCAACTCTTCATTATTAACTTGAGTCTCAGGCCATCCACGGGGCTTGTTCTGCAGGTCGAAATTTCCAGAACGAAAACGTTGGAACCAAAAACGAACTGTGTTTTCTTTTGCAACACGACCGCCATACACATCGTTCACCCTTTGAGTTGTTTCCGCAGCACTAGTGCCACGGCGGAACTCGTACTCGTAAATAAGGCGATATTTTAAGTTTTCCATTTTGTAAAATGAGTGACGCAAACAGAAAAAAACAGAAGAAAAAAACAAATGAATGACGATCATCGAAGCACAAATACATGAGTCTATAGCTGTACAAATTTGAATTTGGAATTCCTTACCAAAGAGGAGAAATTTGTGATTAAAGTGGCCAGTACGTAAAACGCCAATTTCATATGTAAGGACCTAATATTTGATATGGTATTGGCATCACGTTCAAAGGACGTTTTCAACATCTCCTCGGGCGCACAGCAGTACAGCATTGCTGCATCAATACCTGTTAGTGAATCCAGGAAATGAGACACTACGGCGACAAAGTTGAGCAGTGAAGCTACATATATTCAGTAATGATCGTATGCATTTTTAGGGTTCAAATACAACCCTACCAGCACTTAAAATAATACAGTTCACTTAAATCGGAAACTTACCAGTGCAGCCCTTACCGGTGTGCACAGATAAAAAATTATTCAACGATTTTTTTCATAAATTACCTGGTTAATAAAGCTGTAGATCACCGATTTATAATCCTTGTAGCTTTTATACCGGGGCATCATTTTGTACATGGTGTCGTTGTGAAGCCAGGGCTGACACAAACGGGCTGAATCCAAACGACATATCTCCTCAAAAGCTTTTAAAAACGGTTTCGTGGATTGATTCTGAGCATTTACATGTACTCCCAATGTGGATTCTGTAATAAAGTTTTTTGCCAATTAATAAGTCTAATACAAACGTTTTTCTATATTTGGCAAGGTATGTTGAATTATATTTGGTACATGAAGTTTATAGCTTAAGAGCTTTTAGATGTATTTTTTTTTAAGAAACGTGACTCAAGAAATACGTCCTTTGTTGCAATCGTTCATTAACCACAACAACCAGCTATCAAAATGCGGCTATAAATATTAAAAGTAATTGTAATTATTTATTGGGCCATAGGGAATTAGGAAACAAATAAAATCGTACTTTCATAGAAAAATATATATTACTTTCAAACTTTTAACTCTACTAGCGCTTGATGGTTCATTTTTTAATAAAACTAAGTTGTTCATGAGAAAATTCACGTAATTTATGAAAATAATTCTAAAAAATTCGTAGGGCTTCATATATTTCTCCGCCATTTATGGTATATGTGGAAATTAAGATGTTGGATTTTGAGTGTATACATTGTGTTTTATTGTTTCATATTTATCACTATTTCTATCATGAATATCTGCTACAATCCAGCAAAGGTATAGCTTTGCTTCGACTTTATCTCTAGAGGGTGGAGGCGTGGATGTTTAGCGTGGTAGGTATGCAGGAAGTAATTAGTAAACCTACCGTAGGCTAAAGCGCAGGATAGCGTGTACAGATGAGATGATAGAATGAAATGAAGAAGTCCAGACAGCAAGTAGATAGACGTTTAATAAGCACAGTACAAAGTCCAGTAGAAGTAGTGAAGCACAAGTAAGATAGTCCAAGTAGAAGTAAAATACAGAACACAACAATACGAATAGAAACACGAAAATCACAATAATGTCGAAACTATAAATAGCAAGCGAGAGGAACGTAGTGGCGCGTCAAATATGATATCGAGACTGTTTGCCGGGTGCGCGGGCGCTCGCGTCGTGTGTACATGTACAATCCCCCCGCGCGCGCCCGGTGTCCCGCGGCTCTCTGGCTTAGTGCCGTTTCCATCGCACGACACGATTTTAAGAAATAAATATCAAGTGTGTTAGTACGAAACGTGTTGATAAAATTACTTAGATAAATAAGTGAAGATATAATAATGCTATTTAAAATAGTTGTTAGTTATAGGTCAGTATAGTATAAAGAATTAGAAAATAGATAATGTTAAGGACAGAAATAAATAAATAGATAGTGAGTATGCCACAGATGTAAAGGAGCCACCCCTCAAGACTTCTCTGTCAGGTGATGCGTAGAATACATACCCACCGCCACTCATTCAGGCAGTAGATTTTCTTAAGTCTACTGCTGTGTCCCTATCTTAACTCCTTTTTTAAAGGATTCAATTTTACATGGGGGCTTGTTGCGCAAATCACAATATTGACGTTAGGGGACACTGACCGCAAACAGAATCCATTGAATACGTGTTGATATACTTCCATATGGAAAACGATCCGGAGTTGACAGCCTTACGGAGCTGTTTGACCATTACACTGCTCTGCCTGGAGAATATATTTACGAAGTGAACGAGATTCTTCGGTCTAAACGTTGGCGCGAGGAATTTGCGACGCGGGCGCCAAATCGGTACTGAAAATAATTTGAATTCTATGAAATAACATTCGTTGTAATTAAATTAACTTTTACTATTGAAGTTAAAGTGTGTAAAGTGTAGAAAAAAAATATTAAGTGTTTCTTAAATCTATAGCAAAATAAAAATTACTCTTAATTATAATTATAGTCATCAATTAATATTCATCTGGGTATAAGTGTTCTTTCGTTTATAATTAAGGGGTATATAGATGTACGATCCAGCACAAAATGCGCAGATCAAAGTGCAAAAACATTTTTTATTTTTGTTATCATTGTAATTTCAAGCTCATTTTGTTTTATCGTATTTTTTGTTTACTTTTGTAGCATTATGACACAAGTACTTTAATCAAAATCGGGAGATCACCACGAATCAACTCACAACTTTTTATTATTTCAATTTAGTCTATTTAAGATCATTTAATATGGCTTTACATTTGGCGCGTATATGTAATTTCTTTATAATACCTTATTTCATATTATTTGATCACTTCGAAAAAGTGTACCTGGTGCAAACACACTGCCATTTCCAGTAAATAGTCTGGAACATTTCATTACGTAATCCTTTTCAAGACACGTTTTTAATACCACGTCAGCCATCTCAGCATCAGATATCACTGTAATTAATAAAACAGAATTACAAAGAAGTAGTCTTACTTCTAAACACTTGTGAACAATTGTAGAACAGAAAAGACAGTTGAATCTACCACCGAATCGGAAAGCAGAAACTTTGGTATTACGTTTAATATAATGTGGTAATAAAAAAAAAGATTGAATGTTCTGAAGCAATTTTTTATATAAAGACCACGCATTCATATCAATTGAACAGTCGTTGATGAAATAATATTCCTTTATCATTAATGGCGTCTTTACAGTTTTTATGTGTATTCCAAGTTGTAATTTTTTATTAATATATATTTTCTAAATGATAAACTTCCACTCCGGTACATATTCTATTAGGTTTATGTGAAGTTCGAAATACGCGATTTGTATGGTAAAAGAATTATTAGAATGAAATTATCCACCAAACCTACTTACTAACATAGAGGCGACTTCCTTGCCACAACGACATTAAACCTCCTCTCTCAATGGCCTCCATTCCCAAACGTTGGAACACTTTCATTCGATCTGGAAACATTATTAATAACAGAATTTTCTGTTTTCTATTTCTATTATAGTTCTACTGCGGTAGATATTCCACTCGGATGTAGCCATGAGTTTCTTTCGGCGTTTCTTCTCAAGGTAGACGCTTCCGAAACGTTTTTAGATCACCATTAGTTTCTTTCCCTGGTTGGTCGCCAAAGTCGTGATCCGTACACAACGAGGTGCCCTTGCATTGCCATCCAACCCATTAATTCGCTGGTTAGCACTTTAAGTTCTCACCCTTTTCGATCGGTGTAGTTGTGAAGGTCTATCCTGTGTGAAAGTGTACGACTACCACATACTTACCTACATCCATGACTACCACAAAATTTATTTATACGAGAGATGTAAATACTCGAGACTCAAGCCTTCTAGATTAAAATTATTTATAAGAGGCCGGAGTATGAAGAGAGAAGACAGATTATTCAAAGCCCAGTGAGCATCAAATAGGTAGGTAGTGGTTTACACCACTAATCATTTTGGGTAAAGAACCCAAGAACCCATTGGTGAAAAGATCACCAAAAATCCTTTACAAATAGAGCAGTTGGAAGTTGAAAAAATGAAGAGGCATTAAAGCTCCATTCTGCTTATTTCAGTATTAATAGTTATATATTAAGGGCGGCTTGCACTAACAAATTAAATCTAGTTTAAACTTTTATAAATCGTTAAACTGTATTTACTATATTTCACGGACATATCCAGTTTTTACAATTGTTACGTTGAAATCATTATTGAGGTCAAATTAAACCGCATTATTATAACGTTTTAGGGCGGCTTGCACTAACAAATTAAATCTAGTTTACAGTTATATAAAATGCTATTTAGCGCTGATCTGTACTCATTGTCTTACACTAAATCAAGATCTAGTTATAACAACTCTTAAACTAAAATCATCATTAAGATGGAATCAAACCAATTCAATTAATAAGCGTTTTATACAAGCTTAAACTAGATTAATTCGTTAGTGCAAGCCGCCCTTAGGTATACAAGCTTAAACTAGATTTAATATGTTCGTGCAAGCCCTTAATATTAGTATAGAAATAAGCAACAAAATTAATTATACCATCGATTTACATTGATGTGACTTACTAGGATTTGATATTTATCGACACTTAAATTATTAAAAGAAATACTCTACAAATACTCTGTTACATTACTTAGATTGTAGTATCGACGAAGAACAGAATATCTTTGTCATATTAAAGGACGTACCTTCATCATTGCCAAGGAACATATATGCATGCCCGATGAATGGCAGGCATTTGTAATCATTCCTCAACTGATTCCAAAGTTTGATCATATCCCGTTTCTCCCAACGCCTCACCAACATCCAAACTACAAACACTATCACAAATATTTGAGCCAACATTATCGCAGCTCAGCTCGTTTCTGAATGCGGTACTAAACACTGCATATGCGAAATCGATTACATTTTTCTTTTATATAGGCACTTAATGAAGTTTAAAACAAATAGATCTTTTGGGTTCCGCGTTATAGAATGGAAAGCCCGCTGTGTTTATTTTATTTGTACCTAAGGGCCTACTAAGGTACAAATTCGACTTCCTGGTGAGATGTGGTGGCTTAGTGGATAAGGTACGGGTACCCAGGCGCGGCAACGTAAATTGTATGTTCGAACGCCAGCATGTGCCTCTGAATTTTCCTGATTAACCACGTTGTATGTTGGGCATGACACTAAAGCGCAAATCGGATACACGCTGGAGGAATTAGCTGACTTTTCAGAGCGGATAGGACTTCCGATGAATATGGAATTAATTGGGTAGGAACAACTTCAAGCGTGAAGCCAAAAGAAGAATTCTGTTGGATTGAGCAGCATTTAGGAAATTACGTCAAGTCTTTTTTGTTTCTAATCCACAATATTTGAAAACTAAAGATATCAAGCAATGCGTCCTACCAGTTATGACGTACGGAACCGAGACGTGGACACTAACGGTTGGGCTAGTCCACCAGTATAAGGGCGCTGAGCGTGCGACGGAGTTTTTTTTTTACACTGGCTCTACATAGTGACTACAGAGTACCTGATGGTAAGTACAGTGTAGTCCAAAAACGAAAGCGACTATCAAAGGATGAAAATCCATTGATAGTCTACATCGTCATGTCGGCCCACATATACCACGACTGAAGGTCTCTAGGTATAAGAGTTACTGGATATACACAAGGTGATCCCGAAACGCGACAAGCCAAAACTGGTCACTATGACGGGCTTTACACCCATGTACTGTGGTCGCGATCCAGACGGGCACCGACGCCCTACCACCTCGCTGCTGCTCGTTTAGCACCACCCAGGAGTCACGTGTAGGGAAACTAGGGTAAAGCCTACGGACGCGAGCAGCTTCAACTCCCAAAACTCATCATCTCTTATGTTGGTCATCTCATTGAATGATTAAATCCGAAATGAGGTTATTCGACAGAGAACCAAAGTTGGCGACATCTCTTCGTATTAGCAAGCTGAAGTTGCAATGGGCAGGCCATATATGCCGAAGAACCGATGGTCATTGGAGCAGGCGGGTTCTTGAATGGAGATCGCGAATCGGCAGACGTAGCGTGGAGCGCTCCCCGACAAGGTGGAGCGAAGACCTACGGCAGGTGGTCAGAAAGGATTAGATGAAAACCAAAGACCGGGCTCATTGGCGCTTGTTAGGAGAGACCTGTGGCTTTCAGTGGACTAGGATGGGATGATAATGACGGATAGAGTCTCTAAGGTATGTTCATCCCGAAAGGGGTATAGCGTAACGATATTATTATTACATTCTTGTCTGTCCATATTTCGGTATACTTTCACCTTTGGTTAAATTTTCACGTCTTTTTTTCTCGTAAAATCCACAATGTACAGGCTTTGTGGGGTTGAGAGATTTGTGTTTTTATCGGGAAATTACCCAAATCTACGTAAATTGCGCGTGCGTAAATTTTGTTTGCTATTATTGAGTATAATAAACAAATATATTTAGACTTCTATTAATATAAATTAAATAAAGATTATTGATGCTGCAAATCTGTTTTAGTTGATTCACAATGTAAAGTATGTGATCATAAATTATAGTAATTATCATTTTTATATACGACTAGCTGATCCGGCAAACGTTGTTTTGCTATATAAGGTTTTGTAATATCTTCTAAGATGTTCATTGAAATTAAGTGATGTCAAAGACAATTTTATTCACAATTAAATACTCTTAATCAACAACACATTTATTTGGATAAAGATTAATATTATTACGTTGATACAACTCTTAACAAATAATGCATTAATTTCGACCAAATATGTTTACCATAAAAACGGTTCTAGTGACTTAATCTTAAAAGATAGACATATACTGTAATTTTTTTAGATCATATCAAGAGGAATAATTCTTTCTTACATATATTTTTGGTATCTTGAACCATTTTTACAGCGCACGCAATGGAAGCCCTCAAGGATGAATAATTTTCCCCGTTTTTTTTTCACATTTTCCATTATTTCTTCGCTCCTAATAATTGCATCGTGATGTTATATAGCCTAAAGCCTTCCTCGATAAATGGTCTATTCAACTCAAAAATAATTTTTCAATTCGAACCAGTAGTTCCTGAGATTAGCGCGTTCAAACAAACAAACAAACTCTTCAGCTTTATAATATTAGTATATAGATATCTAAAAAACACGTTCCTTGACTGACATATTATGGTAGTGCCTAAGCTAGAAACAAGAACTTTTTAAATCTGGTTATTTTAAGGCCGTAGGCACTCTCAAAGGGCGGATTTTTTATATTCCATCTTTATTGGCGTTACCCATGGCTCTCTATGATTCTAGACGCCTTGCGCGTTTCGGGATCAGCCGGTGTCCTAGTTTTTAATCCTTTCTTCAAGGTCGGCAGGAGTACGGTGAAACTATTATTCCTGTGCTCGGTTTTCTATTTTTATATCAACACGCCGAATCCCCGAATTGATGTAGGCAGAAAAAGAGAACGCCACTTTTTTTCTATTCTTACAAACCTATTTCGCTTCCTTAACATTAATCAAACCTTTCATGCACCCTCGCCGATTCCACGTACTTTTGACATTACTTTCAATCAGAGCTCTCTTTATTTGGTCTTTTAGGCAAGTCTCGTTCGTCCTCCGCTCTTACATCTACTCATTCATATTGTTTATCTTTGATTCTCAATTATATGGATTAATCCAATAAAAAAAGTTTACACAACAATTAATTGAGATTTTGTGCCCTACAATTTTGTAAAAATCATTTATGTTATAAGAAGCGATATATTTACGAAAAATTACCTTCGACCTTGCAGTTTTAACTTAAGACGTTGCAACAATATCTTATGAGACTTTTGAGTTAGCTTCTAAAACGTCAAAAACGAGGCTTGTGCAATTTTCAGCCCATTTCGTATCCAGCAGGACTTGGCTCACTATTTTAGATAAATTATTCAGAGTGTAAACTGAGTGACGTGGAGCGTCCTTGGAATTTGGCGCCTGGAGTCTGGGCCTTTTTTTTTTTTGGTTTCTCTGGGGAAAATCCTGCATAGGACCATCAGGGCCGCTGTGAGGGCAGCGACCCCGGTGTGTCAGACTCCTACTGACTAAAAACCCCCGGGGTGTCCCTCTAATCGCTCCATCCGAGCCTGGGAAACCAAATTCATCCAGACGCCCGGAGAGCGAAATGCCTTGTCGAGGCTGCCTCTCTGGGAGGGGTGGGGGTAAAGAGCCCACCCTTCCAATACCTATCTCACAGGCGGCGCGCCGGACACTGCACACCGCCACCCTCTCGGAGTGTGGGCCCTGAATTAACCGCCCCCAACCCTGGTGTATTCCGTTATTTTGTTTTATAAGAGTAATATGTAACGTTTAATAAACATTGTGATCCAAAAGCTTGTTTTTTTAGTGACAAAAAACAGGTGCCAGGACTCGAACCTACAACTATATCCCATAGCCTCATATACATTAGAGCACCGAAGCCACTTGTATACTTTGGTCTTAAAATTCATTACGTCAATAGCTAAATACATACCTTGTAATATAAATATTATGATTATTTGACTGTAGATTACAAGTACCTACTATGACTATGCTATCCATTGGAGTTGCTGTCATGCCAGCCTACATAAACTAACGCGGAAAGCTTCTAAGTATGTTGATACCATAGATGGGCAAAATGTAATCAGATTAATGAAAATGATTAATGATTACATTTTACGTTTTTTAGTATTAATATGACTGCATTCTGCTTATTTGTATTATAAACACTACAAAATCCCGGATTGTATACACATTTATCATTTCTTAATGATTAAATGGATTTAATCATGATTACAGATCAAGAAAATTAAAATTACGACTACATTTTGTAATCGTTCATCATTAATCAGATTACATTTTGCCCATCTCTGGTTGATACTATCTAGGTTGTAGTTATGAAGCAATTGATTTACAGGGTCCACGGTCCCATCTTAGTGTGTATGAGATCTAATTGGGGTTTTTAGCCGGTTATAGTCCGACATACCCTGGTTACCACCGCCATTTGTAGCCGGGACAGTCCTATGAGAACTCCCTCAAGTCTACTGCCGGGAAATATGTCTGACCTACAGGCGCTTCAGTTCGCTTGAGTGGTTGCTACACCGGTAAGCCGTCATCATGCCCCAATAGAAGGTACCTACATACATGAGAGAAAGAAAATATATTAGTTTGGCACATAACATACAATACTGAAGGATAGGTTAATCAAGGTAGAAAATAACAAAAAGCAAATACTCAGTGCTGCGATGATGCGCAAAAGGGAACAAATAATGGTTCACAAACGAATCCCAAAACGCGACGCCTGAAGAGTCACTATTTTACTTTTACACTGTGATCGCTCAGTTGATAAATTATAATTTGTATCAGTAATATTTAAACAAGTTCAATATGAATGTGTACTTGAAACTTGAGTAAATCAACGTATTCGAGAAGACTGGATTTAGCCTTCCTTCGAGAGCGCTACGTCATCTTAAAGAAAAACAGCAATTCAAATATTGTCACGAATAATTTAGTCTTTAAACGCTTTGTAAATATCGTACTTGTTGTAATAATAACAAATTACATCATAACATTATGACGGACTCCATAATTCCGTTTATAGATTTTTTACTAGCTATTCCCGCGAATTCGCGTGGAAGTAGTACTTTTATTGTGATAAATTTAAACTGAAATCACTGTATGAATACTCTGAAACCTATCGTTTCTTAAATTATTACAACAGCTAATTACAGAATTCAATTAATACTAATAACTTACAATACTTGACAATAGGTGGCGTTAGTACTTTCTTAGTTTTTAAAATAAAAATAGAGGATACTGTCTTGGGATAATAAGCAGCCTAAAATTGTATAGCGTATAAGTACCTGTATGTAAATTTGCATACACTAGTTTATGTGTGAAGCCTTTATCATAGAACAGACAAACATACCAAATATTCTAAAAAAAACATCGATTTGGCATCTATATCAATAACAAAGCCTTAAATAAATATATTAGAATTAAAATAATAATGTGCATTCGCGCTTCCGCTACGATTTCATTATATTACAAACTGACCCGGCGAAATTACTACCGCCATGAATACTGTTACCTACAATGAATAAAAACTACTAACACAAATCAATATACATAAAAATTATTTTGTTATATATAGCGACAAACAAAAAAATTTGTGCAAATACATTTAATGTTTAACAGCAACTCACGAAAACATATCGTAAATACAAACTACATATATATGACAGGTCAGTCGTTATTGACATTGTCATTTAATGACAATGTCAATAACAACTGACAAATTAGTAGTGTACCATTTCACTCACACATTTTTTCAATATGATTGACATGTTTTTTAAACTGACACTTTTTTAACCATAGATGGGCAAAATGTAATCATATTAATGAAAATGATTAACGATTACATTTTACGTTTTTTACCAGTAATATGACTGCATTTTGCTCATTTATGTTTTAAACACTACAAAATCAGAGATTGTATACACATTTATAAATTTTTAATATTTTAAAAGGTTTTAATCGAGGTTACAGAGCAAGAAAATTAAAATTACGACTACATTTTGTAATCGTTCATCATTAATCAGATTACATTTTGCCCATCTCTGCTTACGACAACCCCAACGGTCCTAAGCAGGATTTTACACCAGATTACAAAAAAAAAGGTCAACTAATGATGAGATACAAGTTAAATATAATCACACCAAACCTTAAAAACTTTGACATTAATATGATCGTTTAGGCTGGAAATAATCCGATCGTTATTTGCCGAGAAATTATGTACATCCTTGCAACATTTTTCTTAGTACTACTGTTCAGCCCCTTCCAACTCAGGGCAAATGTTTTGTCACGTTAGCGGTTTCGCTATCTCTTTCTTTTTTCCATACATTGAACGCTGGTGTCTCTTTCTTAACTTAACACATCCGAAAAAAGTTCACGCACACTATGCTTTACGTAAACGTATCGGTGTAACTGATAGTAAATTCATTCAAGTGTCAAGTCAACTGTCAACTTATTACTGTCACTAGGCGCCACAGACTAGGGATGTCGAAAATGAAAAAAATATCGTTATATCGATATTTATTAAAATATCAATATCGGCGTCGATATATCGAAGGAAAAATATCGATAAATCGATATATCGATTAAATCTCAATAAACACGAAAGTATTTTACCAATATTCCTTGTTATTAGACAAAATTACAAAAATATCAAGAACTAAAAGGAGAACTATCTTCTAACTTTAAGACCTATTTAAGATACCAAACTAAAATAAATAATAATAAATAAATGACGGCAAATAATATACATGCAACAAAATATGCATAACAATGCATAACAAAATATAATACACAACAGTCATAGATAATATAGGTTTTTTTTTTCGTTCGGTCCTATCTTCTACAGTTTCAGATTTCAGCGACTTTACTATCATAAAAATAAAAAAAATATCGTTTTCGATACAATTTTCGATACTGGATATTTTGTATCGATATATCATTACAAAATATATCGCCCAAAAATATCGATATATAGAATTAAAAATATCGATATATCGATATTTATTCGACAAACCTACCACAGACCATATAGATGTGCTAATGGCGGTTGGCTGTTATTTAACCTTTTCAAACTTTTCATTACTTTTCAACTTTTAACTATTTTGCAATACCACTTTTTATGCTATTTATTACTCAATTTGGTTTATTTACTTGTTGTTATATTTGCTAAAGTGTTGTGTTTTGTAGTTTGTGCTCAGTAAAAAACATCGTTTATTTATTGAAATTAAGTTTTGTTCATTTGATATTCGTTTTAATTCGTTTGGTGAAATGACTTGGGCTTGTGCTATCCCCGGATGCCCTAGTCGTCGCACTAATTTTAAATTATTTTGCGTACCTTTGCTTTCGAAACAATTTTCAGAAAAAGGACCTTAATATTGCCGGAAAAGGAGCGACATGGAAGCATCTTGAGACACTCTACCAAGTAGATGGCTATCAAGGACGAGCCAGAGGTACAAAACTCACCGACAAACATATAAATCCAAAATCTTATGACAAAATGAAGGTAAGTCTTTATTTTACCTCCCCTATAAGAATCATTCCTATTTTACAAATAATTATTTATCAACTTCAATGCGTTTTTCACCATCATTTAGGATATATCTTTTAGGAAGTTTGCACATATAATTACATTTACAGGTATTAAATGTATAAACAGCAGACTCCGAGCGAAGCTGGAACCTGTTGCTAGTTCATACTATTCATACTTCCACGCTTAATAATATAAATGCGAAAGTAAATCTCTTTTACGTTTTCACAGCTAAACTGCTGAATCGATGTTGATAAAATTTAAAATGGAAATAGTTTGAACCCAGAGGATGAATATAGGCTGTTTTTATTAACTTCTAAGGCGATGAATAGGGGCTTGAAGTTTGTATATATGTATGCATCAATTAAAATTGTATAGTAATAGTTTGTATGTTACCTTCTACAGCCTAGGGCCTAGACTTTTCAAACGATTTTCCTGAATAAGGTGTCGATAGATTCGTACAATCACATAGTGTCATGGGCTACAGACGTCAGCAAAAATTCATTAAGGCCAGGGCTAGACGCCATAGTGTGTAATAAATTTTCATGTACCACCACAATATGGACGTCAAATGAAAGAACTCGTCCTAGCGATTCCGAATATTAGGTCCTTACATATGAAATTGGCGTTTTGTATGGGAGGAACAAAAAGTCGAATATTTTTTAATATAATATATTTAATTAATCAAAGTATGAACCATTATTTTCTATGCACTTTTGCCATCTCATAGGTAGTTCATTGATCCCTTTACTAAAAAAACCAGTCGGACGGGAATCAATAAAATCTTTGAAGGCGATTTGGACTGCCCCATCGGAGTTGAATTTTTTCCCTTGGAAGAAGTTATCCAAATTTCGAAAAAAATGGTAATCTGTTGGAGCAAGGTCTGGGGAGTACGGAGGATGTCTTAGACTTTCCAATTGTAGCTCTTCTAATTTAGTAGCCGTCTGTTGCGCAGTGTGTGGTCTAGCGTTGTCGTGAAGCAGCAGTGGCGTGGAGCGATTGACCAGCCTAGGTTGTTTAGCCGCTAGCTTTTCCATCATGGTTTGCAATTGCTGACAATAGACATCAGCCGTAATAGTCTGGCCAGATTTGAGAAAACTGTAATGAACAATACCGGCACTAGTCCACCAAACGCTTACAAGAAACTTTTTTGGGGTTAATTTTCGCTTGGGGCAGGATTTGGCTGGCTGGCCAGGATCCAACCATTGCGCTGAGCGCTTCCGATTATCGTAAAGAACCCATTTTTCATCACAGGTAATGATTCGGTTTAAAATACCTTCATTATTGTGCTGATTTAGTAATGTAACGCAGCAGTCGACGCGCGTTTGCCGGTTTGCTTCAGTCAATTCGTGAGGTACCCACCTTTCAAGCTTTTTAATCTTCCCAATTTGCTTCAAGTGAATTAAAACCGTTTTATCACTAACATCGCAGCCTGCAGCTAACTCGGACGTGGTTTGCGATGGATCCGCTTCCACAATAGCCCTCAACTCTTCATTATCAACTTGAGTCTCAGGCAATCCACGGGGCTTGTTCTGCAGGTCGAAATTTCCAGAACGAATACGTTGGAACCAAAAACGAACTGTGTTTTCTTTTGCAACACGACCGCCATACACATCATTCACCCTTCGACTTGTTTCCGCAGCACTAGTGCCACGGCGGAACTCGTACTCGTAAATAATGCGATATTTTAAGTTTTCCATTTTGTAAAATGAGTGACGCAAACAGAAAAAAAACAGAAGAAAAAAACAAATGAATGACGATCATCGAAGCACAAATACATGAGTCTATAGCTGTACAAATTTGAATTTGGAATTCCTTACCAAAGAGGAGAAATTTGTGATTAAAGTGGCCAGTACGAAAAACGCCAATTTCATATGTAAGGACCTAATATATAACATATGTATATTTTTAAACCTTTATATATTAGTTAGTCTGGTTTTAATTTCTTTTTAAATATTTTTAAAATGTAAAAGCTTTCAATCTTTTGAAAAAATGGTTTCATGCCAATAATTTACTTTATTGGAATAATAGTAATTATTTACATATGGAATATCTACTATATAATTTCAGGTCAAATATGCAGCACAAGTATTCAGCAAGGAAGTGTCCTCATTATTGCAACTGCGCATGAAGAGTCAAAAAGCTTTACAAGAACATTGTTATAGTACAGTTAATCTGGACATTGAAAGCGGTCTTTTTACAGCTGAAATTTTATTGTTTGTAAATAATTTATTTGATAGCCTGATTAATGTTTGTAAAACATCTTTTTTTATGGTATAAGGGCAAGCAAGCAGACGCTTCACCGTTTGTTTTGTTAGATTTTACTTAAGTTATATTTTTTGGATTCTTGAACTTTTACAATTTGCTGGGATTTTCGTACTGTTCATTCTGTATAAGTCGTAGCATAATGATTTGTACCTCTAACAATATTGGTCAAATGGATAAAAAAAACATAAAAAGTACTATTTTTACTTGGTAAGGTTCGTCAAATAACTAAATTTAAAAAAATTGTTTAATTTAAAGTTTAACGAAGCTCCAGCCGCCAGCACGCAGAGGACCGGCGCGCCGGCGCCGGGTATAAGTTCCCAACCCTCCATTGCAAGAGGCATCTGTTCAGCAGATGACAAATACTATAATATATATAATTCAATCCTCTTCTCCCACAGCCTATATGGCTGTGAAAGAAGAAGATTGAATTATAATACAATATTGTAGACATAGATATTATAAAAATCTATTCTATTAATATTTATTTTGTAAATAGAGCTGATCACGTAGTTTCTCGTACAGCTTCTTCGCCAATTGTTACAAATAAAAATTTAATTTGTTCGCAAGAGGTAGGTACTCAATTATATTGTAAATGTAGTAATTACCCAAATACTCTGTTGTAAAAATATTTAATTTAGAGTGTTCATGTGAAGTTTATCGAGTTTCTTGCGCTGCTAATTCTTCACATATTATTATGAACTTTACGCAGCTGTAGTAGCTTGAATTCATAAACATTGAAATTAAATCTTGTTTTATTGCCGACTCAAAAAAGAAATAAGTAATTATTTAGGGAAGAATATTCAAAAATTATTAAAAACCGGTAATTTGCTGTAATTACAGTAGCAGATTATCGATTCGATATTTAACGTTGACGATTCAGAAACGAATGTTATCGGTTGAGTCACATCACTAATTTACTACGGTATCTGACATTTGCTTCAAATTTATATTTATGTACATTTTAGCAAGAAAGAGAAACAAAAGTTCGAAGCAAATTTAATGAGTAAGAGCAGGATGCATAGTATGCAAGATGAATGATGTATAGCTAATACATCCTCGCCCCTTAGGCCGCGCCTCATAGCTCGGCGCTATCGCTACAAAACTCTTGTATGAAGATGGTCGTCTGTATTATTTATTAGTCTGTGCTACTGTTCAAATACACCAGTTCACAAGGAACTACTATTGATATAAGGCCTCCCCGCTTCACGATATATTTTGTTCCAAAACTCAACCCGTTCCCTTTCAGCGTTATGTTCCATACGCATTTCCTCATTTAACACCATGCACTCTTTACCGCTTGGGGTGTATTTCTTCCATTGTATTCCCAAACTGTCATCTGGGGTGGGGTTACTAAAAAAAGGATAAATAAAAAAAATCAAAAATGTGAAGAAAAAGAAAGCGTTTCTTATAGTTTTTTAAGCTTAGAATTATTATTTTTTACTGATTAATTTGGAAAAACACTAAAAACAAACATCGAACAATAGTACATACGGTTTGCCCGCAAGCTGGTAAAATTAAACCTATTAATCACTTATTTTTTTAGAATAAACTTGTATGTATAGCTCGTTCCACCGATGGCTCGCACAAACTCGCTGACTAAGCACCTTCTGCACCTTCTGTGCTCGCCCCCTAAGCTCGGTTGAACTGTAAATGCCTTTCCCGGCAATCAGTAGTCAGTCCGCTTCAAAAAAAAAATGGCTCGCACAAGTCTGCCTCATCTGGCGGCGAGCACCACCGGTGGCTCACAGATGATTGCGTCATCGGGCGGCGCGTGCCACAGATAGCTCGATCTGTTTACTAGGCGATGCGTACCAAAAATTTAGATTGTATATTCATTGAATACATTTATTTTTGATAAGGATAGAGCGAGAACTTTTAAGAGCAGTCGTCTTTGAGAGTCGAAGCTGCTCGCGTCCGTAGGCTTTACCCTAGTTTCCCTACACGTGACTCCTGGGTGGTGCTAAACGAGCAGCAGCGAGGTGGTAGGGCGTCGGTGCCCATCTGGATCGCGACCACAGTGCATGGGTGTAAAGCCCGTCATAGTGACCAGTTTCGGCTTGTCGCGTTTCGGAATCAGCTTGTGCATATCCAGTGACTCATATACCTAGAGACCTTCAGTCGTGGTATACGAGGGCCGACATGACGATGTAGACTATCAATGGATTTTCATCCTTTGATAGTCGCTTTCGTTTTTGGACTACACTGTACTTACCATCAGGTACTCTGTAGTCACTATGTCGAGCCAGTGTAAAAAAATAAATTTAAAAAAACATGAATTACTATACCAGTGTGAACGTGTAAAGCAATTAAACAAACAACTGGAATAAATGTATTTTTTGTGGGTTAGAGCATAGAAACATCACAACAAAACTAGTTTTGCGTAGAAGTGACGTTATTTGGCGCTTATATTAAACACGATTTCGTGTGAAAATATTTTTGAAATATATTTGTATAATTTTTTAAGTTATCGTATTTCTATTACAGTTGTCTCAATATAAATCTTTTGTACAGATTTGATGATTTATTTGAGAAGCGTCAATAGCCGGGCAGTAGACTTGAGGGAGTCTGCTGTCCGGACGAGAGGGTGGCGGTGTGCAGTGTCCGGCGCGCCGCCTGTGAGATAGGTATTGGAAAGGTGGGCTCTTTACCCCTACCCCTCCCAGAGAGGCAGCCTCGACAAGGCATTTCGCTCTCCGGGCGTCTGGATGAATTTGGCTTCCCAGGCTCGGGTGGAGCGATTAGAGGGACACCCCGGGGGTTTTTAGTCAGTAGGAGTCTGACACACCGGGGTTGCTGCCCTCACAGCGGCCCTGATGGTCCTATGCAGGATTTTCCCCCGAGAAACCAAAAAAAAAATTTGAGAAGCGTAAAGGCGCGATTGAGATTAGCAACGGCTCCTAGTCCAAGAAGTACCGCTCTATATGCAGTTAGATGAAAAGCCATCCGACGTACGTGACTGCATAACGCTGTCTTACCTTAAGATTTACTATACTGTTATTTACAAACTATTTCCAAGTCTTAACTAACTCAGCGTGACAATTTTCATAGACAGACGTCTTTTAAAATATCACTTACCCAGTTCTTGCAAAATCTGTCCAAAGCTTGGTCAATTTATACACGATTTGCCTCAATTTTTCATTATTCTCGTATGCGTCTTTATTTAGCATGTTAAAGAATAGGTAAAATAAATCATCAGCATGAGCGGCACCCGAAAATTTCTTCAAACCAAACAATATCTTGATCATGTTCAATTCGGTTTCAAAGTCAAATCTGTATAAATACGTGGGCTCATTCATTAAACTGTAAAAATGAGTAAACCTATGTATACTGTATATAAAATGTATATCACTTTGTAAATTTGTAATTGCGTTAACCATCGCTTTTGATATGTCTTTATTACCAAAGTAAAACCGCTTTACTCTTTCTCCAAATCCCGTTAATTTTTCCTGAGAAACTTTTTCGGCTATCTCCCTGGGAACAAAAAAGGATGGTTCTTTATTCATTTTATCACATTTCTTTAATTGATCTTCTAGAATTACAAGGCCTTCTGCTGAATTATACCCAGCCATTAAAGGCATTTCATGTGCTTTCTTTGACAGCACAATGTCTATTGGATGCTCTGTTATGAATGGTTCAACATTCTCAAATCTCTTTTCTATAACAGGATTGAATGTTATTGGAAGTCCTCTATATTTCTCGTCTGGCGTTCTGGTTCCATAAGTCAATTTGGCGAAATCAGTAGCTGGCACGCTCCTCAAAAAATTCAACAAATCATAGACATCTTTAGTATTTTTTCCTAAAGTTTTCCCCACTCTAAATGCTCTCTCAACTGGGCCCGTGCCGATTGCCCAATCGACTGTACATACGCCACTTTGCGCTATAGCTTTGTTAAACAATCCTTTCGACATTGGCGAAAGCATGTGATAAGTCACGGAAGAACCCCCAGCACTTTCTCCAAACAACGTTACATTATCGGGATCACCTCCAAATATGGCAATGTTTTCTTTAGTCCAACGTAAAGCAGCTACTTGGTCTTTTATGCCAGCATTGCCTGGGGCTTCGGGGATATCCAAACAGAGAAAGCCCAGTACCTCTAGTCTGTAATTTATGGTCACAATAATAACGTCATGTTGCAATAAAAACTCAGGACCGTACTGGTCAGTATTTCCGGAACCTGACGAGAAACCACCGCCATGAATGTAAACCATAACTGGAATATTTGCTTTGGGGTTTAATGTTTTTGTATAGACATTCAAATATAAGCAATCCTCGTCTCCTTTAACGATGTCTTTTGTGTTTATATCGTATTGAGGACATACAGGTCCGTGATCGATTGCGTCGCGAACGCCTGTCCATGGTTTCAGCGGCAAAGGCGCCTGGGAATTATTCAAAATATATTTTAATTAAAAAAACCTCCCCTTCTCTCTAATCACCGTATCCCCAAAATGTGATTTGAACAATTTTGATGTGAATTGCACAAGTGTAAAAAGAGAGAGAGAGCTGCTAGAATAGTCAAGGGTACCATAGTATCCCAGAGATGATATATCTATATAGATGGAATATATTTAGTACCCGTGTCAGACCTTTAGGACATTATTGTCTTCTTACTTTAATATTTTATACCTGTACCACAACCTACATAAAACAAGTATTTGCTTTACTTTCATTGTTACTTGAGTGAAAGGGATAAAGTATAACTTTTACAAAGTTCTGTCACTTTTACACTTCATCCGGCTGGTGTTGACATGACTGAACAGTTTCATTGATACATCTTTGTAAACCAACAAGGAAATAAGCTTCGTTTTAGAAGGGCATAGTATAAAATATAAAAGATAGAAACAATATTGTTATATGAGAATGTTGTATTAGTACTGAATGTGCGAGTGGGTAGACAATGTAATCAGGGTGGAAACATTTTCTTTATAACATATTACCTGGAACCTTAATTCTCCGACTGGAGGTTGTGCATAAGGAATGCCTTTAAAACTAAAGTATGGTGATCCATCTAATAATTTTTGCTCTGATCCTCTGAGTTGGCCTTGCTTTACAGATACTATTGGGTTTTCCTGAAAACAAAAAATTTTAGGATATTTTTCCTCTCTTAACATAAACATTACATACATAAATATCAAAACAAAGAATATAATATTTAAGACAACCTTAAATTGTGATAAAAAATGTTAATTAGTATATGGGGTCTACAATAATATCCCAGTATCATACATTTACAGGATAGTTATACATATTTTTTCTTTAACTAACTCGACAAAGTGTCTACACACCACAAGATAGCAATTACAGTGTAGTCAAAGGATATCAGTGACTGACATGTTTGTTACTAAAGTAGAATAAATATTGTTTAATTACATTTTGCAGTGAGCTATAGCGACGCAAATATTGCACAAACACATTACGACTCCTACAAATATTCTGTAAAAGATAAAATTATTATTGAACAATTCATTTGGAGGTTAATCTTTAAGATATTTGTTGTCACCCATATCTGACCGACAGGTACGCTTCCGTGAAGGCTCTATTATTCTTTCGTTAAAATATTTTTAACAAATTTAAGGTGAGGAACAAAATTTTCTGTGATTAAAATAATATCATAATATAGTCGAGCAATACTCAAGTTATATTTTTTTATATTGGTTGTATATGTTATGGGGTGCAGAGTAAGAAGTTCTCTCCCGCTTTTACTGAATAGTTGAGCTGTGGAATGGTCTTTCGGCACGAGTGTACTCACTATCCTCGATTGTCCTGATATCAGCTCATTTAAACGAAATGTGAAGAGATATTACTGCAGGCCGGCATGATCATTGCAACTATCAATAGCTTTTTCTTTACTGTTGATATTTGTAGTCGTTTTTGGACTGCACAATGCTTACTATCAGACGCTGTGTGGTCAATACGCAGAGTCAGGATAAAAAAGTCAGATTTAGGTCCCATGAGAAGCACAAATTAATCGTGCTGGATGACAAATGTGTTAATATTCTACTTATAACCCCAGCTTATGTTAGTCAAGCAGCAGCAAGATGGTAACACATCATTGTTGTACTGGATCCCAACCACAGTACATGGGTGCAAAGTCCAACATAACAGCTAACTTCAGCCTGCCACGTTTCAGGATCAGCTTGTGTATACCCAGCTATTCACATACATAGAGATCTTCAGTTCTGCTATATCTAGGGTATTGTATTGCAGGTGTCTTTCATAGGATCCTCATTCTTTGATGTTCACTTTTATATTTGGACACAGATGATTGATTACAAAATGTATTTATTCTTATTAGGTGACAGCTCCTAAGGTTTTAAGATAATCAGACCATTTCTATGAGAGAAACAATGTTTAAACAATTTGATTTCAACAAGTCTGATGTAGATCTATTTCAGAGCATCTTAGCTGAGTAAGCACCTTGCACAACTGAGGTCCTCTATACTCACATATAAATTGTTGCAGTAGAATACTTAAGTAGCATAGTGTAACTACAGGACGGACATGGTCAGCCTGACCGGAAGTCACAGAAACAAATTAAATGAAAAAAAAAAAAGTTCCTAATGTATTCCTTTAAATTATATATAAAAATATCATAATGTGTATGAAATGTTTAAAGTAACTGACATGTTTAAGTTAATTAGTACTGTATTTGTCTAAATAGCTTTTTAAGTACCACATTGAATTTATCCATATTTTAGAAGTTTTAATGGGCATAGTAGGATATCCTTAAAAGATAGATATATTTCATTCAAGACTTTTTTGTAGACTTACAAAAGAGGAATAATTCCACCATGCATTGTTTTTTTATATCTCGAACGGATTACGCGGCGTTTTCGATGAAAGCTCCCATAGGGCAATTATTATCATATTGCAGCCCATTTATACAAAACCTTAACAAATCAGACACTAAAACTTTCCTCAGGAATAAGTCTATTCAAAAAAGTTCAGTAGTTTTGAGTTTAACGCGAACTTGTAGACGCGATGGAGAAATTGATTTTATAAAATATAGTGGAAATATTTATTATTAACGTATTATATGTTTAATTAATTTTATAATAAAATTTAATTAAAAACTTACCATTGTTTTTTTTATATTCAAATAAATTATGAATTTTGATTTTAAACTTCCAAAATATGTATGTATATGTTCACCTTGAACTTTGTATTGTAATAAAATTACAAATTAATGTAACCGGTGCCACTGGTAAGATCATATTGTCAAATAAAATATTAAATTATCTCTATTTATACTTGCAGTCATTGCAAAAGGAAAGAGTTATAATGATAACATTGTATCATTCATTATTAAACTACAAAGGTTATTTTATATCACCTTATCTATATAAGAGATACGATTACGTTTAGATACTTAGATTACAAAGGTTAAATACTAGTCTACTACGTAGTAATAGCAGTTTCATAATCTACATTGATATAAAATCCGTATTAAGTACAAAGTACATCGTAAAAAATTTACACATAACATACTCGAATTATGTTAAGTAGGGGTAGTAAGTGTGTTCTGTTTACAATGCATTGATTAGGGATGCGTCCGATATTTTAATCAAATACTTGAATGTACGCAAACACATGGAAATAAATATAGGTTCTTCAATTATTATCTTCTTCTAGACCTGATTCTTTGGTATGGTTGTTAAGTAATAATAATAAGTAAATTTTTATTTTATATAAAATGGATTTATATTGAAAATATAAATAAATATTAAATAACTTTTGAGTCATTGATATTTTAGAACTCGATTTTTTTGGGGAATCCTTTTTTCCTTGTTATAATATTTTTTAAAAAGAATTTTAATATTACGATTTTCTGTTCCAACATTTTTTATTTTATATAGTATCTATAATTTGGCAGAATTTTAAATTTTTAGGGGAAAGTTTACAGAGTGCTAGCCACACTGAGTTGAAATAATTAAACATTTTGGCGCCTTTTCTTCAGTGGACTTTTCAAAACCGGATGTAGTTTTCGAATTTCGTTAGGGTTAAATAATTTCTTGACTTTATAACAATGCAAATATACTTAACACTTTATACCTCCATCGTATTACGTTAAATAAATGTACTGAAATGGATACCAAATTGTTTTATTGAACAATAGCACGCAAACTTAGATAATTTATAACCTTCGCACGCAAAATGTTGAGCTTAATATCCAAGGTAAACAAGAATTATGTGATAACTTTTAGACATCTTGTATTCGATACAAATGTGTAATTACTATTACTGTACAATATAAAAATTCTATTGATTCATGAAATTTTTGAGGCTGGGCAGAAACTACTGTCTACTGCTCCTCGTCGTTTTTTACCTTTCTCATTTCTATGGACTAATCCTACAAAAAAATATTACTGCACTGTTTGTTAAGAAATAAAATTTTAGTAAAAACGGAAATATCATTTAACACAGAGGAAGGGAAATCTTCACGAAAAAACCTATATATCGTATAAATATCGTGACCTTTGAACTTGATTAACTTAAGTATTTCCAGATCAATTTCAACGTATACGTGATAACGATATATTGTGAGACTTTAGGACCTCTTTAAAAACGTCAAAACAAATCCTTATACAAATTTTCGGCCAATTATTTCAAGGGGAGGTTAGTCTACATTTTTATAAATCTAATTCAGCGGGTACGTTGGTTGATGTAATCGTCTGCCGCTCCGGACACGGGTCTATTTGCTATAGATGCAGAGCTGATTTATCGTTGTATCGTGTGTGTAACTCGAAAGTCCTATTTCAATAATTGTAAAAGCTTAGGATTTTCATTCAAATTTGACCACTCTGTTATTATATTTAATAATTACATTTTTCATGTTCGTCTACGTTTAATACACAAATTATACAAATATCCACAAAGCTTTTGTGGTAGAGTGATTGCCCGACCTGGGTTGTGACCACAATATACAAGGGTAAAGACCGTCATAGTGACTCGCTTTCGTCTGTCGCGTATCGGAATCAGCTTGTGTATATCCGGTAACTCATATACCTAGAGACCTTCAGTTGCGGTATATGTGGGCCGACATGGCGATGTAGACTATTAATGGATTTTCATCCTTTGATGGTCGCTTTTGTTTTTGGACAACACTGTACTTACCAGCAGGTGCATTGTAGTCACTATGTCGAGCCAGTGTAAAAATATATTCAATAAAAAATACTTCAAGAGTCAACATGAATAATATTATAATAGTGAGCTGCTCGTGATATAAGGACAGCCTGCCTCGCGATACAATTTGTTCCAGAACTTGACCCGTTCTTTTTCCGCACTATGTTCAATACGCAATTTCTCGTCCAGCACCAAATACTTTTCACTATCATGAGTAAATCGATTCCATTTCACTCCTAAATTGTCGTCTGGAGTAGGATCACTGTAACATAAATTAAGCGTATTTATAACTTCTTCTAAGTTTATTGGGAAAATGGAATCATCATCAACAGCTTACTCGCACCCACTGCTTAGTTTAAGCCTCCTACTCATCCTGCCACAAGGATCTTATCTGTGCCACATGTACCCATGTTTTATTAAGAACCTTATAAATATCATTGATACATCTCACAATAGGTCACTGATATACGCTCTACTACCATTCTCTAAAGGCCTTACTCTAACAACCATCAGAACGCCTAACCAGGGAAATGGTAAATAAAATATAATGTTTATATTTTTTTGTACATTAAAGAGTTAAAGACTATGGAAATAAGGAAATGAAAATCCTAAAGCTGACTCCATAATGAGACAATAAAATCGTGAGTCACTATTGTGAATTGTCAACTTACCCAGTCCTAGCAAAATTTGTCCATATTTTCGTCACTGTATAGACAATATTTCTTAATTTCTCATCACTATAATACACATTTGTATTTAACATATTATGAAACAAATAATACAAGTCATCAGCATGACAGGCACCAGGAAATTTACCCAACTTAAGTAAAATCTTGATCATATTTAAATCTGTATCAAAATCAAACCTATACATATATGTAGGCCCTTTGATTGAACTGTAAAAATGATTAAACCTATACGTATTATATGTAAAATGTAGATCACTTTGTATATTCGTAAGTGAATCAGTCATTTCTTTTGTTATTTTCTTATCGCCAAAGTAAAATCGCTTAATTCGTTCACCAAATTCCTTTAGTTTATCCTGATCGATTCTCTGTGCTAACTCCCTGGGTACATAATGTGAAGGTTCTTGATTCATTATGTCTATTTTCTTTAACTGATCTTCAAGAAACAAAAGACCTTCTTTCGAATTGTACCCAACCATCAAAGGCACTTTATGTACTTTTTTTGAAAGCAATATATCTATTGGATGCTCCGTTATGAATGGTTCAACATTTTCAAACGTTTTTTCAACAACAGGAGTAAAAACTATTGGCAGACCTCTATATTTCTCATCAGGAGTTTTAGTTCCATAAGTTAGTTTAACTAAATCAATAGGCTGGACGTTTCTCAGAAAGTTCAATAAATCATATACATCGCTTGTTTCTTTTCCTAGAATTTTGCCCACTCTGAATGCCCTCTCAACTGGTCGCGAAGCTATTGCCCAATCAACAAAACAAACACCACTTTGTGATATAGCTTTGTTGAACAGACCTTGTGACATTGGTGAAAGCATATGATAAGTAACCGAACTACCGCCAGCACTTTCTCCAAATATTGTTATATTATCCGGGTCCCCACCAAATTCAGCAATGTTTTCTTTAGTCCAACGCAGAGCTGCTACTTGGTCTTTTATACCGGCGCTTCCGGGGGCTTCAGGAACGTCCAAACAGAGGAAACCTAATACCCCGAGTCTGTAGTTCATTGTCACAATGATGACATCATGTTGCAAAAGAAATTCAGGTCCAAATTGATCAGTGTTCCCTGAACCTGACGAAAAAGCGCCACCGTGAATGAATACCATCACTGGTGTGGTTGCACTGGGGTTGAGAGTTTTTGAATAAACATTCAAATATAGGCAATCTTCATTTCCATCTAAGATTTTCTTTGAGCCAATATCGTACTGAGGACATACGGGCCCATGCTCGATGGCGTCCCGAACACCCCCCCATGATTTTGGTGGCAGTGGAGCCTGGAAATTTTTTGAAACATATTTTAATGTTTTGAAACATTTTCATACAGTTAAGAGTGCAAAATCCATACCTTAGCACTTAATACATTTAACATAAACTATTGTTTGTATCTAAGGAGGATGGCATGTACATAAAAATTTGTTCGTCTTCAAAGTTAATGCATTTTTAATCTAGATCACCATTTGCGAAGTGAAACTTTGGGCGTAAAATAATCAAAATTAATGGAATGAATCTCTGGTTCAAAATAAATAAAATCAAAAACATGACACATAAAATTACATTTGGTAATGTGCTAGGGTACTTATGCGACCTTCATTCCAAGTCTGTAAGGCGTACTACACACTCTAGTGATAAAAATAAATCAATATATTGTCACGCTGTATCCCTTACGAGGTAAGCAGCGATATATTCGTGGTTATATATTATATCCACTTTGTGCTAATATGTCGCGCTCAACGTAAGTGCTGCTGATTATCATTCTCAATGCAATTATACATGATATTTATATTATATGACATTCTGATTTGCTCAAGATGCTTTCATTTACTGGTGAGCAAATAAAAAAAAAGGAAAAAAAGACGTGTTTAAAAAAAATAATCACCTGAAACCTCAGCTCTCCAATCGGAGGTTCAGCATAAGGAATGCCTTTAAAACTGTAATATGGTGACCCGTCTAATAGTTTTTTTACTGCACCCTTTAAATGACCTTGTCGTACGGAGACTATGGGGTGTGCCTGAAAACATATTTGTAATAATATAAAAAAAAATATAATTTTGCATACGGCATTATAAAAGCCAAGAAATGATATTTCAATATTTTTCAGGACAATGCTAAAAATGACTACCACACTACTAAGGTAAAATTTATTTTTAGCAAGAAAAAGTACACAATTTTCTTTGATTATTTGATAATTCTAAAGAGTTGTTCTTAGAATGTTACAATTATTGTTAATGATTAATTATGTACAGTAATTATTGTTAATTATGTACAGTACTGAGGATTACATTCGTATAAAGCTTATTATGTGAATTACCAGTGTGTAAAATACTTGTTATGTAAAAAAAAAAAATCTTGTTGTGGAGGCACTGCAACAATATTCATAAAATGCAAAGTGAAGTAAATACACGAACTTAAATTTCATATTACTGCTTAGCTGATTAAAATTCCCTTATCTAATTTATTTAATATACACATGCATATACATCCCACATTTTTGTTTTGTATAAGAAAGTTTAAAATAAAATAGAAAAACACGTCTCCTTAAACTACTAGTTGTCAACAGATATAAAGAATCTATTTCTTGGGTACTTTTATATTATTTAAATGAAAGATTATTTGAGAGATGGTTCATATCCCACCTCACAGAAAAATTTTGATTGCATGATGTAGGTTAGTAAAAATATATCAAAATTTTAATCAATATACACATATCAGAACACTTTTGTATCTGCTAATCTCAGAAATGGCTTACCCAATTTGGATGCGGTATTCATTCATGGATTGTGGAAAAGGTTCATTTAACATTTAGTATTAATTTTATTTTAGTTAAAAAAACCATGTTGATTATTAGTTGAAAAAATAATGATATTAAATAACTATTCAGGTGATGTTTAAATGCACATAATATTATAGTTTTAATAAAACTGATTGATAGTTGTCTGAAAATATATCGGAAAAAGCTTGAAATAATTATTATCATAATCAAAGTATTACTTGCATGGGAACAAAGTCGCAAGTACATCTATTTATATAATACAGTTTATAAAATATAGCAATGGGGCACAACTGTATAAGCTCACACAAACCCTGTAGGTCAGCCTTTCAAACCATTTTCAAGGGTAGATCCGTTTGCATCACCATGCTATAGTTACAATGATCTGCTGATCACTAAAATTATTTAAAATACTCACATAGGTCTATTTTGTTCTCAAAATTATCATTTTATACATGAACCCTCTAAGATGGACTTGCAGACATCCAGGGATCCATAGATCCTATGTTTTCCAACATTGATTTAACTAAAAATAATTATTGCTAGGTACTAATAAATTCTTTGGGGCATGCAAATGTTAAACATACAATGAAATACTTGTTTAATTGTTATAATGATTATTACATTAAAAACAATATTTAGACAAAATTGCAATAGTTGCTTATTTAATATTATTTGTAAAATACTTATTGCTCAATTACAGTTTTCAGTGACATGTAGCGGCACATTCTTAGGTGGGCAACAAATGATAAAATACGACATCCATATAAGTTCTGTAAAAGTAAAGAAATTTAAAATCAACATTTAACTCAAAATAAGGAAAACTTTACAAGTTGGAAAAGTTCCAGCTTTATGCTAATCATTTTAATCATTGTTTATATGCAAAATTTAAAATGCAGAGCATCGTCATAGAGTTGCCTCCCTCTCCGTCTTTTACCAGTCGCACGGTGGAGAGTGTTCTCAGGAACTACATTCTTTGATTCCACCAGCCCCATTCCACCACGAAACCACTAGACATTGTGTTGGATACCATCAGTATGTGGTGGATGTTCCTTATATCCGAATAATAAGATTTGCTTCTACATTCATCATGCGAATGGCTAAGGAGTGGAATATACTTCCAGCGGCCATATTTCCGCGATCTTATGACCTGGGAGTTTTTAAGAGAAGAGTGAATAGGCATTTGCTTGGCGATTAAGTTTCATCATCAAACTCATCTTCACATTCCACCAGGTGTGATTGAGGTCAAGCGTTCGTCTATAAATATTAAAAAATATATATACTGAATCTGAAAATAAATATATTTAAATATTGTGAAACATTAAAAACTTACCATTATAACCATTTATTTATTTCTAGTAAGCCTGGTCAACCTTTCAACACAAATATTACAATTTTAAGCTATATATATATATATATAATGGTTTTACAGGTTGAACTTTGAATCACGAAGGTCACGTCACTAAACACTTCAGTAGTCATTATCTGAATCATAAAACAGGTATTATTTAACTTATATGATAATATTGCCTACGGAAGGATGGGGAATGCTTAGATTATTGTAATTCATGGGCGGTGATATATTTTTCTAATTATAATTACACAATATGTAATAATATAATGCTGAAGACAAAAATTATATCCACCTCAAACACATCAGAGACCGAGAATTTAATCTTTGAATTGAAGTAGTACGTAAAACAGTTGATATCTGCATTCCGGTAAAATATTGTACTAGTTTGCTCCCTCTATATAAAAACAAATATTATTGACTTTTTATATTTATCAAAAGTTTACAATCATATCAATTATCCAACCGGTCAAACGTCAACAATAAGTCAAAAGCAGAGATGGGCAAAATGTAATCAGATTAATGATTAACGATTACGATTACATTTTGTAATCATTAATCATGATTAATGATTAACAAAATTAATCAAAAAAAGTAATCATTTTTCGGTGATTAAGGATTATTAATCTTTAATCGGATTACAATTAATCATGATTACTTTTATGATTACTTTTCTGTTTGATATGTAAAATGTGCTGCCGACAGCAGAGCGGCGCTCGCCTTTTTTTATTTATTGTATACGACTACTACTAGCTAAACTGGCGAACTGAGTACCACCATATAGTTAGGTGTTAGGGCGATTACCCGAACTGGGTTATGACCGCAGTACAATAGTGCAAAGACCAGCATAGTGACTCGCTTCGACCTGACTACTTTCAGGATCAGTTCGTGCTCGGTGGACATTACGTAAATCCAACGAAATCTAGTTAATCATTGATGATTTTACCATTGTTCTGAGTGATTCCTGGACTATTAGAACTGATTATCAAAATACCGCCCATATTTTACTGAAATACCGTCTCCAACTCGATAATCCACGCCCGCCTTCGGGATGGAGATAGAGAGAGCAAGATAGCGCAAAATTTTAATTGATCAGAATAAGACATTATTTTCTCAAATTTACACAAGCTTCTATAGCGCAGAGCGCAACATCACCTTTCTTGGTCATCCGTCTCTCTCTACCGACTCGGTTTCGTCTTTGATGTAAACCGAGCCGCCGCGCCGCACACGTTCGTATCGTATTTTGAATGTTAACTCATAATTAAAGTTGAGAAATAGATTTAATTTTTTTTCGGATAACTGTCGTTCTACCTAATAACTTTGATTCTTACAATAAATCAGCGGAACACATACATAGTTTTTTTCTCAGTTCGCTTCATTTTTTTCGCATTTGACTTCCATATTCTTAAAGACTAAGGAATATAGTACTCAGAAAAAAAGAAGCAAATCGACATACGGGCACGCGCCATTTTTATCTCACTAAAACCGCTTTTTGGTTTACCTATATATATATATATATTGTTTAATGAGTAATAAAAGTAAAAAATAGTAATTTCATTTTTCTGTTTTAAAAATTTAACTTTAACTTAAAGGATTGCACACAAAGTCTTTGGCCATTATCAGAAGTATTCTCCATCTCCAAGGCGGAAGTGGATTATCGGGTAGGAGTCGGTATTTCAGTAAAATATGGGCGGTACTTTGATAATCACTTCTAATAGTGCAGGAATCACTCAGAACAATAGTAAAAGCATCTATGATCAGCTAGATTTCGTTGGATTTACTTAATGGCCACCGAGCACGAACTGATACTGAAAGTAGTCAGGTCGAAGCAAGTCACTATGCCAGTTTTTTCACTTTTGTACTATGGTCACGACCCAATTCCGGCAATTACCCTACCAACTCAAACGGCTGAAAGCACAAAAAATGGTCCTGAACGTAATCAGGTCGAAGCGAGTTACTATGAGTTGGTAGGTTTATTGGCCGAACAATGTCGTAACTCGTGACCACAGTACACAACTGCAAAGACCCTTATAATGATTATGATTCGCTCAACGAGACGGATATTTGGGGGCGGACTTGCACTGCCTAATCTTCGCCTTCGCCGGGCCTAGGAATCCAGATACTTCCTAGGGGCCCGGCGAGCGCTTGGTCTTAGACAGGCATCCTCCCTGGGAGAGGGTCGTAAAACTACCCAAACAATACTTCCCATTGGGGCGGCGTGTGAGCACACACACGACGACACCACCCCACCCTCCGCTGAACGCCACCCTCCACTCTCCGCTGGACGCCACCCCCCCCCCCCCTCTCTGCTAGACGCCACCCCTACTTTCTGCTGGACGACACCCCAACTCTCCGCTGGACGCCACCCCCCCCCCCCCCCCCACTCTCTGCTGGACGCCATCCCCCACTCTCCGCTGGATCCCCCCAATCTCCGTTGGATGCCACCCCCCCACTCTCAGCTAGACGCCACCCCCACTCTCCACTGGACGCCACCCGCCACTCTCCGCTGGAAGCCACCCCCCACTCTCCCCTGGACACCCCCCACTCTCCGCTGGACGCCACCCCCACTCTCTGCTGGACGCCACCCCCCCTCTCTCCGTTGGACGCCACCCCTCACTCTTCGCTGGACATCACCCCACTATTAGACGGAAGTTTGGAGTAATATTTAATTCGAAATATAATAACTTGAAAAATTAAATAAACGAGTATTTAAATCGGTCTCTCTCTCAGCCAGAACACAAAAGTAATCATTAAAAAAATCATGATTAATTGAATGATTACTGTAATCAAGATTAATGATTACTCATGTAATCATGATTAAAAGTAATCAGATTACAAGTAATCATGATTACATTCGTCATGATTACTTGTAATCTGATTATTAATCTGATTAAAAGTAATCATGATTACGCCCATCTATGGTCAAAAGCAGCTGTTTCAAGGCTGCCAAGCCAAGTTTCTCAACTTCCCTCACATTCATATTATATTTTTCCCCGAAATACCATTTCGCACAATGGTTCCCGATTTCATGTTTGAAACAAGAAACATAGTAGAATTAATTTTAAATTCACATTAACAAATAAAAAAGTCAACAAACAGTCAATATTGTAAAATGTTAAGATTTTCCAATATTTTCATTTTATTTGATTCAGTGAAATAAACATTACTTGATTTCTTTGTCCAATACTTTATTAGTAAGTTCAAATGTAACGCACGAAAAATTCAATTGGCATGTTATGGCAAGTGATTATCATTACAAGTCACTAATTTTTGTAACTAAAAAAGAAAGCGTCTATATGGCTCTGTCATCGTAAAGAGTTCACTCGCCTTTTCCTCCTCTCGTAAAGCGTAAGTCTGATAAGCATGCGGTATGATGTCGCAACGCACTGTTTTTCTTTTGACATGTCGCGCGTATTTGCCTGGAAAGGTCTTCACAACTCAACCGGGCGGGGCAACGCACTGTATCTGCACAATCGATATTTGTATGTAAAATGATGGAGCAACACATCGTGTGCTTCAGCTGTAAGAGGTCTTATCACGTTTTTTCTGATGGGGTAGACACAAAGAATGGAACGTAACTTCTCTGTTTAGAGACCACATCCACCTTCGATTCCCGTACTTTCATCGATTTTAGGTACATTTAATTTAATACTTTTGATCCTAGTGAATAATATTTTTCCAAAATAGTGGTTAAAAAATAAATAACTCATGGTATTTATTTTTATTTTATCAAGGGTTACAATTTCCAAAACAAGGAACTCGTGCGTCACAGTAAAGCTGGTCCCAGAACTCGATACGGTTCTTGTCAGCGTATTTTTCTACTCGCATATGTTCATCCAGGACCATAACTTCTTTTCCCGACCTCGTGTATGGGGACCATGTTACTCCAGAACTGCTAGTGGGCGTAGGATTGCTGAAAAAATAGATCTCTGCTGTAATTAGGGAGTTAACTATGCTCACATCCAATGCAGGTCTGGAATTATGGAGGGTAAGTCGAGCATACCCCGGGCATTAAATTCTAGAGACGGCGGTCGAGAACATCTCGCCCACGAGATTACCGGTATGCGGAATGGAGATTGAGCGATTATTACTCCGATATTCGTATCGATTAATGGGCTAATTGCAAAGAGCCCTGATATCCATTTCAAAAGGCTCTCGCTTAGTTGTTGGATCAAGGGCCGAATACAGAATGCAGTAAGTATTACCCGATACTGCACGCATTAATAGGAAGTTCCTCACTTTGAGCTCGTACCTGATGAAGAAATCATGGCTGATTTCGGCCTTGGCGATATTTCCAAATCATATCAAGTAAGCGCGGGCTGCAGCTCCATTTGGCAACGGTGAGCTCGCTTAATAGGCTCAGGTCACGAGACCATAGGTCCACATATTTTTACACTAATAGATGTTTTTAGTATTTATTTTAAAATGTAAACTATAAGTATATGTGTATTTATTTATATGTTGAATAAAATACGTCACGCTATATCCTTTACAAAGTCAGCAGATATATGATAATGGTTGTATCCACTTTGGGCTAATATATCGTGCCCAACGTGATCAATAGCGCAGCTGATCGCAATGCTCACAGCACCAGTACACATGACATTACCATTAGATGCCATGCTGGTTTCATAGCGATATTTTCCTTCACCGGTGACCATGTGGCTCCTAAATCCGGAAAACCCAGAGTTACGTACCGGACACGAATCTACGAACATTCGTGTCACCACGTAAGGATACTAGTACCTTATCCACTAAGCCACCACAGCCGTAATCAGTGTCCAGTGACGTGCATAGCATATTTGGACAGGGTATACAGAATTCGCGTAATTAATTTGAATATTATATCATGATAGTAAATATTATATTGCTTTCATGGGGAAGATAGACAGCGTATTCACGCTACATTCTATAGAATAGATATGAATATAAATAGTTCTTTTTTTTAACTTTAAGCAATTTGTTCCAGACTTATTTATCATAAGGGCATGCAATGCTTGCATGCATCTATGGAATGAACGCTACTGTCAGTGTGTGGTCTCATATGAAAATTATTGTATGTTCTTTGTTCTGCTTGAAAAATAATGGCGTTGGGAACTCATATCTAGATCAAGTTTGTTGTCTGTGTTTCAGAATAATACTTATTGTTATCAAGTGCGTTATTATTTTATATTTAATTATCACTAGTCTCTATTTACAATCATCAGTTTATAAAAAAAACAATAAGTTTTATTTCTATCAATCCTTTGATTTTTGTACCTGTTAAAAAAATAAACCAAATGTTAGTCCATTTTTGCATCGCCTTTATCATGTGTTGTACCTATCTATTAATTTATGTGATTACAGTTAGTAGGATTCCCTAATGACCAAAACATCTTGTTTCCATCAAAAGTATCGTAACTAATAAAATATCCATTAACTAATTTAATGACTGTTATTAACACAATTTTAACAAACCAGAAATATCCCTGGCATGAGTCAGATTTACATTGAAATACCTCTACAAAATAATTTTAAGATAGTGACTTAGATTATAGCGTAGAAACATGCACGCTGTGATACTGCCCTCGCTAAAAAGTAGGTGTAAATATATTTGCATACATTATATCACAACTACTCAAACCCGAAAAGTAGGGAGAAATATCCAAGTGCAATCATAGTTGTCAAAATTGCAACCGATCGCGAGAAATGACAGGAAAGCTACTCTCCCACACACATCGCACGCTCGACCACTGATCAGAGCGACCGCCAAGTTATACCACGTGCGACATGTAAAACGATTACTATCACTCCGGGAGTTGTGCAACTCTCCATTTAGCCACCAGAAACCGAAAATCGGTTTCCTGGATTAGGTTTCCCAGTAGTGGAAACATCAGCTATTTTGGCTGAATACGCCTTAGCGTGGCCTCGGGATCTAGGCAGCACAGAGCCTGGGAGAGCCTACCGCTGTAGCACACACAAACGCGACATTCACTGCTGTAAATCAGGCATCGCCTGAGGACGACCTACAGCATCTGCTAGGCCGTAGACAACCATCGACCCTAGTCACAAAGTTTTTCTCCGGCTAAGTCCCTTCGTTTCTCTTTTCATCTTGAGAGAAGTGACCTGTACGGCTATCGACCCACTTTCTCATCAAGACACCATTGTTTTCCGTAATAAATTTATGTGACAAGAGCTGGTGTGTTTTCTATTCTCTAGTCGTGTACACCCGTTGTTACAAGATCATAGAAATCCTCAACTATACTGCTAAGATCAATGATATACCATTAAGATATACTATAAATATAGTTCCTAATAAATATAACTAGCTGTAATAATCTGGCGTTTCTCGATGCCAAATTCCTTATTCTAGCCCCTTGACAATTCATTTTCCAAAAACGTCGGAACATGTAATTTTCATTTTACACAAAACACTAAATACCCGTCCCAATTTTCATAGTAATTACACCAAAACTGGTGGATTCCAAACAAACTTTTAACTTCTATTTCGTCCTCTTAAGGGCGGAATGTCAATAAAATCCACCCTTAGTGAGTATCTACGTTATAAAAAGAACCACATATAATTTCTTGTATCTAGCTTCAATAGTTTACGCTCCGCGGTGATATATTAGTCAACTCAAGTCTTTTTATGTATACGTGAAGTTATGATATCTACACACAATGAATAGGATATGAGGAAAATAAACAGTGCGATAAATTGTATACCAAGAATTTACAAGATGAAACATCAACCGAAGGGAAAAATCCCACATGAATAATAATTTCTTAAGACATCCAAAGTTTCCGTATTAATTGGAAACAATTTCAACCGTTACATATTTAACTAAATATTTTTATTTTTGGTAAAAAAAAGTGGGTTATCTCATAGTAGCTGTTTTTGTACAGAATCAATATCATATAATATTTCATAGCTTTTCATATCTTGTAGCCAATTTCTGTTAGTCGATTTAAACTTAAAGACCAACATTTTATACAATCTAAATTCTGTTTCTAAATTGCTACAATATAATAACTAACTACAAATTTTGAAAAATCATCCCCATCGTATTAATAAATGCATAAAGACATCATTCAGTAATTAGTTATTTTAGAGAATAAATTATATTCTTTTTTAAGAGGTCACATCTAAGAAAACTTGTAAAAGGATATAAAATTATATATATGCAAATCACTCACCCAGTCCGTGCAAAATCAGTCCACATTTTAGTTATTTTGAATACAATTCGCTTTAATTTCTCATCAGCATTATATGCCTCTTTGTTGAAATCACTATAAAATATGTAAAACAAATCATCAGCATGACAAGCTCCAGGTAATTCATTAAATCCTACGTTTTGCTTGACTATATTTAAAGCCGTCACGTAGTCAAATCTAAACATGTATATAGGCATATTAATAGCTCCATAAAACTCCAGGAATCTCTGAGTATTGTACGAAAATAGAAGGTCTGTTTGCATATTAACTATTGCTTCCTTTGTGTCGTTTGATAAGTCTTTATCACCAACGTAATATCGTTTTATCCGTTCACCAAATTCTCTTAATCTTTCATTAGATAGGTTCTTAACAAATTCTCTTGGTACTAAATAAGACGGTTGGACATTCAATACGTCTATCTTTGAAAGTTGATCTTTGACTAACAATATACCTTCTGCAGAATTGTAACCGCTCAGAAAAGGAACTTTGTTCACCTTCCTCGATAGTACCAAATTTACTGGATAATCTGTTATAAAAGCTTCGACGCCAGGAAACTTTTTTTCAACATTAGGAACGAAATATTCAGGTATTCCTCTGTATTCTTCGTCTGCTGTTCTTGTTTTAAATGTCATCTTAGCTAAATCAATAGCAGGAACGCTTCTTAAAAATGTAAGTAGTTCATATTTATTTTTTGTATCTTTGCCTAGTACTTTTCCAACTCTAAATGCTCTGTCTACAGTTCCATTTGCGATGGACCAATCTTGGAAACATACTCCACTATGCGCTATAGCTTTGTTAAACAAGCCTTTCGACATAGGTGATATCATATGAAAAGTCACAGCACTGGATCCGGAGCTCTCTCCAAAAATCGTTATATTATCAGGATCTCCGCCGAATTTAGCGATATTCTCTTTCACCCACCGTAAAGCAGCTACCTGGTCCTTAATTCCAGCATTTCCTGGCACTTCTGGAATGTCTAAAGATAGAAAGCCCAAAACTTCAAGTCTGTAGTTTATTGTCACACATATAACATCATGTTGTAATAAAAATTCAGGTCCTAACAGATCTGAATTTCCAGATCCTGATGTGTAAGAACCTCCATGAATATAAACCATAACAGGTATCTTAGCGTGGGCATGTAACGATTTGGTGTAAACGTTTAAGAACAAACAATCCTCGTCTCCTGGGATAAGTTCTAAAGTGTCTCCATCATATTGCGGACAAACCGGTCCATGGTTGATGGCATCACGAATTCCTGTCCAAGGCTTCGGTGGTAAAGGTGCCTGAAAGAAAAATACTATTTAAAAAAAAGTAATGTATGACCGGTGGTCGTGGGTGTGGTTATAGTAAGATACGAATTTGGCGTTTTACAGTTTATTTGCACTTTAAGGCACACCGAACTGCGACGTACACGCACGTACTCCCGCCTTGGGTCTCTGTAGTCGACTAACTTCCGACCGAGTCGAACGTGCGTGCGCGCATCCTCTTACCCCGCACGTCTCGTAACACCCTAACGACCCTTAGGGCGACAAGAGCGTATCGGGTTACGCCTACATGCTATAAATGAAATTAAACGTTATAGTTTATTTAGGAGGAAAGTGATTATTGAAGCGTTATACCTAAAAGAAATAATATAAATGATACAAATAGCGTCGATCTTGAAAAACGAAATAATAAAGGAGGATGACACTTGTACCCATGTATATATTAAGGTAAATTAGCCCGCAATCATGATAGCTAAACAGTAGTTTATAATATAGAAATAGTAACGAATTCAATGAGAAATTTTAATAGTGCCCTTACCCGAAATCGCAGTTCACCAACCGGCGGTTCCGCATAAGGGATCCCTTTAAAACTATAATACGACGTTCCATCTAACAGTTTCAAGACTGAACCTTTCAATTTTCCTTGCCTGGTAGTCACGATAGGGTTCTCCTGTAACATGATAACATAAGCTGTTAAAAATAAGTTGGTGGAACGACAGCGACTCTGGATATTGAGGGGTTAGCCAAAGTAACATTCAATCAGCAAAGGAAAAGACATCTTCGAAACCTTAGGTCAATTATATGTATTTTACACGTTTCTGCTAGAATTGTTGCTGGTCTAATGTTACTTTATATCAGTTCCGGATTAAAGGGGTGGCCAAGCTAGGGTACGTGCCTTGGGCAACAAATGCCTAGGCATTTTTTGGGCGTCACTCTTGTTGGGTTGTTGGGTAGTCACTCTTCTCTTAAAGACCCAGGTCATAAGATCGTGGAAGCATATTTAACTCCTTAACTGTAAGCAGGATGAATGTGGAAATGAATCTTTTCGTGCGGATATAAGGAACATACATCCATCATATATCATGGTATCCGACATGGATGAATGAATCAAGCCCTCACAAATTATCAATTAGGTAAAATGCAGTCATTTAATATGTCTATGGTAGCCTAGTAGATAACAGACGGGTTTCCAGGTGTGGTAATGGCAAATAGTCATAGATTCGAATCCCAGCACGTACTCTTGAGGTTTTTTCAGATTACCAACGGATTTAGGCACCACATCCTCAACGGTGAAAGAAAAACAATGAGAAGACATCCCGCGTGGCTTCTAACAGAAATGCCACATGAGAGCGCCAATCTGCTGCGTTACTGGTCACGTTGGATACGACATATAAGCGTAAGGTGGATGCAGTCACAAATGCACCTCCGCTTACCCCGTAAGGGATATAGCGTGACGATGCATTTTTATTAGTAATTTAGTACTGTAATACGTTATTCCTATGTCACTACCTAAGCTCCTATTATTTGAAATTAATTAGACGAATACAACGTTAGATTGTTTTCGGAGTAATTAAACGAATAATGAGGTAGTAAAATTTGTCCTTACCTGTTTCGCATGAATTAAGGAAATAGGAGCAGACATCGCAAGTGCTATTATTAACGCGTAAATCTCCTAGTCATCACAAAAAAAAAACAAAAAATTAAAATTGATTTTATATACAGATTAGAAGACTTAGAACATGCATTATCAAATAAAAAATGAAATTATTAATTATATAAACAAAAAATAAATTCTATTAAATAATATATACCAAAAGTTACCATTTTGTTATATACGGTTTATACTATTTTTCGGTAAACTTCTTCCAAAGCATAAATAATTTTAAACAATTTATTATAAAAAACGTTTTCAGATTAGAAATGAAAATAAGTCAACACGCGTGTTTACAACTTTGCGTTCAACAGCAAAGTAAACTATATTATTATTTTATGATTTCCTCTCCAACTATTAGTCAAGGAGTAAACGTCGTCATAAATGGAGAACCAAATAAGTATATTTTTTCATTTTGAGAAAAATACATTGTACTGTTTTTTTTAAGGTTTACATTAGTACAGTTCAGGAAAAAAAATTTAGTAATAGTATAAAAAATCTATGATATATATGAGACGGAACGTAGTCTTCTACGGACATATGCAGAGGGGATCCCAATATGAACTTCTTGGTTTGATCCTCGCAGGCAACATTCCAGAGAAAGGAAGCACAAGCCGTCAGAGATGTAAGTAGCTAGATGATGTCAAAAAGTAGGTCGGAATGAGCTTCCTTGTTTAAAGAGCAGAGAGTGGGATCGCAGGAAATTTTACTATTGAATTTTATAACAATGATCTTATAGTAAAATAAAAAATAATAAAACTGCTATATTTTTAATACGGAACATGATAAAACGTTTTTTTTTAAATAAAATAAGCAACATGGTTTGTTTATTAATCAATAAATATTGTTACGCTATATCCCTTTCGGGGTGAGCAAAGGTACATAAATGGCTGTATCCACTTGGCGGTTATATATCGTGCCCAAAGTAACTAGTAGTGCAGCGGATCGCCGTTTACAGAGCAATCACATAAGACATTTCCATTAGATATCACGCGGGATACCTCACGATGTTTTCCATAACCTGTGAGCATATGCCTAAATCCTTACTAAATCTGGAAGACTAAGGTACGTGCCGGGTACCACCTTTTTTTTTTTTTGGTTTCTCGGGGGAAAATCCTGCATAGGACCATCAGGGCCGCTGTGAGGGCAGCAACCCCGGTGTGTCAGACTACTACTGACTAAAAACCCCCGGGGTGTCCCTCTAATCGCTCCACCCGAGCCTGGGAAACCAAATTCATCCAGACGCCCGGAGAGCGAAATGCCTTGTCGAGGCTGCCTCTCTGGGAGGGGTAGGGGTAAAGAGCCCACCCTTCCAATACCTATCTCAAAGGCGGCGCGCCGGACACTGCACACCGCCACCCTCTCATCCGGACAGCAGACTCCCTCAAGTCTACTGCCCGGCTATTGTCACCGGGTGATGTCGCGCTCGCTCTGAGCGAACGCATCCCTCCGGCGACGGTGCCGGGTACCACCTACCCTAACCTATGACCATTTGCGTTGACCCGCATGGATACCGATCGCTTATTTTCTATACCAGCATAGCCACAAAAGGATTAAGAGAACAAAAAATAATTTGTACAAAATTAGAGTTATAACCTTCTCTACTTATGAAGTCCTTTAACTTTACGACTTTCTAAACTATTCTTTACGGTAGAATTATTAATGTCCTTGTTTCGACGGTTGCCCTAACTGGGTCGTTTACACAGTTTTGTGTACACAATTACAAAGACCGTCATAGTAACACACTTCATCATTTTACTTTACGGGATTATTATGTGTATATCCAGTTGTTCAGCGGATACCTTCTGTCCTGATATATTACAGCCGGAATGGCAAAGGCAATTGTTAATGGGTTACCATCCCTTGACGGTAGATGTCGTTCTTCGACTTTACTGAATTTATGTGCAAGGAAGAAATACATGTGAACATCCCATCTGATGTTGAGCTGCCACTATCGTCTGTGGACAACTGCAGCAGTAGAAGTATCATCCTGGGCCTGCCGACCTAATAGAGCATTTCTCGCTCCTTATTTGAAGAGCTCCATGTCGTAATCCAAAGGAAATACTGTATCTAGAAAGCTGCTCCATAACTTTAAAGTATGCGACAAGAAGATTGTAAAGAACAGCACTGTTGATTTGAGCTGATTGGCATTCAAAGTATGGGGATGAGCAGATAGCCAACCGCGCAAACTGCGTCCCAGATATGTTAATGAGAGCACCAGATCAAACAATTCTTCAGAACACTATAAATTGGATAAGTCACGCAGACTCATTTTTGATTAGGTGTACTGTAGTGATTAAGTCAAGTCAGTATTAAAAAGTCTAACTCGTTGCGTAAAGCCTGATGAAGATATGAATGTTCGAAACTGTACTGTTCAGAAAATATGCTTAAAACTATTATAGATTCTATATCAATAACAGATAGGGTTAGTTTATTTAAGGAATGAAATACGGTAATCAAAAAAGTTAGATTTTATTAAAGAAAAAGTCGCTATTTAAAAATATATATTATTAATACAAAAATCATAGAGAATAAAATACTGAAGTTGGAGACATGCTTTTTTTTTACATTAGGTTCTTTGTATGACGTAGGCACCCACTAAGAGCAGATTTTTTGATATTCCAGCCATAACAGGTTGAAATAAGGAATGAAATGAGTGTAAATCGCAGCAGGGCGAAGTCAGCCCAGTCCACTGTACCATTTTTATTTTACGAAGTCCCTAACTTCTTTGAACGCAAATTTAGTATAAATAGTGAAAATAACTATTTATCAATTGAGGTAGGTACCAAACACTATTAAAATAAACTACAATCAAAATAAAACATTAAATAATTCTTTCACAAACAAAATCCGGCTTTTATTTATCTGTCACGGAGGACTTCGTATTATGAACAAGGTATTTAATATTTTTTTCTTATTACTGACACGCTTGCGCTTGACGTCAATCTCACCTGCTGGAAAGTGATGATGAGGTCGACGATGGAGCGCGCTCACTCAGCAAATCCGGATTCACACAACGTATGAAGATACCCATGTCATAAGATGCTGTAAACATTGACGCAGGAAGTGAATTCCACTCCTCGGCGCTACAACAACTAGCTAGGTTGGAACAAGGTATAATAAGTTATAACAAGGTATAATTTTTGTAAGAACGGACTTTTATTACTATTTTAATCTTTGTATAAATTAAAACCAATAATTTAAAAATCGCTAATGTTAATAAATATTACACAGTTTTACTTATACAAGGTGCTCCAGCTTCGCAATATAAGCGGTCCCAAAATTCCATTCGGCTTTTCTCGGCGTATTGACCAATGCGTAATTCTTTGTCTAAAATCATGTACTCTTTTGATACAGAATTGAATTGCTTCCATTTTACACCGCCGTTGCTTGGGGTAGGATTCCTAAAACATTTTTTATTTTTTTATTGTAATAAGCAATTATCACATACACCGGGCATGAGAGAATCTGCTGTCCGGAAAAGGCGTTGATGGTGGGGATATGTCCTGTGCGTCGCTTCATAGAAACAATCTGAAGGCTGGGCTCTTTAAGTTCTACCCAGAGATGGATGGATAGTACAAAAAAGTCTAACTCTTACTTTGCCGTGTCATTGAGCTGTCCTGATGAGCGTGTTAACACTGTCTACGATATTGGGTCCGTTAAAGCGTGAAGAGATATCTGTGCAGGCAGGCATGACCAATGCGACTACCCATAGATTCTTCTTTACTGTTGATACTTGTATTCGTTGTTTGTACTGCACCAAGCTTAACATCAGACATGATATGGTCACTGCCAATCCAGGATAAATAAAGGCAAAAATAGTGTTCCGCTAAGTTCTGCATTCAGATAATTAATTCCGGAGAATTAACGAATATATAATCTCATTTATATTCTAGAAGGTACCGTGCTTGTGAAACAATGGCAAGGTAATTAATTTTCTTTTAATTCTTGTTTATTTCACGTTAACACTTTTCATTTTATGTTCAGACTTTTTATACTTTAAGAAATGCCAAAAAAACGAAGTAGGTACAGCATTTAAGCATCTCTCTCTGCTCACCCGGAAAGGGATTATGTGTGAAGATATCTTATTACTAGGGTGAAGATCAAAATTTTTAGTGACGAAAAGTTACCGTTTGAATTTACATTTATATCTCAGAAACCTGTGGAATAATTCTTTGTACATGCGTGTTAGTTCCTTTTTAAGTCATCTGACCTTTCAGATAAAACGTATAGTCATTAAACAAGAAACATTCCGATATAGTCGTGGCGACTATCAGTGGAATCTTATCTCTCACAGACCTCATAACCTACTTATCAGGCAAAGTGAAGAGGTCTTTGTTCTAGTAAGGACAAAATCTTTTATATAATCTGGATGTTCACCAGATGACTTCGTATCACTTAAAATAGATTACATTCTAATTACAACACGAAACTTTGTTGAAAGTACTACAAAATTCTAAATTAGTAACGTACGTACGTAATCCGTAAGATTTACGTAAGTTACTTTAAGTGGTATTTTTTATCACCTCCTAGACAACTGGGAGCGGACTCTTAGTAACGGTTTAAAGTTAAGTTACTTTCATATTTACAACCTTTAAATTATAGATATAACTTACCCAGTTTTCGCAAAATCTGTCCACATTTTCGTCAAATCAAAAACTATTTTTCGCAATGTATCATCATTATTGTACGCATCTTTATTCAGTACATTATAGAATAAGTAAAATAGATCATCAGCATGACACGCTCCAGGAATTTCTTTGTATCCTATAATATTCTTAACAACATTCAAAGCTGTTACGTAGTCAAATCTAAACATATACAAAGGTACATTCAATTTAGTGTAGTAATGAAGAAATCTATGCGTGTTATAGGCAAAGTTTATGTCAGTTTGCATATCAACTATCCCTTGAGCTGTTTCGTTAGAAATATC
The DNA here is from genome assembly GCA_036320925.1 of Automeris io. Taxonomy (NCBI): domain Eukaryota; kingdom Metazoa; phylum Arthropoda; class Insecta; order Lepidoptera; family Saturniidae; genus Automeris; species Automeris io. Next base: position 17,002,170 of record JAUDJH010000008.1, on the reverse strand, counting down.
ATTATCACAAACATAGAAACTCTTTATTCCTTCACCAAATTCTTTTAATTTATCCTTGTCAATTTTCTTAGCAATTTCATCTGGTACTAATATAGATGGCTGTGAATTTGTAGTTTCCGTTTTATTCAGTTGATCTTGTAACATTAGCAGGCCTTCTGCAGAATTATAACCGACCATAAAAGGTACCTTGTTCACTTTCTTGGATAACAAAGTATCTAAAGCGTTCTCAGTTAAAAACGCCTCTACGTTCGGGAACTTCTTTTCAACAATAGGAAAGAAATATTTAGGCAAACCAACATATTTGTCTTCTTCTGTTTTGATTAGCAAAGTCATTTTAGCCAACTGTGTGGCAGAAACGCTTCTTAAAAACCTAAGCAATTCTTGAACATCGCCAGTTTTCTTGCCTAGAACTCTTCCTACTCTAAAAGATCTATCTACGGCACCAGTAGTTATATCCCAATCTTGAATACAAACGCCACTATGTCCAATGGCTTTATTGAATAACCCTTTCGACATTGGTGAGAGCATGTGATACGTCACAGAATGAGATCCAGAGCTTTCTCCAAAAATAGTTACATTATCAGGGTCGCCTCCGAATTTGGCTATATTTTCTTTCACCCAACGCAAAGCTGCCACTTGATCTTTCATTCCAGCGTTACCCGGTACTTCTGGGATATCCAAGTTCAAGAAACCCAATACTTCAAGCCTGTAGTTCATTGTCACTAATATTACATCATGCTGCAGTAAAAACTCAGGTCCGTAAGAACTTGCGTCACCAGATCCTGACATAAAAGCTCCTCCGTGTATGTAAAACATAACAGGTATATTATCATCAGATTTTAGTGATTTAGTATAGATGTTTAAATATAAACAATCTTCATTGCCTTCAATAATAACTCCAGCGCTTACTTCATATTGTGGGCATACGGGTCCATGGTTGATAGCTTCACGAACACCCTTCCAAGGTTCAGGTGGCAAAGGAGCCTGAAAGCATAATAGACAATTACAGCTATTCGAAGAGTTTGCGTACATTATTCCTTTGTAGAAGTAATATGTAAATACCACACCATGAATTCTTTTACAAGTAGATATTTAGGAATTTTACATAATTTTGTCAAGACTATAATGGGCTAGATGCATTATAATAACGGGTCTAGTTTACAAATGTATTTAAACTTATAATAAAGTAAACAACAAATTTTATTTATCAATAAAATTTCACGTCCAGGAGTAGAATGTAAAAAATTTGATGACAATAAATACTCTTGAAAAGCCAAGGATGTAACTATTGCTTACTTGCAAAGCTAGCGAAATCTTTACTCGTCGTACCTAGGTATGCCGTTTTGGTTTTAATTCCTATCATTCAACTGTTTTTAATACCCATCGTGAAATTTAGTTCGAAACAAAAGGTCTGACGGAGAACATTCTTACTTGAAATCTTAGAACTCCTATGGGTGGTTGTGCGTATGGGATTCCTTTAAAGCTGTAATACGTCGTCCCATTTAAGAGCTTGAGAACTGATCCTTTCAATTTGCCTTGCTTAACAGACACTATAGGGTTTTCCTGGAAGATAAAATTTTAAATATTGCCCTTTTTTTTTCGATTTGATTATATATATATAGGATTGACATCCAAGCTTTGAACGCGAGCGATTGTGTTCTTTACTTCGTTCATCAGAGTGTTGCTAATTTGTTGATGTTGTGGTCTTCTGGACGTATTGTTCTTGTTTTTTTTTTGGGTTAGTGTTAGGTCAAGATAGCGATAAGATGCCTGGATGGCAAAGTGCTGCCAGGAATTAAAGATTTTACTGATGATGTGGGATGAAGTGCGCGTCGCTTATGTCGTTGATTTTGACGTCAATGAGAGACTACTAAATATTCGCCGAGCCGTCGGAAGTATTTGGATTCCCAGGCTCGGCGAAGGCGAAGAGAGGGCAGCTGGCACCCCGGTGGTTTTAGTCGGGGCAGGTCCGACACACCGGGGGAAGAGGCCCCCGAAGAGTGAAAAAAAGACTACTATGGCAAATATTGAAAATACTTAGGACGGGCTCAAAAGCACATGTATCCAGAGACTAAAGGTAACTAACCGCATCGTAAAAGTTAATGTTAGAAAAGTTTATAAATGAGAGGCCCAGACTTTTCTATTATGATCAAAATATTAAGTATTTATATAAGAGAATATATAGACAAGGCGATGACGACTCTTCTAGTATTACAGTTGTCTGTAGGCGACAATAACCACATGTTTAATTGAACTATTAACTTGGATCAGAAGGAGACGGTACGTAGTGTCCAGTGCCCGCCTAAGTGAGAGGCTTAGAGGGGTGGGTTGTTGGTGTAGGGACTCCCAGACAGGAAGCCTAAACAGGCTATTAGCTCCTCTTGCTACTGAAAAAATTAGGATTCCCAGGCTCGGGTAGAGCGGTTTGAAGAACACGGAGGGTTTTAGCCAGTAAGAGTCTGAGACACAAGGATCGCTTCTCTTGGAGCAGTCCTGGTGGTTCTATGTAGGATTTTCCCTCAATATCAAAAGAAGGTGACCTGTAGGATTTCATTGTAGTTGAATATTGTTTTCTACATATATATTTTCAAAGATTAGTCTTTAGAATCTAAATAAAAGTTATTCCGACAATAACAGTATTTACTAGAGATGCCACGAATATTCGGCAACTATTCGATATTCGGCCTATTCGGCCACTTTTTTTGCTATTCGGTATTTGGCCGAATAATACGTACTATTCGGCCGGATACCGAATACCAAATCATGTAAAAAAGACCCGTTATATTACTCAAAGTTATGAATTTATTTTCAAATTACAACACTTTAGTAATTAAAATTCATCAGTGGTAAGTTGTGATGGATAAAAACAAGCTTTTCACCATTTTTTGGAAGCAAACGATTATGCTTTTCATCGTAAATGTTACCAGCCTCAGAAAACAACCTCTCACACACACACTCTCTCTCTCTCTCGCTCACACACATACTAATAAACTTATACCGTGAATATCCATATAAAAACACAAAACACCCTTGAATAACCCGAACGGAAGTGCGAGTCTCACCAGAGACAAGATTTACTTAATTGGTGAGACTTATCACCCTGTGTATATGAATAAGTTTTGTGTTGAAATAAAGATTATTATAAAGATTATTATTATTACTAAACACGCTACTTCCAGGAATATTCGGCGGCCGAATATTCGGCGCTTCGGCCGACAGCGTTGCCGAATATTCGGTATTCGGCCAATTCACTATTCGTGGCATCACTAGTATTTACTCAATACAAAGACTATGAAAGATATTTGAAATGGTAAAAAGAAAAAAACACATACTTCCATATTAGCTTTTGCAGAGATAGTGAATAATGATGTGACCAGAAAAAAATGCAATAAACACGTCTTCTGCAATTAAAAATAATACATTAAAATTATTTTACCATATAAATATACATATTACATACATCACACCACATTATTATTATAATAATAATATAGCATCGCCCTCTTGGGGTAAGCAGAGACACATAAGTAGCTGTATTCACTTTGCGCTTATATATGCCCTAGGTGATCAATAGCGCAGCTGATCACCGTTATCACAGCACTAGTGCACGACTTTTCTATTAGATGCCAAGTGACTTTCTTGACAAATTTTTTCCTGACCGGCGAGCCTGTGGTGCCTAAATAATCTGGAAAAACTCAGTGGTCTGTGTTGGGATATGAACCTACGATAATACTCGTCACTGCGCATGGATACCGCTACCGTACCCACTAAACGCAAAATGGATACAACCACTAATAAATAAATATCTTGCTTACCCCGAAAGGGATATAGTATGACGATATATTATAACTATGTAAAAAAAATTGATTAATATTTCTTATCACTTTCTCTTTCAGTTTTAATATGGCTGTAGATTGTTTTATGAATGTTTTGAACTTCTTTCATTGTTTAATACATAAGGCTTATTTATTTATTTTTTTCATAGTGTTATATGTACAAAATGTAATAGTTTTATAAATAAATATTGGCTCTAGAGAGTCTAAGATCTATTTTATTAAAATGTATCATTAACCAGAAGAGGAAACTCACCATTCTATCCGATCACTATTGTAAACTTGTAGACATGAAATGACTGAACGAACGACTGGTTTGTTTCGCTTCTAGGTAATTTTTTTGTAGGTTTTCCTTGTGTGTAATCTGTCGACCGATGGCGGCCTAGCTGACGTAGAATATTAATAACAATAAACGCATTTTTAGAAGGTTCCTCACTCAGCGCTCCTAACTACCGGTGGCCTCACTCCCGTAGGTCTACCTGTTCTTATGTGACTACAGAGTACCTGATGGTAAGTACAGTGTAGTCCAAAAACGAAAGCGACTATCAAAGGATGAAAATCCATTGATAGTCTACATCGTCATGTCGGCCCACATATACCGCGACTGAAGGTCTCTAGGTATATGAGCTACTGGATATGCACAAGCTGATCCCGAAACGCGACAAGCCGAAACTGGTTACTATGACGGGCTCTACACCCGTGTACTGTGGTCGCGATCCAGACGGGCACCGACGCCCTACCACCTCGCTGCTGCTCGTTTAGCACCACCCAGGAGTCACGTGTGGGGAACTAGGGTAAAGCCTGCGGACGCGAGCAGCTTCGACTCCCAAAAAAAAACTTAATACTACTACTACTTTTATTTTAAAATTAAATGTTAACTTTTTATATGTATATATTTTAAAATTAAAAAATATTATAAATAAAGACATAATAATAATATATGGTCACGCTATATCCCTTTCGGGGTGCACAAAGATACATTAGTGGCTGTATCCATTTTGCGCTTATATGTCGTGCCCAACGTAACCAGAATCGCAACTGATCGCCGTTCTCAGAGCACTGGTAAACATAACATTTCTGTTAAATATCAACGTCAAAACGGAAACGGAAACTCAAAACTGAAAAAAACTGCAGCATTTTTTATACCAGTACAACACGACGCGTGAACTCACAATTGTTGAAATTTCAATTTATTCTATTTAAAAACATATTTTTGGCGAAGATTTTGATACGAGTATGTGATTTCCTTACATCACCAAAATATGTGTAGGCTATTTATTTTCTTCCAGTTAATTGCTTCCCAGACCTGTTGGTAAATATATTTTTTTGTTAGTAAAAAGTAATTTTAAAAAAATTATAAAAACAGTTTGAAGCGAAACATTATAGTCAGCTGTCATCCAAACTATCCATCCAGACTACCTGTATCTTGATTGCTAATATTATAAATGTCACAAAATATGTTACGTGCAGTTTATATCCGCTGCGTAGCTCAAAACATAATTTTTATTAATACACATATAGTTAGACTACAGTTAACTATAGACATTAAAAGACATCACTGTGCTAATTAGTCATCAGTTATAAAAATATCTACTATAATAGATACAACAAAACAATATTAACAATCCCAGATAAGGCATCAAAAACAAGCACATTCTATATTCATCATACAATTTACAATAATGTTTAACTTTAGATACAATTATTTCCGCAACAATTCTTCAGTGCCATTATATCCATTCAACATCCAATCCCTTGGCTTCATCATACATACGTAATTACATAGTTTCAAAATATTTAATTTATTATTAACTTTATTGTATATCTTTGTACATAGAATCCAAAATACCTTCAAAATAGGCTTAATGTAATACTGATCTGTTTCATTTTAATGTCGTGAAAAGTACGTCTGTTATTTTAGTTATCTCAAACACCGCTAGATAGCGCCACTAGTGTGTTTATAAATGCCGGAAAATCTTTCGTAGCGCGGTAAATTGAATATTACAAATTGAGTTCGCACTGCACACAATGCTGTAATATTATTATAAAATATTTTAGAGGGATATAATAATTCATATTTATCAATAAAAATCCCCTTTTAACTTATGCGTTGTAAAAACTGCGCGGAATAATTCGTATTGTGATATGTAATCAAAAATTCACCAATAGAAATAGCTGATTTAGTCTACCTGCCTGCTTATCAGGCTACCCACTTCACTCACCTTCAATGCAAATAAGGATTAGCTCGATTATCAATTTTATTATGGGCAGAAATTATTTTTAGAGCGTCTGCCGTGTTTTTTATGGAAAAAGTCGAACAATTGTGCAAATATAATGCGATTTTTATGTTTGATTATTTGTTTTACGGTTTTTGTGGGTTTTTGCAATACATTTGCTGTGGTTTTCGGTGTAGCGAGTGCGTTTTTTAGTCGCAAAACGCCGCGTCGCGCGTTGGCGTTTTCAAACGTAACTTGCAGCGCTGTAGTAGGAAGAGAATAATAATCACAAACTGATACAATTTACAATGGTTATTTCTATTTATTTTGCAAATAAATATGTATCTACTAGTTTTTATTTATTTATCTTACAGCTGAAGATAAATATCCTGAGGAAATAAGCACAGCATTTAACACTAGATTGCCCAGAGCAGATATTTTGACTATTTTTAAAATTTAGTTATATAAAAAAATATATATTTATGAGATATCATTTTTTTTAAATATTATGACTTTTTATATATTCTCTTATAGCATTTATTAATAGTTGTACCCTCCCTCTCTCTTTATTCCCTATATACGTATGTGCTAAGCCTATATTCAGTCTTTCTAGTGTTAAAAAATATAGCATGTGTATTGGTGTTGTGACCACCATCAGATGCGCTACTGGTCACGTTGGGCACGGTATATAAACGCAAAGTGGCTACAGCCACTAATGTATCTCTGCTAACCCTGAAAGAAATATAGCGTGATGATATAATATTATTATAAATACAGAATATAATATTGAAAAAATGCTGGTAAAAATCACCTCATACTGATATTTGCAGTATTATGACCACGATCCAGGAGGTCAGCACCATATGTAGCTCGATTCTCATTCCCCAAAGGCTACCTTTAGAACAGGTACTCAAAACGAAGCCTTCAATTATCAGCAACGTCACCCAAAATTAAACAAAAAGTTTTAAATTAATATTACATACCGATCAGTGTTTCAATACTGGAAAGCCAATTCGCCTCTTATTTTCTATCAATCTTTAATCCCATTTCGATCTCGCGATCAATTCGACGTTTGCTTTACACTGAGACATTTTAAACACATGCGAAACTGAGATTAAATCGGAACAAGATTTTAAAGGCTGCGTGGACGAACAAATTAAATCTAATTTAAGTTTGTATAAACACTATTTGAAGCGGATTAATTGTACCTCAATGATGTTTTAGCAATAGTTAAAACTAGAAACATTTCCGTCTAAGGCAATAATTATGGTCTAACGCTAGATAGCATTTTTTTTTATAGTGATCACATCGCTGACGGTAAGGATGGTGCAGTCTAAAAAACGACGAATAATAACAGTAAAGGAAAATCTATCAATAGCCGGACGGTGATTATGACGGCTTACAGAATATCTCTTCACGCCTCGTTTGAAGACTCCATATCATAGGACCGTGTGTATATGCTCGCCGGAACACCATGCCACAGTTTAACGACTCAGCAAAAGTTAAAAAACTTCTTGCTAGTCTAAACTATATTAGATTAAATTTAATTATGCGAGCGGTCCTATTTTTTAATATACGATTATTGCCCCTTGGAAGTTTGTTTCAACACACAAATTAACTGTTACAAAAAGAGTTTATTGCAAAAAAACTTTATATCTAAGCTATCGGTTAGAACATGTGTGTTTCTGAGTACATTTCTCACGGCTTTATCTATATACCATTCGTAATATTTCAATTATCATACAATTTTAATGTCACACGTTGTGAACAAACACAGATTTCGAGCATGTTCTTGTCTATATTAGGTTCATTTTGTGACTTTTTGTAATAATGTAACAGATTTCGTGTTCTGTCAACAAATATTTATGATAACTTTCTATTTGTTGTGCCGATATGGAGGAATATTACTATTTGATGCATTTTTTTCCGTGTAAAGCAATCAAAGCCACGCTGTTTGCATACATCACATCTAAATAACGATATAATAAATTACTTTCAATATTATGAGGACTAGCCAGCAGTAAAACCACTAAATGCTGTTTATACCATGTGATTTATTAATTATAGCACATAGCAACCACGTTTAAATACATCGAATGTGAAACAAAATATACAAGCCAGATATCCGTTTCTCAATCTTTTCCTTTTTTACTAAAGATACGCGTAATCTTTAAAGTATTAATTAATATTTCACCATAATAAAACAGGATAATATAACCACATTCATTACTATGCTCTTTTCACTTTATATCCCTCCATAAGTCTTTTCATTCTCCATTTACTTACCATGCGTCTCACGCGCGCCAAAATTACCGTTCGACCGACCTCCATTTTGTTTTTCTGTTGGTTAGACCAAGACCGGATGATGAAGTCGTTTTCAGTCCTATTTTCAAAACATTTACTACAAAGCTCTTAAGGTTATAAAACTATGGTATAGTTTTCAACAATTCTCTTTTAAATCATAACTATTAATTCTGTGTAATCTTATAATATTTGTTACCGAGTCGAATTTTAATCTATACTAATATTATAAAGCTGAAGAGTTTGTTTGTTTGTTTGTTTGTTTGTTTGAACGCGCTAATCTCAGGAACTACTGGTTCGAATTGAAAAAATATTTTTGAGTGGAATAGACCATTTATCGAGGAAGGCTTTAGGCTATATAACATCGCAATGCAATTATTAGGAGCGAAGAAATAATGGAAAATGTGAAAAACGGGGAAAATTATTCATCCTTGAGGGCTTCCATTGCGTGCGCTGCTAAAACGGTTCAAGATACCAAAAATATATGTATGAAAGAATTATTCCTCTTGAAATGATCTAAAAAATTGTCCGCGACAGTATATGTCTATCTTTTAAGATTAAGTCACTAGAACCGTTTTTATGGTAAACAAATTTGGTCGAAATTAATGCATTATTTGTTAAGAGTTGTATGAACGTAATAATATTAATCTTTATCCAAATAAATGTGTTGTTGATTAAGAGTATTTAATTGTGAACAAAATTGTCTTTGACATCACTTAATTTCAATGAACATCTTAGAAGATATTACAAAACCTTACATAGCAAAACAACGTTTGCCGGATCAGCTATAGTGTCTTGATAACCGCGAAACTGGAGAACGGCTGAACCGATTTGACTGATTTGTTGTGTTTGTTGAAGTCTGGGGAAGGTTATAACAGAGAGAAGATTTTAAAAAAATATCTGAAAAAGTCTAAAAACAACACTTTTCTATATTCTCATACAAAAGATTTGTTATAAGTCAATTTGAACTTTAACACCATAGCATAAAGTTTAAATGTTAGTGGACGGGTTCCGGGAAGGCAAAACAATTATTGAGTGACGTATAAATATTAATGTCAATATTTGTCAATTTTTATACATATAGAATTAAGGCCAGGTTCCTTCAAACAATTTTCAAAAAACAGCCGACAGGCCAATAGCTATTAACATAAAAAAAACAATGTGACTTTGTTTTAGAGAAGTAGGGCAGAACAAGGTCTGCCGGGACAGCTAGTCAAACAATAAAATACCAATATGCGTTTTATACACCGGAAATCAGATATATTTTTTATACTTTGCACGAAAATGGCATTGAAAGTAAATCTTTTTGAGGAAACCTTACAATATAAATAATGAGTAAAAAAAACCTACCATAGATTCCATGATTTATATACATAAAGGATATTTGGCATTCTCTTGCGATATTTCACAGGGAGGAAAGAAAACACGGTGCGAATTTGTAATGAAGAAACAAATAAAGAAAACAAGCTTTCAGGGTGAGCAAAGATGCATTAGTTACTGTATCCACTGTGCGTGCATATATATGTCAATGTATATTATATATCACTATATGTCGTGCTCAACGCGACCAGTAGCGCAGCTGATCGCCGTTCTCACAGCACTAGTACTCATGACATTTCAATTAGATACTATGTGGATTTCCTTACGATGTTTTCCTAAGAATGCGATGTCTAAATCCATACTTAATCTAGAAAAACCCCGAGGTACGAGCCGGAATACGAAGCTACGACCACTAGCATTGCTGCTCATTGTTCCCAGTCCCTTATCGACTAGACCACCACAGTCACTATTTACTTTAGAGACGACTAGCAAACCCGGCGAACTTCGTTTCGCCACCAGATGACTTCGTTTTGGTTTTTAGTTAGCGTTTGAAAGAACGTGCGTATAATAAATGTCACATGAAATTAACTGAGCAGAGTACAATGAGTAGCTGTCAAACAATGTATAACGCATCGGCGCCATCTACTTAAAATACTGGTTCGATCTGCTCCACCACCATATTGGTTTGTAGTACATGCTATGTATCAGAGATGGCGCTGTATGTGAAAAATGATTTTCCCCGTTTTGCTGCTTTTCTGTTGAAACTTTTCCTGAATTTTGTTTGCTATAAACCTCACGGAGCCCGAGACTTTTCCAACGAATGCAAAACCGTGGAAATCGGTTCGTGCGTTCTGGAATTATAGCGTCAGGAAAGCAAACCGGACTTATTTTTATATAATAGATTTACAAATATAAGTATGGATTACTGTCGTATCTCAGGGACAGTTCTGGCCAGTACTTACTCGACGCCCTGGATAAGTTGTAACGCAGGGCTGTCTGCATTGTGAATGATCCAGACGTTACTAAGTATCTTTAACACCTCCAGCTTCGTCAATATATTTCCCCAATAAGCGTGTTCTACTGTCTTTATTATAGCGAGTGTTCTGAAGAGTTATTTAACCTTGTTCCACCCTCTACCATCCATAGTAAAACCACACGCGCGGGTTTACGGAGTCACGGCTATATGGCACACACACCACGGCTGGGACTAAGAAATTCTCTAACTCTTATGGTACTTTTGCCAAGTCGTTGTGCTGTGGGACGGTCTTCTAGCGTGCGTGTTCTTACTGCCCTATGACATTGGGTCTTTTAATAGAAGCGTGAAGAGATATTTGTGCAGGCCGCCATGGCTGCGACTATAGATGGTTTTCTACTGTTGTTGTCTTGTTTGGACTGCACCTTGCTTGCCATCAGGAATGGTGTGGTTACTGTGACGTGTTAGGGTAAAAAAATAAATATATTTATAAAAAGGATTATAACTATGAAGTAATAAATTATTTAAAATAACACGATAAAGATATATTTGCTTATACTTTAACTAATAACATGACGTTAATCTTTTGAGCATCAAAAACATTTATTCAATGTACCTACGTGTAATCCGGGCTGGTGCGGATTGAATGCGTCGCTCATTGTGGGTCGAAGTTTTAAAATGTTAAAAAGCTTTGTTGTTAAGGGCTTATCTGAAAGGGTTGTAAATAATGACGATGCAAGTCTTTCAAAACTAAACGGTCGCCCGAGGGGGTGTTACACGAGTGCTTTCATATAAAAAATGATTTTAAAATCGATCGCTGTTATTTGTTGATATTTTTACTCTGACTCTAATTAAAAACCGCACAGCTCTTGTAGACAAAGTATCGTTCGATAAATGATAAAAGGTAGAAAGTAAAATATGTATGGAACTGACCTTTGGTGCTATTGGGTGGGAAAAGCATTTAGAAATTTACCAGGTGAGAGGGGCGAGCATTTAAGATGCTTAGCCTGAGAGTTATGGGTTCGATGGCAATGAAAGGGAACTCCTGTGGGTACGAGCCTCGACTTAGGAAGCCAGCCAGGAAAAGAACATACGGGTGATCTACTAGCGTTATGGAAGCGTCTACCTTGAGAAGAAACGCTGAAAGAAACTCAAGGCTGGGGCTTAGTGGATAAATTGTACACTGTATGTGTCAATTGCATATACATATATATAGCATTTTTCTACGGGCGTTATCGTTGATCGGATGTTATTTTACCTAGGCCGACGAAGTGAAGTGCCAAGCTCCATCGAAAAACACTGTGTGGTTACAGAGAAGACTGTACTCCCCTGAGTTAGTGCCAAAGAGCGTGGCATGACTGGGTTGTAGAGAATTTTTTACAGGACCAACATTCCCCGTCTACATGCAGAAGTTATCAACTTGAGGTTTTTAGCCGGTATAAATTCGGCACATTGCGGCCGCGCTACCCCTGCCTGTGGTTGGAATGATCCGATAAGAATATTCTCAAGTAAAAAGAAAACACCCTCTGGATGGTCATTGCTATGCTATAAACTTTCAAAAAAGACGTTGCTGTAATCATAGAATAAGGAAATATAAAGAAACCACGCACAATTTTGGAGCGTGTATACGCGCCAAAATTATAGCAAAAATATATTCTTAAGTAGAATTACTTACATAACATTACAACGATCTGAAAGGAGGTAACGCGTTGTAAGCTCCTGATTCCTTCATATTATGAAATTAGGTTATCCGACAGAAACCCAAAGTTTTTTTTTTATACACTGGCTCGACATAGTGACTACAGAGTTCCAGATGGTAAGTACAGTGTAGTCCAAAAACGAAAGCGACTATCAAAGGATGAAAATCCATTGATAGTCTCAGTCGTCATGTCGGCCCACATATACCACGACTGAAGGTCTCTAGGTATATGAGCTACTGGATCTACACAAGCTGATCTCGAAACGCGACAAGCCGAAACTGGTCACTATGACGTGCTTTACACCCATGTACTGTGGTCGCGGTCCAGACGGGCACCGACGCCCTACCACCTCGCTGCTGCTCGTTTAGCACCACCCAGGAGTCACGTGTAAGGAAACTAGGATAAAACCTACGGACGCGAGCAGCTTCGACTCCCAAACGCCACACATAGCTCGCCGTATTAGTAAGCTGAAATGGCAGTGGGCAGGCTATATGGAGTAGAACCGAGGGTCGTTGGAGCAAGCGGGTTCTTGAGTGGATACTGCGAAATAGTAGGCGTAGCATGAGGCGCTACCTGCAAGGTGGAAAAACGCCCTGCAAAAGGAGGCCGGCAGGGGCTGGATATAGGGAGCCGAAGATTGCGCTCAATGACACTTGGTAGGAGAGCCTTAGGTCCAGCAGTGGACTAGAGTGGGATGATAATGATAATGATGATTTTGATTACATTATCCCGTTTTTGACCGTATCTGTAATCCGACCTCAATCACACCTGGTGGAAAGTGAAGATGAGTCCAACGATGGACCCATCTGCACCACAAACGCCTAAATGCTCTTCTCTTAAAGGCTCGCAAGACATAGGAACGTGTAAACACACTCCCTGGAAGAACATTTCGCTTTTACTGTTCATTCCAGTTGTATTAAGAAATGCTATAATAAAAGTAATTGATGGAATTATCCCGGTTGACAATATCATATAATAATTTCAATTTATAAATGGTTTTGGTTGCCTAATGGATATCATACTGGTATCCATGCGCGTACGTCTGGGTTTTTCCGGATTTCATACAGATTGTGGCACCACATCCTCACCGGTGAAGAAAAATATCGTGAGGAAACCCGTATGACGTCCAATAGAAACATCATGAGTGCCCTGATAACAACGGTCAGCTGTGCTGCTAATCATGTTGAGCAAGACATATAAGCGTAAAGTGGACAAAGCCATTAATTTATCTCTGCTCACCCTCAAAGGGAAATAGCGTGCGGACATATTATTACAATTATCTAATAAAAAATAATATGGCGATAAGTCTAAAATGTCTTTAGATATTGTTGATGTTAGCACAAGTTCAAAATAAGCAAATAATTGTTGCAGCGTCTACGCAGGATTATGCTCGGTGGCAAGCGGCATGTTTAGCGTCGGCAGGGGCGCGTGCGCCGATCCAAAGGGTTGCTTTTAGGGATGGTACATTCAACTATCGATATCCCATATTTTTAAGACCCTCAACGACGTGACTTTGGGGTTTTTCATTTCTTCTCAAGGTAGTAGTCACTCCCGAAACGTTATTAGATCACTATAAATAGTTCTATCCTTGGTTGGCTCCACAAGCCGAGGTTCGTACCTATAGGATCGCCTTGCATTGCCACTAATTCTACAAACGAATATTTGGACTGGATAACAAACACTTTCTGCGATTGGACTTATAACGGCCGAACTTCGGGAACTTTCATCGACTGGTTTCTAGAACCTTCGACGATTCGACATCGGGATCTTTCGAAGGCTGCGCTTTGAGACGTTTCTGTTACTTCATGCTAATACTGTATATTTTCATCAGTTAATAAATCGATTCTTCGTCAACACCGGTGTCTTATTGCCCCAGAATGTAACAATATAATTAGTACAGTTTGAATAAAATATAAGCAAAGTTTCGTCTATCAATTTCAGTCTTAGAAAATTTCATGCGATTAACTTTTTCCTAAATACCCTCCATATATGCTATCGATTACATGCCCTAGTGTAGGTGGCAACTTTATCGTATATAATATTTCGATATAATATAGCATTACAGCCCTACAACTAACCCTTCACACGCAGAATTTCAATGCATTCATGGGCTCTCGAGCGTTGCGACGGCAAAGTAACTAAAAGACCCTTTGTACCCTGCAATTTTTTTATTTATTATTTTAAACGACACTGCTATAATTTTTAGATTTACTCAGTAGGGCGCTGCGACGGGCAGTCGAGTACATCGGGACACCTGTCACATAAATAAAGCTATATTAAAACAATACGATAGTAAATTAATAATTTCAAACACTCCTGTCTCCATCATGTTTTATTTGTAATCTATTCATTGAGACCATTACAACGAGCTCAAACACGATACTTCTGCTGTAAGATAACAAAGAGTTAAGTAGCCTGTTGAATCCAAATACCAGTAGTGTTCATCCCATAGATACATGAAAGCAATGCATACCCTTACGATAAATAAGTCTGGAATAAATAGTTAAAAGTTAAAGAAAAAAAACAACAATTTTTTACATTCATATCTATTCTATATTCACGCCATCTATCTTTCCTATGAAAGCAATATAATAATTACTATCTAACTACTAATAGAGTTCTAACCTGGGTCATTACCACAGTACACAAGTGTAAAGACCGTCGTAGTACCTCGCTTTCGCCTGTCGCGTTTCGGGATTAGCTTGTGTATATCCAGTAACACATATACTTAAAGACCTTCAGCCGTGGTATATGTGGGCCGACATGACGACGGAGACTATCAATGGATTTTCATCTTTTGATGGTAGCTTGTGTTTTTGGACTACACTGTACTTACCATCAAGTACACTGTAGTCACTATGTCGAGCTAGTGTAATTAAAATAACCCTTTAACATAGAGAAGCATGAAACTATTTGTCAACATTAAACTAGGAAATGCCGTTAAGGCGTAACGAGAGACATTTGGTGTTACGAGCTCGTATTTATCAACTGATCATCTGGAAAACGTGTGACTGATTCCCGTATGCAAGTAATAATACACTTTTTAAACTAACTGACCCTGATTAATAATTATACATTTTAGACTAATCCAACGTTCTTTTTAGTTGTTTTTTTTTACACTGGCTCGACATAGTGACTACAGAGTACCTGATGGTAAGTACAGTGTAGTCCAAATACGAAAGCGACTATCAAAGGACGAAAATCCATTGATAGTCTACGTCGTCATGTCCGCCCACATATACCACGACTGAAGGTCTCTAGGTATATGAGCTACTGGATATACACAGGCTGATCCCGAAACGCGACAAGCCGAAACTAAAACTTACTTACTTAGTTGCCAACTACTCGTGATTTGGCCGTGGATCTCAGTGACGTGCAGAGAATATTTGGTCAGGGTAGGCAGAATTCGCTTAATTTATTTGAATATTATTATGAAAGTAAATATTATATTACTTTCATAGGAAAGATAGATGGAGTGAATATAGAATAGATATGAATATAAATGGTTCATTCCATAGATGTATCAAAGCATTGCATGCCCTGACGATAAATAAGTCTGGCATAAATTGTTTAAAGTTAAACAATAAACAAATCATTTATATTCACATCTATTCTATATTCATACCATATATCTTTCCTATAAGAGCCATATAATATTTACTAACATAATGTAATATTCTAATTAATTTCGCGAATTCTGTCTACCCTGTCCAAATATCCTATGAACGTCAATGCTTAGACTATAATTGGTTGGTTACGGATTTTGTGAAACGCCTCTCTACTATCTGCGCTGACCCGGTCTTGTCCAGGTAGAAATCATTTATTCCTTTGGGAGTGATTACTATTTTTTTTTTACACTGGCACGACTTAATGACTACGGAGTACCTGATAATAAGTACAGTGTAGTCCAAAAACGAAAGCGACTATCAAAGGATGAAAATCCATTGATAGTCTACATCGTCATGTCGGCCCACATATACCGCGACTGAAGGTCTCTAGGTATATGAGCTACTGGATATACACACGCTGACCCCGAAACGCGACAAGCCGAAACTGGTCACTATGACGGGCTTTACACCCATGTACTGTGGTCGCGATCCAGACGGGCACCGACGCCCTACCACCTCGCTGGTGCTCGTTTAGCACCACCCAGGAGTCACGTGTAGGGGAACTAGGGTAAAGCCTACGGACGCGAGCAGCTTCGACTCCCAAAAGGTTCGACTAGGTTGAAAATTAATGCCGCACACGATTGAACTTAATATAGTTCAGTGGAGACGCGTCGAGGACTCGCTACACACTACCTAACTTCAAAAGCTCCGTTTTATTTTCATACCAAGCATACATCCGAGCCCCAAATGTCTGACATTTTATCGCCAGCACACCACATTGCAATTTTATATACAGAACAGTAGAATGCGTTTCTAAGAAGTAATAAACATAATAAAGGTGTCTCAAAAGAAAGTTCACATTTAAATCTTTTTTTAAAAGAAAAGTCTTAGCTTTATTGAAAAAATGTTTATTTTATATTGAAGTACACTGTTAGGGAATTTATTTTTTAAAAATAACATCTTCCAAATGTAAACCGTTGCGCTCTCGGCATTCATTTAGTCGGGCACTAAAATTGCCTATGACAGTTCGGCAGGTAGTCTCCGTGATGGCTGCCATTTCATGACGGATATTTTCTTTTAATTGTGCCAGCGAAGTCGGTTTATTAGCGTAAACTTTTGATTTGACATAACCCCACAGGAAAAAATCCATAGGCGTTAAACCGGGACTCCGTGGAGGCCAATTTATGTCACCTCGCCTGGAGATTAATTTGTTCAGAAAAATTTCTCGAACTCGAGGCAGAGATCTGTTGGACGTGTGTGAAGTTGCTCCATCCTGCTGGAACCATGTTCTTTGGTTGTAACCAGGAAAGTTTTGCAGTTGGGGTACGAAAAACTCGTCTAACATCTCCACATAACGCTCTGAATTCACTGTGAGTGTGCGTCCCCTTCCATCTTAAAAAAAGTAAGGGCCGATAATTCCTCGCGCCGACATCGCTGCCCATACGGTGACTTTGGGTGAATGTAGCGGTTTCTGATGTTTTTATTTTGGGTTGGTTGCACTCCAGTAACGACAATTTTGCTTGTTTACATGCCCATTCAGGTGAAAATGGGTTTCATCGGAAAACAAGATGTTGGTGAACGTTGGAAAGCGCTCAATCATCTGATTTACAAAGGCAAGCCTCTGACCAGCATCTTGAGGCTTCAGTTCTTGCACTAACTGAATTTTGTACGGGTGCAGCTTTAAATCTTTGTGTAAAATGCGGCATAATGAAGATCTGTGCACATTTAAAGCAACAGCACGCTCCCAAATCGAGAGGTTTGGATCATCTCGAATAGACTGAGTAACACTGTCCACGTTTTCGGCTGTTCTTGATGTTCTTGGCCGCCCAGATTTTGGTTTCTCCAGAGTTGACCCAGTCTCTTCAAACTTCTCAACCCATTTTGCAATGAGTCGAGTGCTAGACGCATCATTTAAGTGACGAATATGTCGAATACTGCAGAATTTTCTACGCGCTACAGTCGCCGAATTACCGTTTTTGTAAAACTCACGTACGCACAACGCACGGTCCGCACCAGAGAAACGCTCCATAGCGACTAAATTCCCAAGAGCCAGACTACCGACTGGCATACCCCCCGCGCCCCTCAGAATAGTTGCTTTCGCGTAATAAGATAAGCAAATGTGAACTTACTTTTGAGATACCTTGTACAAGAAACACATTTTTTGTGTGCCTACATCCTTCAGGATTAATTTTCCAAAAATTTAGAAACATGTACAGTTGTATTTGTAACAGAAAAGTTAAATATCGTTATTCATATAGAAATATATATAATGTGCTTATATAAGTTTATGAACAATAACAAATGAGTTTCTCTGAAATCAAAGAAACAACCATAAAAGCTATTGTTTCGTCTTTCTAATGATATTTATGGGAAAGTTAATTATTATTCTGTGCGATATCTTGGGTTAGTTTTGGTTCGTTCATATGACGCTAGTGACAGCTGTCAATTCTAGGCCAATGAACAGCGCCGATACCGACCATCGTGTCTAGAGATAGTATAGATAATATCTTTACATCTCCCCCCCTGGAGGAAGCGAATTGTCGAACAGTTCTCGTAATTCGGCTTCACTGACATGTTTATCCAATCTATCTTCGAAAGTACTGTTGTGATAAATCAAATCTGGTGCAGGTATAAGTTTGGTGATGTGAAAGAGATTTGACTCAGTTTTTCTGTGTCCAGTATCTATTTTGTATATTGAGTTTGATATCTTATCTATTATTTTGTATGGTCCGATTCTTAATTCGTCTATTTTTCTTCTGTTTAATCTGTTCCCATTTTCGACGTATACTAAGTCTCCTATGTTCAATTTATATTGCTTTCTATTTTTATCAAATTGCTTTTTATTGTAATGATGTGATTTTATTGTGTTCTGTAAAGCTTTATCCCTATTTTCTTTTAAATTATCTTGTGTGTTTTGTTTTTCCAATTCCTTTGGCATAACTGTTGTATTTTTTCCTTGTAATAAATATTTGGGTGAAAACCCTGTTACTGTATGTTCAGTTTCATTGTATTTCTCTATACATTTGTGTGCTATTGTTGTCCATGTCTTATTTTTATTGTTTTCGTTCATTACGCATCTAATTTTGTTGACTAACGTTTGGTTTAGTCTTTCATTTAAACCATTAGAAAATGGCGCATTTACTGCAGTGAAAATTAGTTGTATGTCTTCTTGTTCTAAAAATCTCTTGAATTCTTGTGAGTTTATTCCTGGATATTGGTCTGATAAAATGGTACCGATTTTATTTTCTTGCGACACTTTTGTGACTATTTTTATGAAGTCACTGGCATTTTGGGTCTTTGATGTTAATATGTATGCATATCTCGTGAAGTGATCCACAAGAAGATGCAAATATTTTTTTGTAGATCGAGAACCTCCAAATCCTCCTATTGTGTCTATGGAGACTATTTCAAATGGGTATGTGGCAGGACCTAGATGAGACATTGCTCCGTATTTATATTTTCCTCTTGATTTGTTTTTTATACAGATTTCACAATTATCACAGGCTATTTTTATATTATTTGTTAAATTTTTAGCAACATATGTTGGTTTTATTTTACTTTCCATTTGTTTCCTTCCAATGTGGCAATAGTTACGATGTATACTTTCAATAATTTTCTTGCTGAATTCTTCTGTCAGTATAATCTTTTCTCTATTCTTTATTTTTTTATAGTATATTCCATGTTCAAATTTTAATTGTTTTTTCATTGTTTTTATTTGTTCATTTTTCCCTTGATCTTCTATAATATCTTTTAATGTTATTAAGTTTACTATTTTTAAATTATCATCTTCATTATGCGGCTCTAACACCGGATTCCTGCTTAAGCAGTCTGCTTCCAGATTGTACTTTCCTGGGGAATATACTATTTTAAAATCATATTGTGATAAGTAATATGATAAGTCCCCTAATTCTTCATCTGTTCTTGCTTTTATATTCATTTTCTCTAGTGGCTTATGATCCGAATATACTGTGAAGGGTTTACCTATGAGCCAATGTTGCCAATATTTTACTGCTTCTTTTATTGCTATACATTCTAAATATATTGCTTTCTTTCTTTTTTGTGTTTCATTTAATTTTCTTGAAAAATATGCTACTGGTTTTTCTTCTCCATTTTTCTGTATTTGTTTCAAGACAGCTCCTATTCCCAATATACTAGCATCTGTATAAATATTTATCGGTAGTTCTGTACTAAATATTGAAAGAACTGGTTGTGAACAAAGTGCGTTTTTCATCATATCAAAAGTTTCTTGACACGTTTTTGACCAAATAAATTTTTGTCCTTTTCTTAATAAGTTATATAATGGTTCTAATTTGATTGAAAAATTTTGTATATATTTGTTATAGAAATTTATTTTTCCCAAAAACTGTCGAACATTTTTTTGTGTTTTTGGTATTGGAAAATTTTTTATTGCGACTAAATTATCCTTCAAGGGAGTTACTGAATTATCTTTTATTATATGGCCCAAATACTTGACTGAATCTGCTGCAAAATTACATTTTGATAGTTTTAATCTGAAACCTTCTTTTTGAATTGAGTCTAATAATTGTCTTAGATGATTGATATGATCCTCAAAAGTTTTTGAAAAAATCAATATATCATCTATATAATTAACTGCAAAGTCTGATAAGTTATATTTTCTTATTATACTACTCAATATCCTCTGAAAAATCGCTGGTGATGTTTTTAATCCAAATGGCAGACAGGTCCATTGATAGTGTCCTTCTTGTGTTACAAATGCTGTTTTCTGTCTGTCTTCTATTCTTAGTGGAATAGACCAGAATGCTGAATTTATGTCTAATGTTGTGAATATTTTACAATCCCGTGTTTTCACCATTAAGTCCTCGATTAAAGGGAAGGGTTGTGATTGTGGAATAACTATTTTATTTAATTCACGAAAGTCTATGCATAATCTTGTTTTTTTTCCTTCTTCTCTTTTATAGGCTAATGTTACTGGTGCTGCAAAAGGACTATATGATTCCTCTATCAGCTTGTTATGTAGTAATCTTGAAATTTGTTGTTCTATTTCCTTTTTATCTGTAATAGTACATCGATATGGTCTCTTACTGCAATATTTGTCTATTGTTAGATCTATGCGGGCTTCATATTCTTTTACAGTCCCTATATCATATCTGTCTTTTGCAAAAATGGATTTATACTGTTCTATAATTTTTTGTATTTCAACTTGTTTTTCAATTTCTAAATGTTTTAATGTTATATCGAAATCTTCTACTTTTAAGTGTTCATTAAAATTAATTTTATATTTTTCTATGTTCTCAACATCCTGCTTCTCCCTTATGGTGTTACCTGATAAGTCAGGAATTAATTCTATTTTTCTAGAAATTACTTTTTCTTCCTTACTGATTTGATTTTTCTGTGTTATTTCTAATTTTTCATTTTGTATTAGTTTAAAACTTTCTATGCAATCTAATCCAATTAAGAAATCGTAATCAAAATTATTACCATCTATTACAAATACATTTATATTTTTTTCTATATCAAATATTTTTACTTTTATATTTACTATTCCTTTTGTACTTTTCATGCCACTAATTGTCTTGAGATTTATATTTTCTTGATTATTTATGTGATTATTTTTTATACATAATAATTTTGAATTTATTAGGGAAACATTTGACCCTGAATCATATATACCAAAAATTTCTAAACGATCATCAAGTAGTATTTTAGTTTTAATTAATGGCATCACTACTAGTTTTTTGGATCTATTTTATTTAATTCTGTTTCTATTTCGGAGTTATTTACAGTTTTTATTTGATCTCTTTTTACTGTGTCTTGATTTTTATTTTTAAACCAGCATAATGATTCTGGGTGGTAACGGACACCTTTATTTTCCTTTTCACAAATTGTGCATGATTTTTTCCTTTCATATCTTTCTTTTGATATATTTACATTGTTGGTAAATTTTTTATTTACTATTTTTTTATTTATAACTAAATGTTCTAAACTTCTAATATTATTAAATAAATCACTGGTTTCTTTTAAATTATTTCTATCTATTTTATCTGTTATAAAATTTGGTAATCCTGTAGCAATAAGATCAATTAAGGTGGTCTTGTCTATCGCTTTATTTACTTCCAACAGTAGCTTTTCTTTCTTCAAAGCATATTCTAATAGAGATCCCTGTATGTACCTGAATGAAATTGCATATCTGGTAGGTGTCCAGCCTTTGTCCGCATAAGTTTCACAAAAAGTCCCTTTCCAAATTATCCAGTCTGAGTTTATGGTATGTTTTATGAGCATTGAGCTGTACCAATCTATGCATGAGCCATCTAAAAATAATCTGAAAACTTCTATTTTTCCAATATTTTCTGTTATTCCTAACCGTTGACACTCACTTTCAAAAATTTGCATCCATTGAGTCACATTTGAGTTGTTTATAGTAAATTTTTCAATAACAAATTTTTCTGATATTTTTTTTAAATTTTGTCCTCGATTTTGCGTAGCATCACTCATTGTATATGAAATTTTTTCTAAAATTCTGGTTAAAGTTTCTTCAGATATCCCAGATGACATGACAACATCTTGCATGCTTTCAACGTTTTGTGTTTTTTCCTGTAGGTAGTAATCATTAATCCGAATATTCCCATCCGTGTCCCTATAATACCTCATTGAATCTTCTGATAATGTAATCCACACTTGCCTTTTTTCATGTCTTTTACACAGAGTGGCTTTCACTTTTTTATACGCATCAGATTCCTTAATTTTAGGGTGAAATGTTATAGCTTGAATTTCTTTTGGGACTATGTAAGACTGACCGTTACTTGTTGAGATTGAAGTTATTGCAATTATATTGGTTTTTGAATCATCTCCAGCTACAATTGTGAATTCAAATTTTAATTTATCCATCTTCTTTTGTAAATAGCTGTAGAAATGGTTGTTTTATAATGTGCTTATATAAGTTTATGAACAATAACAAATGAGTTTCTCTGAAATCAAAGAAACAACCATAAAAGCTATTGTTTCGTCTTTCTAATGATATTTATGGGAAAGTTAATTATTATTCTGTGCGATATCTTGGGTTAGTTTTGGTTCGTTCATATGACGCTAGTGACAGCTGTCAATTCTAGGCCAATGAACAGCGCCGATACCGACCATCGTGTCTAGAGATAGTATAGATAATATCTTTACATATATATGAAATAAATAAACAGAGAAATTAATAACCTAAAACAATAGGATTTTTTTTTTCGACAGGACTATTTCCTGTTGGCCCACTTAAAGTGCTCAGCCAGCGAGTTATAGATTGGGTGGCAATTCTAGGACACCCTTGTGACTACGGACCTAACGATGATCCACTAGCGTTTTGAAAGCGACTACTTTGAGAAGAAATACCGAAAGAAACTCAAGGCTATGTCGGAGTGAAAAATCAAAAAGAATATCAAGAGCAGCCAAAACTTTTTGCAATACTTTTATTGCCTTGTAAAAATACTAAACGACTATTGCACATACTACAATAGACCCCGGTAGCGTATCTGATCAAATATTTATATAATTTATTGCCTGTCGATAAAGGGTTGGCATAAAAAAGTTATAGATTCAGTTTTTACGCCCTATTAAACATTAACTTGATCAAACCGTGCAATAGTAAGGTGTTATGCATTTTTTATGCATTTACAGGCTGTTCTTATTTTACCAGCCACATAAACTAGCTTTCTATTAGAACATTGTGTAAAGCAGGATTATGCAAATATACCTCGACTGAATTATATATATTATGACTAGGTTATAAAGTTCTATCAATATATTTGATCTAACCTGCCAATGCAGGGTGTCCCGTAAATCAACGTTCAAAGCTAAAGGCCTGATAAAAGAATTGTAGCTCTATAGGTTACTACAAACAGAATTCTTCACTTCACGCGCGTTTAAGAGATACTTAAAAAAATAATATTTATCTTAACAAATCCGGAATTACTTAAAATTTAAAACTTTTTTAAAAATTCTAAAAGTTATAAGGATGTATATTGTCTATTACTATGTTTTGAGAGAAATTACAAATAATTCCTAGTTTCTTTAAAACAAGAATCCTATCTCGTAAGCGCGCTTGAAATAAATTCTATTTACAGTAAGCTATAGAACTATCGTTCCGTTATCAACCCTTTAGGCTATAATATTGAATTACGGAACAACCTGTACAAGTGCAAATTGGATTGAATAAACAAGAAAATCTGGTACTTGGTTGATGTTTTCAACATATTCAGATACAAATAAACACACAAAGGAATTACTCGGGAAAATCTTGGGTATATTACAAACACGTGTTCTTATTGTTTTTTTTTTATACTGGCTCTACTGAATCAGATCATTGCGCCTGATTGAAAGTACAGTGAAGTCCAAAAATAGCAACAAACGCCAATTGATGGAAATCCGTTGACAGTCTGCGACAAGTCAGCTCATATATACCACGACGGAAGGCCTCTAGGTATATGAAAAACTGGATATACAAAAACCGATCACGAAATGCGACAAGCCGAAGCGAGTCACTGCGATGGTTTTTACACTTTACTGTGATCATGACCCGGTCCAGGCACCTTACCATAACTATAAATATATCGCGGGATTAGGAATCGAAAATCAAGTGTCTATTGGGCGTGGCATGCCAACCCCATTGGATGGGACTATGGGACCCATAAAACAGGGTGTCGAGCGTCACAACCCATAGTGCCCTCCGACGCACGCGCGCGTGTTCTATAAATCTAGTCATGGAATATATTTTTATATCTTGTACACTATAGTATAATTTAGTGATAGTGTTTTGTGATAATTACTTAGCGGTATGTGAAATTTCAAACGTAAGTTAAGTTCGATTATTAGAGTTCGGTACCTCAAAATATACATTTTTGAAACCGCTCCAGTTGTACACAGAAATTAAATATTGCCTCATTAAGCGTTTTCTACAGTCTATATCATAGCGAGTGTTCTGAAGAGTTATTTAACCGTGTCCACCCTCTCGCTTCCATAAAAGAAACGCGCGCGCAGTATCTCGTATCCCGGCTAGGAATAAGAAGTTCTCTAACTCTTACTACAGCCGTATCATTGAGCTGTGGAATAGTCTTCCAGCGAGCGTGTTCCCATATGATATTGGGTCTTTTAAAGGAAGCGTGAACAAGTATTGTGCATTCCGGCATGCACACTGCCCATTTATAATTATGGTCGTTTTTGGTGTGGTCTCTATTCCGAATCAGGATAAAAAAAGTTTCGCTTCTACATTCATCAAGCGAACACCTAAGGAGTGGATCATGCTTCCAGCTTGACTTAACAGCTTTTAAGAGATGAGTTAATAGACATTTGTTGGGCGGACGTGATCCATCGTCGAAGTTATCACCTTCAACTTCACCTTTCTTCAGGTTTGATGGAGCTGAAGCGCTCGCCTGTAAATCATAAATAAAGGAAACCCTTATAACTTTATTATCCGTCTATTTCTTAAGACCCTTTATCTCGGGAACTCGTAGAGAAATCAAGTGGAAATTAATATCAAATAGTCAAGTTTCATTTCTGACTCTACCCTTCAGTGAAACACCGAACATAGCTCGTTCCATAGCAAACTGAGCGACTTTGAATTTAAAGTAATTCGTTAGAGAACTAATGTCCTGGATCATAGCGCAGAGGATTAGCAAACTGAAGTGGCAGTGGGCTGGTCACATTTGCCAAAGAGGGGTTTAACCATGAGATAGATCTGTTCTTGAGTGGAGATCACGTCTCGGAAAGCGTAGTATAGGACGCCCTGTGGCTAGGTGGAGCGATGATTTGCGCAAAGTGGCTGGCAATTGTTGGATGAGAAAAGCTGAAAGTCGGGCTCAGTGGCGAACTTTGGTAGAGGCCTGTGTGCAGCAGTGGACGGATACGGATTGATGAAGGTGATGACTCAGGTCTGGAGTCAACGCAATAAATGGTTATATCACAAAATTTTCATAGAAATCAAAACCTAGGGTACTGCCCGTTAATCTAGAATCATACAATTAGACAAGATGCAATGTATTATAGCACTAGTGTTTTTTTACACCGGCTCAACAGAGTGCGGTGTACTTAAATGTAAATAGTGTAGTTTATAATAATATATAATAATAGGATTTTGGACTACGCTGTACTTACCATCGGATGCATTGTAGTCACTCTGGCAAGCCAGCGTAAATAAATACATTGATATTAATTTGACTACCCAATAGCGTCGCTTAAACCGACCTTACTTATATTGCCAAAGTCTTGGGTACGAGTCCCGGTAGCGGCAAACTTTTCCGTGATGAGCAGTTTAGTTTGTCGCAAGTCATGGATGTGTATAGGTATATATTTAAGTATGTATATCTTTTTCTAGTACTCATACTATAACCGCAAGCTTAGTTAGGAACTATCCTAATGAGAAATTCCCGAAAATATTATTATTCATGTTTATAATTACATATTACATAAATAAATATGTTATAATGTCTGAGTAAAGTCTCAGCAAAGGCAAAGTAACGATTATAATTCTCACTCTTAATCACTCTGGCTACAGGTATTTTCCATAAATGAAATCTAGTTTAAGCTTGTATAAAACGTTGTTTAATTGCAGTGGGTTAAGACCTCCATAGTAATAATAACAGAGAAATTACCAGCTGTTACATAGTCTATGATTATCATTGTCCATGACACTCGCCCGCCATATATGTATATCATCACTGTCTTAATATAAGACGTGACGTGGCGGCTGGGGGTGATTATTGAGACACACGAGTATATCAAGACTTTATTTTAGTGTACTTATATTAAGACAGTCATGATATATATGGCGGGCGAGTGTCATGGACAATGATAATCATAGACTATGTAACACCAGCCTGTTGGATGTGGATTCAAAGATTATTAACCCGAAAGTCGTATAGACTGATGGACTGACCGCAAAAAGCCTCGTTTCCATCCCAAGATGCTCTCGCTTGGATGTTGGATCAAGGGCCGGATACACAAGGCAGTTTTACTCGATACGGCACGCATTGTTAGGAGGTTCCTCACTCTGAGCTCCTAACTACCGGTGGCTTGGGTCTTAGGCCTCGCCCCTATAGGTCTACATGTTTTTATATTTACAAAATTATATGTTTTTTACGACTATTTATTTTAAAATATAAACAATGTGCGTATTTTTTTATTATGTTAAATAAAATGTACGAACGACAATATGTCGTCACGCTGTATACCTCTCAGGATGAGCAGAAATATATTCGTTTTTTTTTTATCCCGGGGAAAATTCTGTATGGGACCATCGGGGACGCTGTGAGGGCACTGACCCCGTTGTGTCCCTCTGATTGCTCCACCGGGCCTGGGAAGTCAAATTCATCCAAACGCCCAGAGAACAAGAAGCCTTGTTGAGGCTACCTCTCTGGGAGGGGAAGGAATAAAGCCCACCCCTCCAAAAACCTCTCTCCCAGGCGGTGCGCCGGACACCGTGCACCGCTTCCCTCTCATCCGGGCAGCAGATTCCCTCAAGTCTACTGCCCGGTGTATATAGCCACTAATGTATCTGTGCTCATCCCAAAAGGGACATAGCTTGATGATATATTATTATTCAAATCAGGTAGTTGCTTTTTTAAGTAATGAAACAATATTTATCATTAACTTCATAAGTCGGCAATCTGTCTGGCACGCTCCAGCGATTAGAAACCACGCATTGCGATCGAATAGGGCTGGCACGTGCGAGTCGCGTGTCTTATACAGGTGTTAGCTCAGAGTCCTAATTGGCAACCCTCCAACCAAACTGCACAAACGGTACGCATAAACCACAGTAAAATCGAGTTTAAGAATTAAATTGGTAGTGAGATTGAAATTTAAAGACGCTTCTTTCATTTTGCTCAGACTTCCCAGCAGTTGCGGTGTAATTTGTCTAATTACAGTATAATTTGTCAAAGCGTAAAATTAAAAAATCAAGTGATTTGTAAATTAGAAGCATATTTCCCTCAACCGGAAACGCAGCGGAAGTCGGAAGTGATAAAGTTCAACTGACTTTCCGCAGCAGATTGTACACGCGACCACTTTAGTGTGAGGGTGAGATCACCTGTCAGGGCTTGACATGAAAATTATATTAGAACAAATAGTCCACCTGAGGGTGTGCGAAGGAATAATTGTTAGAAAATAATATTTAAAACTTTACTATTTTTATGTTTTAAGCAAACTAACACTTTTTTTTTTTTTTTTGGTTTCTCGGGGGAAAATCCTGCATAGGACCATCAGGGCCGCTGTGAGGGCAGCGACACCGGTGTGTCAGACTCCTACTGACTAAAAACCCCCGGGGTGTCCCTCTAATCGCTCCACCCGAGCCTGGGAAACCAAATTCATCCAGACGCCCGGAGAGCGAAATGCCTTGTCGAGGCTGCCTCTCTGGGAGGGGTGGGGGTAAAGAGCCCACCCTTCCAATACCTATCTCACAGGCGGCGCGCCGGACACTGCACACCGCCACCCTCTCATCCGGACAGCAGACTCCCTCAAGTCTACTGCCCGGCTATTGTCACCGGGGGATGTCGCGCTCGCTCTGAGCGAATGCATCCCTCCGGCGACGGTGCCTTGGCCGCCGAATAGCCAGAGAAGATGTTCGCTCTCTGACCCTTTCGGCGGCCTCCTTCTGCTTCATCACAACCTCGCAGAAGGCTGTGACTCCTCGCCATGCCTCTTCGCTGCCGACCATGGCTTTTACCACCACTGGCAGCGAGAGGTCGTCCCCAATGCAGTCCTGAAGGACCTTCCTATCTTCAGCCCAAGCTGAGCACACCTGAAGCGTGTGCTGCGCCGTGTCCTCGGGGCTCCCACACTCGTGACATTCCGCCGTAAGCTCTCCTCCGGACACCCGCCACCGGTGACGGCCAAAACTACCGTGACCTGTGAGGATCTGGGTGAGCCGAAAGGAGAGCGCGCCGTGTTGTCTGTCCAGCCACGAGTGCAAGACAGGGCGCACCGCCTCAATTGTCCGAAGACAAGCAAACTAACACTGAACAGCACCTGTTATCGGCCTTCAACATCATAAGTGTCATTACTACAAAACAAATGAATAATTTCAGAAGTATCAGATTGTAACCTTTCGTTTTACTTTTTTTCAGATTTCTACAATGTTTAATACTAATTTTGAAGATTACTGCGATTTCAACGACAGCATTTGCAGCAACGATTCGGGTTTCGAGAGATCTTACAATGACCCCTTGGCGACACCTTTATCTACTAATGTGACCCCACTAAAGCATGAATCTACAGACTTAGGCATTTCTCTGACACCCGCTAAAGACAATCATGCGAGAAGAAAACTGTTCGAGGGAAACGATTACTTATTCAACGGGCCAATAGAAGATATTAAATCATTTGAGGATAACATTAAACCTCTAACTAATACGTCAACGCCAAAGAAAGAAAGGAAACCAAAGGATCCAAATAAACCAAAACGAAAGTATGCTAACGGCAAGAATCGAGTAACGCGATCTAAAAGCCCTAGTCAAATCATGAGAATAAAAAGGAATAGAAGAATGAAAGCTAATGACAGAGAAAGAAATCGAATGCACATGCTCAATGAAGCTCTAGATAGACTTCGGTGCGTATTACCGACATTTCCAGAAGACACCAAACTAACTAAGATAGAAACTTTACGATTCGCCCACAACTATATTTTTGCCCTAAGTCAAACATTAGAATCATTAGATAATATTAATTCTGGGCAAATACCACACGAAACCTTTACATTAAATTACGAAAAATTACAAAATTACTCAATCATTGGGGAAAAAATAACTAAAGACGCTTTTAGAGATATATTTTTAGT
The DNA here is from genome assembly GCA_036320925.1 of Automeris io. Classification (NCBI taxonomy): domain Eukaryota; kingdom Metazoa; phylum Arthropoda; class Insecta; order Lepidoptera; family Saturniidae; genus Automeris; species Automeris io. The sequence goes on along the minus strand of JAUDJH010000008.1, from coordinate 16,972,433 downwards.
TCCAAATAAAGCGGAAGAATGTAGCGATGGCAGTTATAGGAATTTTCAAGGATTCAGTAAGCCTTTTCCAAATGGATCTAATTTTATGCAGACACCCGAAGGTGTTCTGATAAATGTAGGAAATGTTACGGTCTCAGTTAATAATAAAGGAGGAAACTGTATTACTTCAACTACAGGCAGTGGATTTTTTACACATCCGTCAAGTTTTGGTAATGAATTTTCCCAACAAAACTATTATCAGAGACCATATGGATCTTGTACAAATTATAACGAGTTCCCATATGAGTCTCCAAGCGGAAATGAAGAGTATTTCAATCAAAGAAATTATGAAATGTTTCGTAATGCATTCGAAAACGCCAAGAATAAACGACATTTCAAAGCTGAAGAATATACAGATAGTTATAACAAATACTCAAATAATACGTTCGGTTATAACGAAGTGCAACATTTTACTGGTAACACAAATCCTTATGTACAAGAAAATAGTTACCATGATGATCAAAGATGCTACAAAACCTTTTACAACAGGACTCCTAGTGTAATCAATACACAAATATAAATATTATTTTTGTAAAAATATTTTATACTTAGGAATAAGAATTTAAATTGTACCAAAGACAATAAATTTTAAAATTTAATGTATACATGTTTGAGCTGTAATAATCTACGTTAGCTAGTCATTTTTCTTAAATTAAAAATATATTTTTTTATTTTTGATAATATTTTGTATTTTAATTAATCGCATCCTTTAGAATATAAATGAAATAATATAAGATCAAATTATCGTGTAATTTAAGAAAATTAATTTAACTTTAAAAGTAATACACCATTTGTGAAACGAAATTAAGATTTTCAGAACATTCTGGTAGAATTTGTTGATGGTAAAGGTTATTATTGCATCGTTTAACGCATGATACTAAAATGTTTAAATGAATCCGATAAATAGAAGTAAGATATGACAAAAAACATATTTTCAATTAAAGATAACTGATATTACACAGCTATAATTTTGATAGAAACGATTAGTACTGCAGGTAACAAATGTTTCAGCCAAGTTTTGAGAGCTCTTTCTTAGCATTACAATAATTGTTTGGTTTATTAATTGTACCTACATGCGTAATTAACAAAGTGTTCAAAATAAATATGTACACAAAAGTATAAAGTACTTTTTTAAATTATTTTTATCTATTGCATAAAAATATAAATAGACCGGACTTTTAAGTTAAAACCAATTATGAGTAAATCTTATTGTTGCATAGATTATTTTTACTGTAGTTTTGTTAAAACAATAACATTAGAAAAGTTGCAAGGTAACCCTAGTTATTAAAACAATCTTATATCAAATTTCTATTTCTGTGGCCTTATCAGAGAATTTATGAGATATTTTATATAGAATTTAGGAATTGTTAAAAAATATGGAAGAGTCGAATTATTTGTGCAGACTTGACACCAATTAATACAGAAAGAGAATAATGTTCGCTTGATTTACCGCTATGTAATAATAGAAGCAAGAACCATGAATATAAATCAAATTGGAACAATGGTCGCTAAAGAGCGAAAAGTTGTGAATGCTCCGGGCACCCCATGTGCGAGCTTATTGTTCACTACCTTTAGAAAAATTACCAACATAAAATCACAACTTACGGCCGTAAATTGAACTCTATTCCATTGGTTTAAGTAAAAATTTAATAGTTAACATTAATATTGTAAACCAGAAGCACCCGTTTGCGATCGAATTACGAAAGCTCCAAAATCGAATGTTTACTTTGGAAATTCGTTACGCCATTTAATAATCTGAACGTCTATATCGTTCGTGTTTACTTGTTTCTGTTATATTTTTACTAGTATTAGCAAGTCTATTCCATTTATCGAATACAGTAAAGAGGGAAATAAACTTAATATGATCATCAAGGAAAGTATCGCAAGGATCAAATTATAACTACAAACTGCTACTGCAACTGTTATTTGGTATATTCTGATGAATTTTTCATATAAACTTAACACTTTCAACGTCAAAAACATAACCATTCTGTAAAAATTGCTTCAATTGTGATTACTGTAATAATCACAGTAACAATTTCCTTGATGAAATACCAATCCGATCTGATAGTGACAGTATCGACCACGCAATCATCATATGGATTTGTAATAAAGTTGGAGGTCTGTAAGCAAAACTTCCTGCGAGCCCATGATTCTCATTTTTAAGTCAAGCAAGCTCAGTTCGTTCCACTTTTTGATATCGTCCAACCACTTCCATCTCTCACGGCCTGGACTTCTGTTCCCTAGAATCTTTCCTACGAGGATCAATCTAGGAAACTCATATTGGGATCGTCTCTGCAGATGTTTGAAGGAAGTTATCTTTCATTTAATGACTGTCAACATATGTCCTCTCTTGCGATGAACCATTAACAGGACTAAGGTATACGTGTTCAAAACCTATTTTGAATTTATAAAGGAAAAACATGGATTAGATTACAATATTAATCAATGTAAGAATAAAATATCAGTAGACGTAGATTGATTGTTTCACATCGGAAGTTTGTTTCCTGCTTGCACACCGTTTCGAATCAGAGCACGCAATAACGCGTGACGAAATCGTTGATTTTTCTGTAATAATTATAATTTCGTTGCTTTGCGACAGTTGTTCAATGGCCGGTGGTTTTACTTTTCAAATATTGTTTACTACATATCGATAATGCTATCAAGTTCAATTATAATAGCAATGCTCGCGGCTTCATCTGCGTAGAATTCAGGTTTGGTGAGAGAAGGGGATAATATATAGTCTATGTGACCTCTGAAGACTAGTGTGTGTTAAATATTGGTGAAAAAAAAATGGAAACTGAGTGGATAATTTTAAAGATTACCTCTTACATCCAAACCCACTTACCACAAATATCATCACATAATATATTAATATAGAAATGTACATTTGATTTGCTAAACAATTCCTTACATTTATGTCGACGAATTGGCATTGAGATAGATATTATTGATACAGATTAAATATTGGCAAGTTTGAAAATTTTGCGAGTACCATCATCCACACATGGATTTGAATTTAACCCCAAAAAAGTAGCCCTTCGAAGTTATGGCTCTTCAAAAGAATATAAATTTGTCCATCATCAGTCTTCTTCAGTCTTCAGTAATATTTTGAATAAATATGTACTTATTTTAAATATAATATTATTTTTAGAAACTTTTAAGATCTTATTCATATCAGTCCTTATTCTAGAAGAAAAGGTTAAAACAACTGTCTAGTATTTTCAAAATGAAATATCGAGGCTGAAAGGCTATTTGGTTTAAATATATTGATAAGACTCTGGACCTTTATTGGCAAATGAGTAAGATTTTCATCAGTGTAAAACTGGAAATGAATTTAATGAGTTTCATTCAACTATACACCACTAAACAAAACAATATAATAGCCGCGTCACCCGTCATTGTAACCGTGACTGACGGATTATCACGGCTTTACTACCATCTTAACGACACCCCTCTTGGTCATAGTTTGCTAGCGATTTCTGTGCAAAAATCTGTCATTTTATCGTAAATTCTTTTACAATAGCAATTAATTTTAGTCCTAAAGATCCAAGACTGAGGAAACCCGGTAACTTAAAACAGGTACAATGAAAGTTAGATGGACAAATAGTCCAAAACCACCGATTATAAATTGGCTTGAATTGTTACAAATCCTTGATCATTACTTCAAATGAAATAACAACTTGAGCTTTTGATACAATCAGATATGAGTTTATCTTTACTAAGAAATATCAAATTATAATAAATAAACGAATGTAGAAACAGGAAATAGTGCACAATGATACAAGTACTAAGTTGGTTATTCCAGACCAGGTGAATTAATGCGCGAGACACAAGGCGGAAAAACGCCTTTAAGCTTGGTTTAAATAGTCATTTACAACTACACCTCACAAATAATATTAAAAGCTAAAAAAACGTCACCTGACTTGAATGTACAGGAGTTCCCTTCAAATTTGATTTTTATTGCCGCACCTTGACTCTGTAACCACACTTTGCTCAGTCAACTAACTAATTTTCATAAAATCTTACATTTTAGCCTCAGCAGAATATAAGATCAGCAGTAGAAATATAGAATCCAGTAACAAATATAGAATCGAATCTTATAAAAAGTTATGTAAATAGTATATATAGGAGCTTTTTGCTGCGAACCGCGAAGGAGTGGAATTCACTTCCTGCGTCTGCGTTTCCATCTTCTTATGACATGGGAATCTTCAAACGTCGAGTGAATCGGTATTTGCTAGGCGAGCGCGCTCCGTCGTCGGCCTCATCATCGCTTTCCATCAGGTGAGATTGAGGTCAAGCGCAAGGCTATCAGAAATAAAAAAAGCTCAGTGGAAATTTGCTTTTTTATTACATTAATCATCCTGATCAGTTGTCCGCCATTGTTAACGGCCTTACTCGACTCAGAAACCTCGCTTCGTTCGGCCAAATATTTATCTGTTGCAATAAAATCTTGCAAATTAATAGCTGAATAGTTAAATGTCATACTTAACGATATCTCCCCACAGATCGACATTCGTTTCCATCACCCACCGGCTACCGATGTTAATCCCGTACATTTGGGTGAATTCGTACACCCTTCTTATTTAAGTTCGATGTATTAGATGGGGTTCGTAATAATGTTAAAGGAATTTTGGGCGAAATAGTTTCGTTATTTCTGAACAGAAATCCAAACTAGTAACTCTAGCTGTTTTCTATTATTTCCTTCAAGCTTTGCAGCACATACCATGGTTATAAGCATAGATGGGCAAAATGTAATCAGATTAATAAAAATGATTACGATTACATTTTACGTTTTTTACCATTACTATGACTGTATCTTAGGGCGGCTTACACTAACGAATTAATCTAGTTTAAGCTGTTATAAAACGCTTATTAATTGAATTTGTTTGATTCCATCTTAATGATGATTTCAGTTTAAGAGTTGTTACAACTAGATTTTGATTTTGTGCAAGACAATAAGTACAGATCAGCGCTAAATAGCATTTTATATAACTCTAAGCTAGATTTAATTTGTTAGTGCAAGCCGCCCTAAATGTTTTAAATAGATTTAATCATGATTACAGAGCAAGAAAACTAAAATTACGTCTACATTTTGTAATAGTTCGTAATTAATCAGATTACATTTTGCCCATCTCTGGGGCATAGACGACAATAGCCATTTTTCATTAAATAGTCTGTTTTTGCATATTTTTGTATAAAAAATTGAAAATTAATATATTTTTGAACAGCTTAACATCTACAAGATGGTAAATGGTGACATTAGATGGAACCAGATGGACCAATAGTCTCAGTTTATAACTGCACAGTGCAATGTAGTATTATTACTTTTAGTGAAATATAATAATATTATTTACCTAGTTCCAAATTAGGCTTGTGTCCTATAACTACTAGATACATATATACCAAAATAAATACATTAAACACTCATGTAGTACCTATAATAACTTATCGAATTCTATACGCGAAAACTTATTTTAATTTTAGCTCAAAATATTAATCCTTAATATATTTTCAGGAAAAACTTAATTACAAAGTTTTCACATATAACAAAAACACAATTAAGCTTTACAAAACTACACTAAGATCTGTTTATCCATTTGTTAATTGAATTTCGGTAAATCTCTTAGTAAAAAGTCCTGATTGATAAACACTTTTTTAAACCTGATCAAACAGCATATGTCCATTGGTAAATGTACACGTATTTACAGTGGTAGCCGCAAGCTAATTGGTATATTGTTTGTCTGTCTGTTTGTTTTGTCCTGTTTAAAATTCATCTGCGGCTCAAGCCATGGTGGGGGCAGTGACTAATGTTTGCACAGAACTAAGCTAATATTAAAGCTTGTTAAATTTTTTAAAAAGATTGAGTTGTCGGCTCGGTTTTATTTGAATTTTATTAACTAGGTCCTTTTCATTGTTTATTTTTATTCAGACTTTTTAAAATAGGTATAAATATTATAATTCTAATTGTGAGAATAAATGTATGATTTTATGATTACATTCTGCAAAATTATTCCAAAACATATTGAAGAGTTTGGGCAAAATTTAGCCGAAAACTAGTATTTGTCCCAAAACCATAATAAATAAAGAAACTTTTCAGCATGGATCTCTCAGTTAATTAATGCAAATCTCCAGAAGATTTAGATACAGATTGCATTGCTTTAATCACTTATTTTTGAGAATATTTCCGCTACTTCGAAGACGCCACCTAATTTAGCAGCCTCAGATCGTGAAACCTTTCGTAGTCGGTCTAAACTATCGTTTATCGTAAGCTACACCAGCTTTACCCCCTCCCCGTCGATTATTTTCCCATCGCTTCTCAATTATACGGATTAACCCAATAAGGAAAATGTTTATAGCATAATTTTCAGGTTTTTCTGCTCTACAACTTTGTGAAAATGTAAAATATTATTTATCGCATAAAAAGCCATATATTATACAATATATTATATTCTCGAAGAACACGCTTTGACGTTTCACAACTTAAGATATGGTATGACATCTGATGAGACTTTTAAGTTAATTTATAAAATATCAAAACAAGTATTTGTACAAAATTTCAACAAATTTCCTATGGAGAAGTTGGAACTTGGAGAAGATTTTTTTATTATTCAGCGGATTGGCTGGGTGACATGCTCGTCTGCAAGGTCCTGCCCAGTAAATCAGTAGAGATATAAAATATAGATCTAATATAAATTACAAGTAATATTTAATATACTAACTTAAAACAATATTAAATTATATAGGAAGAAACAATGTTATGCTCCAATAGATAAATGGAAAAACGATTTGTTCTACAATGTTAATTTCTATTACATTAAACTAGAATACAATGAAAACAATTATATAATATCATTTTCCGTTTCGTTACTTGTTTTTGCTTTAGACGGAAAAAGTAAAATAAAAGTGACCACTATTCCTTTCTAAATACTTTAACAAAGATGGTCCTTTATGTTCGGTTTTAATTAAACAGAAATATCGGATTTAGATAGATATGCTAGTTTTCCAACATATGCTTTAAAATATATACCTACCAAAAGCTAATAAAATCAATTCCATCAATTTCTGCGAATAATGCCATAAGATGAATTGACGTTCACCACAATTGGCTATATAGCATCTGACATTATATTTGTTTACTGATCCTTCATTCGATTTTAAGCCTTATCGAAGAACATTAAAGTATAAACTCAATTGTTCTTTGATGAATATGAGACCGTTTTAAAAAGACCCTTGCTATCCTAAAATTCGGATCGACGTTAGATGATACATGGATATCTGGTAATACTGGTTTTGATTATAAAGGGAGCTAGAAGCTTAGTGGTATGACAGAGTATTTAACGCAGTGCAAATATTATAAATAATTTATGAATCCAAATAGATGTTTGTATCGATTGATTTGCCATGAAATTGTGGTTTTAAATAAACTGGTAGCAATTTCAATCTACAGTTCTTACTGGTTTTAAAACGATAGTAATAATTGTATTCCATAATTCATAAATTTGGGGTTTCACGAGTAATTTTAATCTTTAACCGATTTTGTCTAGTCAAAACTTTTTTCCACATTTTAAACTTGCCCGTTTTGTGCTCCATGCAAATACTTTATCGAGTCTTATGCGAGAATTAACTTATTTTCAACTATGGCCCGTGTTTAATAATAACACAAAAATGTAATTAATAGTTTAAAAAGAGTGAATGGAGTGTCATTTCTTATAAAATGTTCAATAAAATCGATAAAGATTAATGTCATTGCGCTGACAACAAACATTTGTTGAGAGTTTTTAATAACAGTGTTATACGTTGTGTATAAGCAATACATTGAATTATCTGTTGTTCTAATAATTAACAATACTAGAGATAACTGCGGGAAGAGATATAGTTATACTATTTGTGGTACATGCTAACAAGTTAATACTCGTCAGAAAATTGCATCTACCTAATATTTCGATGACTTATTTATTTTACACCACCCGTAAACACTTTAAAACCATCCCTTAACGTTTCACACGCATAATTTCAAGCAATAATCAACTCTATTTCGTTGTGTTAAGATCTATTCGTTTAGCAAACTATGGTTGCTAATTTCACCACATTAGTGACAAGTTAATAATATACTTTATTTATACTGGTTTAAGTACAATTTTAGATTAAATGTTGTATATTGCAACATTTGGTAAACTCTGAAAGGTTCCCTACCTCTTGAGATTGATTGAAAACTAACTATATCTTTGTGTGTTTGTTTATATTCATAATACAAATTCGTTATTCAACTGGAGTGTACATCTGTATATACGTTGAACGAAAAATTTGAACAAAGCGACCAAACCTTGCATAAAATGAAGGCGAAGTATGTAAAAACATTGCAAGTGGTGTGTGGTTAAAATTTAAAAGGGAAGCTGGTACAATCTTACATCATAAAAAACTATATTTTTGTCCAAGAGTTAAAAGATAGATTGGAGATTAGTGGATTGATTGAAATGTATGCTATCTACTTTTCGAAGCACTTTTGGTGTAACGAAAAAGTCTTCAATTAACGTGACCGTAACGCTTGAATGCGCGCGGGGATGAAAGCGGGTTTTTTTATTATTGATAGGCTCCTTATTGATAGGTCCTTGAGCTCAATCTCACGTGATGGAAAGTTATAATGGGCCGATGATGGAGCGCGCTCATCCAACGAATACTGATTTACTTGTTCTTTGAAAATTCCCACCTCGGAAGCTGTTGGAAAAACAGAAGCAGGATGAGAATTCCACTCCTTAGCGGTTCGCAACGGAAGTAAGAGTCTCATCGGCAATCAGTCGCCGAGCTCGGCGATCGATTGAGTCCAAGGTCGCCAAATGTTGTTTGGCGGATAGATATTTTTGTTGAATAGCAGATTTATTTTAAAATAATATTTAAGCATATTTTTATATTCATATAAGTCACCACGTATAAAATGCAGTTTGATCAATACTTTTAGTTTTTCAGACGTATTATGAAAACCTTTTACCCAACAAACTTTCTTTCTAGATGTTATTTTAACGAGTTGTTTTAAATGCGCGTGACATAGAGTACTGACCTTTTACTTGCCCAACTTATCCAAAAAGGCTAAGTTTAAATCTGTACACTTTTTGACACAGAATATGGACCATGGTATAATTGTCTAAGATTCACAAGTTTGTGAATCTAAGTTCTCTCTTCAGACGTGCATTTCTACAAGTACGTTCTTGATTTTTTTTGTAATGGAATATTCATAACTATTATATTATTATTACCCGCGAAATGTCACGATTTTTTTTTCTAATGCGTTGCCATAAATATCCTTAATTAAAACAGAGCCGAAAAGTACTGAAAATAAGATCAAATTTCCTTCAAACATTTTATAAATTGAAAAATTCTCACGACCTTAACGACAGTTATGGACCCTATCATATTGTAATGGCTCTTTAAATATTGTGTAATTGTTATATTATCCCACTTGATTGTAAGCGTGGCGTCACGGTGGCAAAACGACAATCAGTTATCTGTTCCCAAAAAACCATCGAGTGCCATTTTAGGCACAGGATTATAAACATTCAGCCACGCAATCTCTTAAAGTGAAATGACAAATGTATAATTTTTCACACGCTTTTTGTGACAGTATTCATTATTTTAACTATAATAAATCTAAATAAAGGATTCAGGTAAACTAAAAGTGATTTTATTTAATTCTTTCAAATCAATATTTGGCAAAGATTTTCAACCATAGAACCTAAACGAATGTTTTAAAAAACTAAAAGTAAGTAGTAATAAGCATTAAGGACAATTCATAGTAGCATAAACAAATTTCATTGCTTAAGTTACAAATAAGTTAGATTCTTAAAGCATAATAAAAATATCTATTAATTATTTCTACTTTGTTTCATCTATGGTCTAAATTGTATTTTTTTTTCCAGTTGCTTACATTCATTTCTCTTAATTCTTCCAAGCAAAACCTACATAAAGTTTTTTTAATGCCAAAAAGGTTATTTTTATTAGTCTATTGGCTCATTTGGAATTAATTCTTCCATAAATATAAAAGGTCTTTGTTTCAAATTACCACTTTGACTTATCAGTGACAACTAATCTGTTAATCTTTTTTTTTTACTGAGGTGTCTTAGTTTATAGGGAAACCTTATCGACGCATGAAAACATTAAAAGTCGTAGATTCGAATCCCTACTCACATTTTTGGTTTTCGAACGGAAACATCGTAAAAAGCGGCATCTAAAAAGAACGTCATGTGTAAGTACCCTGAGAACGCTGATCAGCTCTATTACTGGTCAGGTTGGGCACGACATATAAGCGCATGGTGGATTTAACCACTAATGTATCTCTGCTCACCCTAAGTATATAGGATATAGCGTGACGATTTATTATTATATTTTTGTCAAATACCCATAGCAAAAGTGCAAATTATATTTTAGATTAACCCGATATGTGTCAAAAAATGTATTAAGCGTTAAGCAATTATTAAGGCAACAACCGTGTAAGTGTCGCTTTCTACCAGACACGTGTCAGCCACGCGCCCCCAAGTGTGAAAACGTGTCAGACATTTGCGTAACATCATAATTCGCTTACTACATATAATATCAAATAAGTTTACTTGGTGCCAATTTTTTCAGCGGCAGTGGAGGAATAAGGACTGATACGTTTTTGGTAAACTCTGTTTTTTTAAATTATATTCAATTAGGGAACTTTTACGTGTGTACATATGTCAGACCCATCGTGCCCTTATATAAAAATACCTAACATATGACATATGGTGCCATTGATATAAACATACCAGATGCCTCATCAGATAATAGTTCTATTAAGACTTTGTTAAACATCTCGATGTCTAGTCTAATCAGACCATAGATACTTGCTTGATAAAGGTAAACTCTGTTAAAAATGCAAATACACCTGAAGAAGATTAAGATTTCCCCAGCAAAAAGTAAAGTGGCACAGTAACATCATGCTATACTCCTTACGGGTCGAGCAGAGATACATTAGTCCAAAGCATAGATGGGCAAAATATAATCAGATTAATGAAAATGATTAACGATTACATTTTACGTTTTTTACCATTAATATGACTGCATTTTGCTCATCTATATTTTAAACACTACAGAATCCTAGATTGTATACACATTTATGATTTCTTAATGTTTTAAATGGATTTAGTCATGATTACAGAGCAAGAAAATTAAAATTACGACTACATTTTGTAATCGTTCATCATTAATCAGATTACATTTTGCCCATCTCTAGCCCAAAGTGACTAAATAGCGCAGCTGTTCGCCGTTCCCAGAGCACTAATACACACGACATTTCTATTAGATGCGTTGCGGGATTCCTTACGATATTTTCCTTCCCCGTTGAGCATATGGTCTCTAAATCCTTACTTAATCAAGAAAACTCGAAGGTACGGGGTGGGAAACGAATCTAAGACCACTCACGTAGCCGTACATGAATACCAGTCGCTCATCTACAAAACTACCACAGCCACAAATAAATCATTAATGTTTTCTCAATCAAACGAATAGACCAAACAAACAAACTTCTAACGAGATATTGACAGGCATAAAATTGGATTTGGGTACCAATGTCAAACAGTGCGGTATCCCTGCCCGTGACAAATCAGCCAATGGCGTGGCGATACGTCACGCTCTTTACATCTTAATTGGCTGACACAAATCTGTCCCTGAGCGTAAAATCCTATAGGATGTAATTAGCATGTAATTAATCTTTACTGGAATGCTTACTCGAATAATTAGAAACTTTTTATAGACTAAGCAACAACGAAGTGACATGTAAGTTTGGGGTAGAAGGGTGATTGGCCGGATCGGAGTAAGACAAGAGTATAGTACACAAGTGTAAAGCCCGCCATAGTGACTCGCTTCGGTCTGTCGCGTTTCGGGATGAGTTTATGTCCAATTGTTTATATACCTAGAGACTTTCTGTTTTTGTATATATGGGTCGAAATTACAAGTCTTTGTTTTTCATGTTTTATAAGTTAATTAAGAAATTTTACAAGATATCATTACCACGTCTTAATTTATGCACGTTGAAAGATCGTTTTCTTAAATATTTCGCTTCTTATGTGATAAATTATATTTACATTTTCACATAGTTTTAGAGCGAAAAATCTTAAAAATCTTATTGTTAACATTTACTAGGTTAATTCATATAATTCAGTCACAAAGGTAAAAGGAATGGGGGCGTAAGTTAGTCAGCTATTAGATTTGACCCACTTGAAAAATTTCAAGCTCCAGGGCTGCAGACTATAAGCTTTTCATCGAGTTTAATTTCGTTCAAATCGATACCACGTAGTCCTATAGAGCTCTACGAAAACGTAAACGTTTTTCTCATTTTCTGATATAAAAGATAACTTTAACCAATCTTCTCTGAATAAAAAATAATCCTGAAAGGATTAATGCCAATTGAGTACTGTGTAAATTCTTCCGGGCAGTAGATTTGAGGGTGTCTGCTGCCCAAATAATGCGTACATGTCCCACGCACCGCCTAATAAATATGTCTTGAGGAGTGGGCACTTAACGCCCACATTTCCAAAAGATGAAGCCTAAAAACTTATTCGCTTGCCAGGTAGCGATTTGAGGGATACGCCGAGGCTTCTTAGCCCTTCCAGCGGCCATACTGGTACAATACAAGATTTTCCAGCAAAGTTCCCAAAAACATGTGTAGACTTTATTTAAACTTCGCGAAAAGCTAACCCTACTGCTATTTTATTAACTAAAATACGCTATAAATAAATAAATAGGGATATCATTTGTCTGCAAAGTGGAGCGTGTCAGACACGTGCCTTAGATTATTTGTGTTTTAAACCCAGATTGGTTCTAATAGGCTTTTTGTTAACCGGAAAATTGTGGCAAAATGTACAAGTGAACGCCTCTAGTGGAGGATCGGCACGTGTTTAAACACATTAGCTGATATAGGGTTAAAAACTGTCATTATAATTTTGTGTCTTCTCTATGTTACATTACATCTGAAGTTAACCATAGTGTAATCTAAAAATTAGTTTCATACTGTACACAAGTAGCCGTTAAAAGTCTAGTTTACCTCAGTTACCGCCCCGCTGTGTGGTCGAGACGGTTCAACGAAGATTTCCTCAAGTGAAATAAGCCATATCCGATAAACTCCTGAGTAAACTTTCATTGATCGATTTATAGACTGCAAACAATATAATACAAAAAAATAAATCATTTGACCGATTGCTGCGGTGTCAAACCGTTTACCCTTATCGTTACTCCCGACACCAGCACCCATCTGTCCCGATGCATCGGTGCACATCGAACAATGGTCACCATTCATGAGCCGAACTTTTTTTTTATCAAAAAAATGGATTTTTCGTTACCGAAAACACGTTTTGTAGGGAAAGTCACCCGCGGCGTCAGTAAGCATGTGTGAGTTATACTTTTATGTACTTACTTGGGATTTTTAGGGTTCCGTATGTCAAAAGAAAGCAAGGTAAACCGTGCATTCCTAGTTACGTTACAAAAAATAGGTTCTGTTGCGATTAATAAAATCCTGGCCGATTTTGGCTTTGGTGACGTTTCCAAATCACACCAAATAGACGCGGGCTGCAGCCCCAATCGTGGATACCTTCACGATAGCTCACCAGTTAGCTGAGGAAAATATTCAGAAAGAGTCAATGGCACAGGATATATTTAGTGCGTGAATGTTGGCGCTTGCAGAAACGCAACATCTCTTAATCTAATCGACAGTTTTATTTTTCGTTATCCCTTCATTAGTATCTTGTTTTAATAGTTTAAGTACTAGTTTATGGCTGGCTATAAGTTAAGGAATGTTATATATATGGGGATTTTGAACAAATATACAAACCCTTTGTTTAGGCAAATAAACACTGGAGCGACGAAATCCCAATTCACTCTTGCTTTAATCGCTTTCAAACAGTTAGACCTATAGATATACACAGGCGAATGTGATATGGTGTATACAAACAATTAAACTATACACTTTCCAATTTACCTGAACGGTTCACCTGCGTAGGTAAAATCTAATATATGTGGGACATGGAAAAAAAGGATCCTACGCTCTTGAAATTTTTTCAGCTCAATTTTTTTGGATTGCTTGAAAACCGTTGCGTTCAAATACTTTTTACCATAATACTGAAAAACCAGAGTCTTGAAGCTTCAAAATTATTTTCTTTCAATTTGCAATATAACTATTTTTCAATGAGATACATACAACCCGAGATAAGCCGGAAAAAATCTAAGATTCTATTTTGTTCCCCTAACAGTTATGCGTAGAATATAATACGAGAATATATAAACTGATCTTACGTCTAAAGTATTATTAAGTTAATGCTAGAAAAATCACAAAGTCAAAGAGCATGTCTGTACTCGTAACGGCGCCGAGCACCTGCCGTCATGCATTGTTCAGCGCCCTACCCATTCCGAATGTGCGCTCAAGATTTAATTACATACTTTTATAGGCTAGACCAAAAGTTCTCAAACTTTTTTGTCTTGTCGACCCATTTGACGTTTTGCTTCTTTTGTTAAATGCAATTTTTTAACGTGTATGTATGATTATTTTAAATAAAGTAAAGATCAGTAAACATAACAAATACGCTCCTCCGCCACCTATACAATATTATCTAGATGAATTTGAGAGCTTCTGTACATATCGCCTTCAACAAATAATTCGCTTATTCGATGTAGGTTAGTAAAAATATATCAGAACTGTTAAATATTTTTAAGCATTTGTGCCTGCTAATCTCAAAAACGGATAAATCGATTTAGATCCTGTTTTCACTAATATATTATGGAAAGCTGCCTTTAACATTGAGTGTTATATATATTTCAAACAGTATATAAATAAAAAAAGATATTTTAGCCTTTAGCATTGTGTGTCAATTTTATTTCAAACAGTTTGTAAATAGAAAAGTTATTTCAGTTTACATAAACACATCGATCAGTTATTGTAAAAAAATATATAAATAACTGTTCAGATAATTTGGCTAATCACCATGTTACTGCATTCATATAATTAATGATTAATGATATCTATATTATCATTTGTACAATGATTTTAACTTGAAATATATATATTATTAATTTTTAGGTGAACGCTTGACCTCAATCACACCTGGTGGAAGGTGAAGATGAGTCCAATGATGGACCGCGGCCGCCTAACAAATGCCTATTCACTCTCCTCTTAAAGACTCCCAGGTCATAAGCTCGCGGAAATATGGCCGCTGGAAACATGTTCCACTCCTTAGCCGTTCGCATATTGAATGTAGAAGCGAATCTTTTCGTGCGAATATAAGATCCACCACATACGGATGGTATCCGACACGATGTCTAGTGGTTTTGTGATGGAATGGGGCTGGTGGAATCAATGAATGAAATAATTATTAACATAGCAAAAGTGCTACTTCTACATGAACGTGAGTCGCGGGCACAGCTAGTATTGCATAAATATGTTCTAAAGATGCACTCGCAGCGCTATAATATTGAGTCTATGCGATGGCGGATACATTTGGGGCTCAGGGTCGAGAAGCTTTGTGCAGCGCAGGTGTCCGAGCTTGAGACGAGACGTAGTTTTGAGCTGGATGAGAAACGAAATCGGTTTAAAGCCCATCCACCTGTAGCCACTTCCTATAACGTCAAAGAACTTTCCGCGTTAAGGTGGGTTATGCAAGACATCAACGAGCTTGGCTGGTAGTTGAAGATGCTGGCCCGGCCTTTTCCTTAGCCCTGAAAGATGAGAATAGGACCGCTCCGAGGGTTTTAGCTGATGAGAGGTCTGTACGTCAGGGTAATCGCTCTCACGGTAGCCTGACAAATACAACAATACTGACTAAGCATTTATCATTTTTTTCGCAGCTTTCTTCTTAAGGAGCCAGATGTGCAAAACAGAACATCGACATAAAAAAAAGGTTTAATATATCGCAGGCACGATATATAAAAATGTTACTTTAAAATGTACTTAAATGTATATTTGAGATACATTTTGAACTCAGAAGACGGTATTTTAAATTTAGAAATGTTCTCAATTCTACAACATCAAATGTTTCGATAGATTATATTGAACACTGTTTATTATTAGTACAAATATAGATTTTTTAAGTACCAAAGTTAGAATATGGTTTTATGCGGTTAAAAAATGCACACAACTGACGCATACAGATTCCCGACGCCCCGGTGCTCAGCGGGGAATCCTCATGAATATCAAACCGGCATCGCATTAGCACTGGCCTTATCTGATCCGGATTAATCCGGTAAAAAGCGGTCATTATTCCGCCTCTATGGGTCATATGAGATTTTTTATTAGCACCACACCTCCTGCTTTTATCACAGAGGATTGTCACTGGACCAGATAATTTCAATTCTGTCATAAAAAGTTTATAAATACTTTTGGACTGAGCAATATTTTCCTTATACCGTTTTATATACGTCATTTTTAGGGTTCCGTAACTTAAAATAACCTTTTTAAGGATGACGTCGTTGTCTGCTTTGCAAGACGCATTTCTCGGGAAGCTTATTCTTTGTATAAATGATAGAAATGCCATCTACTCTTTCTGACATAAATTACAATATTTAACATAACTTTTGTGTTTACGGACCGATTGAAATAAAATTAACACTAAACTAAACGTTAAATGAATCTTTCCACAATACAATAATGAAAACTGCACGAAAATCAGTTTAGATGTTTCTGAGATTAGTGAGCATAAACGCGTACAGATATGTGTAAATTAATTAACTATTTCGATAAACATTTACTAGCCTACATCGCGCAAGCGAAATTTTTCTGTAAAGCAGCATATATAGAAGCTGTCAAATAATTTTTTAACTAGATAATATTATATTGGTGGCTGAGGAACAGATTTACTATATGTATTGATGAATTAATGTTAATATCAAAGCATATGGTAAGTATTAAATTAAATTTTCTCAATTTTAATCTTAGCTCAAGAGACTTAGACTATGATCAAATTTTTATTATATATTAAACTTTTTATCAATGAGGAACTTATTTCCTAAGAAGAGTATAGGCAAGGTCAAAGTATTATATAATCTTTACTAATATTATAAAGCTGAAGAGTTTGTTTGTTTGTTTGTTTGAACGCGCTAATCTCAGGAACTATTGGTTCGAATTGAAAAATTATTTTTGTGTTGAATAGACTATTTATCGAGGAAGGCTTTAGGCTATATAACATCACGATGCAACTATTAGAAGCGAAGAAATAATGGAAAATGTGAAAAAAACGGGTAAAATTATTCATCCTTGAAGGCTTCCATTGTGTGAGCTGCGAAAACGGTTTAAGATACCAAAAATATATGTATGAAAGAATTATTCCTCTTGAAATGATCTAAAAAAATGTCCACGACAGTATATGTGTATCTTTTAAGATTAACTCACTAGAACCGTTTTTATGGTAATCAAATTTGGTCAAAATTAATGCATTATTTGTTAAGAGTTGTGTCAACGTAATAATATTAATCTTTATCCAAATAAATGTGTTGTTGATTAAGAGTACTTAATTGTGAACAAAATTGTCATTGACATCACTTAATTTCAATGAACATCTTAGAAGAGATTACAATAACTTATATAGCAAAACAACGTTTGCCGGATCAGGTAGTTTATAAATATTGGCCTTACTGCTTCTCGTTTAGAACCCGTCAGTTACACAATGGACAAGTTCACAATAATCGTTTTCGGTGCACTTACACATGCCATTCGGGTTTCCTCACGACGCTTTCCTTCATCGGTGAGTATGTGCTGCCTAAATTCGTAAGAAATCCGGAAAAAAACCCAGAGATACGTGCCGGATTGATCCTACAACCATTTGCGTTGCCGCGAATGCCAACCAGTCTTTTATCCGCTAGGCCACCGCAACCACTGAAAATCCAACTTGGCAATAATGTATATCTGCTTACCCCCCAAGGGATGTAGTTTAACTAAGGTGCTTGAAAGTTGTAAATCATGATCAGAGATCGTATCTAGTCACATTAGTGATAATGCCGTAGATAATATCGCTCAGTTCAAAGCTATCGTATTTCAATCTACCCTCCGTTTTGAGTGACATTTGTACGAGCTGTAACGATTTTTATAATTTTATTTATCTATTTTCATCACACCAAATTCGAATTGTAGTAGTTAAAGAGAATAAAACACCATTTCTCTTTGTTCTCGCAAACTACTATCGCTTCTTTAATATTAATTAATCGCTTCATACACACTCTGGTCGATTCAACGTACTTTTGCCATTATCCTCCATGAGACCTCTCTTTCTTTGGTCTGTGAATGGCTTTAGAATCACTTCGATGCAGCTTTGAGTTTTTTTTCAGCTTTTCCTCTAAGGGTCACCTTCTAAGTTTATCTAAAGGTGCCACCCAACACATAGATTGCTGGCTGATCACCCAAGTGCTTGCCTCCTTTGACCTGTGCAGTTGTGAAGACCTTTTCAGGCAGAGATGGGCTGGCAGAGATGGCAGAAATGTAAACTGATTAATGATCAACGATTACAAAATATAGTCGTAATTTTAATTTTCTCGCTCTGTAATCAAGATTAAATTCATTTAACACATTAAGAAATCATAAATGTGTATACAATCTGGGATTCTGTAGTGCTTAAAACATAAATGAGCAAAATGCAGTCATATTAATGGTAAAAAATGTAAAATTTAATCGTTAATCATTGTTATAAATCTAATTACATTTTTCCCATCTATGTCTCCAGGTCAAAAACGTATAGTTTTGGCGAAAAAAAAATACAAAATATTTTTTTTGGCCAGATGTTAGTTACACCTTTATAATTTTTCAGTATCGATGTATACTTTATTTAACATAATACTCCAATAAAAAATGTTTATTGTAAAAAGTATCGTGTGAACTCTAGACGCTCTCACAAAACCATCAGCATCAGTGATTACACACCAAATGGTGATAATCCAGGTCCTAAAACAACACTTGATGTTTTTTACGATGACGGTCATCGAATGACAGAAATTTCGCGGACAATAAACGACACACTCGCTCTCAAGTGGTATCATACTAACAATTACACAATACTTAAAAAGCTGTTAAGTTATGATAGGATTTAAATTATTGTTAATATTTCTGTGTGAATATTTTGATTAACTTTGTCCCATATGGGACGATAAGCTAGCACTATATCAGTGGCGTTTATCATATATGTAGGATGGATGTTATTGTGTGAAATATTATAATGTATGAAATAGTAAATGCGTAGAATGGAACATATGTGAGTGAAAGGAAGGAAGGATAGAAAAAGAGGGAGGATAAGGGGTTTTTTTTTCGATGCAACCGCTCGGTAATTTAAGACGTAAAAAGTGTGAAGACGAGATATTAACTTGTAAAAAATGCAATAAAGAAGTTTTGTAGGTGTATGTTTCGTCTTTATATTTTATAACTATATGTTCTAAATGTTCATTTATATAATTTAAATCTTTCTTTTACTGTGGCCTAAGAAATAACTTCTAAAAATAATGTAACCTAGTTAACGTAACAAATCAAAACATTTCGTTAACACGTTAAACTCGTCACGCAACAAATCTGTCTTTTAATCTTTGTAAACACGCATTCATATGCAAAAGTCCCATTCACTGCAAGTGTTCGACTTATTTTGAATATTTAATTGCGTGACATTGTCACGCGGTATGTGTAAATACAGCGAAAGGAGCGTGACAATCGGTTTGTTACGGCTTGCGTGTTACTGGGATTGTTAATTAGGATTTATTTCGATTTAGGGCGGTGCGTCCGGTCCAAGCCCGTGAAAAAACGAACCTAGAAAACTCGCAACGAGCTCGGATAATGCAAAATTTCGAGCATCGACTTAAAGTCGCCTGCCTCGCAGTCTTATACCGCTTGCACAGTGGAGAATGTTCTTTAATTCCACCAGCCCCATTTCACTATAAAACCACTAGAAGCCGTGTCGTGTCCATCCCTATGTTTCACTTTTCGTTTTAAAGATTCGCTTCTACATTCTTCATACGAACAGCTAAGGAGTGGAATATGCTTCCAGTGACCACATTTCCACGTTCTTATGACTTGGTAGCTTTTAAGAGAAGAGGTCCATCGTCAGACTCATTTTCGCCTTCCATCAGAAGTAGTTGAGTCAAGCGCCCGTCTATAAATCATAAATATATGTGAATTGCCTTTCGCTCTACCTTTAATACGATTTAGAATATAAGAATCTAGAAGATCATCACAATCAGCACAAAGCGTTAAACAAAATATAGTTCAGACTTAATTCGGATAGACGATACGAATATTCACAAAATACTATAGCCATTTCGATCTGGACTATTCGAAAGCTATCTTGCTATCTAGCAATTTTGGGCATTGCATTCTTTATAAAATAGGCCACTCAAGGCGGATTTTGGGATATTCCACGAACAAAAAGATAAAATTAAGGATAAAAGTTTAAAAATCAAGCAGTTTTGATTGTAAGCTCTAGTTGTTTATATATCTAGAGACCTTCACTCCTCCTATAGGAAAATTCGTTTGTTTCTCACGGAGGTCAAATCCGCGTACTCGTAAACAAGCGATATACAGGAATATAAATAAATTAACTCGAATATTATGATTATATTAGGATATTATTATTTTCTAGTTATCACAAAGAATTTTGTTTCTCTTCTCATGTGAAATAATATAACGTGTTATTTTATATTAATTTATAAAATTATATTAATTATTGTATAATGTAAATAATTTTAGTTGGACATCCTATATTTACAAATAACTGCTAATTCCATTAAATTCCTTTTAAAATTCTATTAACTTCCATAAAAAGAGCGTCACCCGAATACGGGTGCCGTGACGTCGAATATCCTAATGTGATGTATATTGGTTAGAATAAGGTGTACATCTAATATATGAAGAATAAAATAGAAGCATTTATAATGTGTGTTATAGGTAACGTGAAAATAAAAAAAAGTTGGAGTCTTGCTAACCGTTTGGTTGATAAGTCAAACAAAAATGCAAATTAACCCACCAAGGGTGCAGTGGGCCCCAATGACCGGCTTTGTTCTCTAATAGCCGACGGTAGGGCCGTCCCCTACCCTACACCCGCTGCCCTACATGCCACCCTTCGGCCCTAAAGTGAAGCGAATAGTTTTGCTATATTTTATAAGTGCTGTTTATGTATATTACATTCGCCAAAAATAACCTTATAATAAATCGGTGAAATTTCGACAGAAAACTTAAGGAAATCATGTCTAAAAATATAATAGTTTACGCTATTTATTTGAGATTTTAAAAGTTAAATCAAAAGTCTCATAAGATCGTTTTCCGTGAATATTTCGCTTCTTTTGCGATAATTGATATTTATATTCTCATAAAGGTAATGAAAACAAAATCTCTAAAACCTGTGTAGTATTTTTGTTTTATTAATCCATTTAATCTATACTAATATTATAAAGCTGAAGAGTTTGTTTGTTTGTTTGTTTGTTTGAACGCGCTAATCTCAGGAACTACTGGTTCGAATTGAAAAATTCTTTTTGAGTTGAATAGACCATTTATCGGGGAAGGCTTTAGGCTATATAACATCACGATGCAATTATTAGGAGCGAAGAAATAATAGAAAATGTGAAAAAACGGGGAAAATTATTCATCCTTGAGGGCTTCCATTGCGTGCGCTGCAAAAATGGTTCAAGATACCAAAAATATATGTAAGAAAGAATTATTCCTCTTGAAATGATCTAAAAAAATATCCGCGACAGTATATGTCTATCTTTTAAGATTAACTCACTAGAACCGTTTTTATGGTAAACAAATTTGGTCGAAATTAATGCATTATCTGTTAAGAGTTGTATCAACGCAATAATATTAATCTTTATCCAAATAAATGTGTTGTTGATTAAGAGTATTTAATTGTGAACAAAATTGACTTTGACATCACTTAATTTCAATGAATATCTTAGAAGATATTACAAAACCTTATATAGCAAAACTACGTTTGCCGGATCAGCTAGTTCAAAAATAAAAGGTAAAAGGACTAGGGGGTGGCGTGGGGTGCCGCGAACAGTAGTTATTGCCCCGCAACGAGTAAAATCAAGATCCAGAGCTCCTTGTGTCCTATTATCGTTTTTGGCATTATCTCAAGAGAATCTAAACATATAGGGTACTTTCTGTTGACCATGAAATGAATGAATGAATGAAATGTTGATTCATGAAATTTGGGAAATCTTACATGTACTTCAAGTACGGTAAAAAATTCGAATACCCTAAACTTGTATTATATACTATAAAAAAATTGGAGTAGTGATTTTAAACATTCGTGATCATTGCGTTTTTTACTGAATGTATATAAAATGCTAAAGATTTAATCTAAAAGTAAACATTTATGTGATAATTATTTTCAATGAATTTCATAATAATATATTTTATGCCGCAAATTAGAAATACAAACTTTTTAAAAAATGTATAAACCTATTTCGTGTACTTGTGACACTGGTACTTGACAATTTCTGTACAAATTCGTTCGATGTTTTAAATATGGAACCAAAATAACAATCTTTCCAGGCGCCCCGTTAGTCAGTCGCAGATTCGCAATTTTTTCCAATCAAAATTACAGTCATTCAAAATTTTTGTACTAAAACACTTTTTATTAATTTATTTTTATATATTTGTTTAGTGATTTGTTTAGAAAAATTAATAAGTCATCATCATGGTAAGTGTTTCTTGATTTACGTTCGTTTTTATTGTCCTCCAATCAAGATTTGACCAGACGACGTCCGCAACGAATGGAAATCCCCTTTGAATTTTAGCATTGAAGTAATCTATTAAATTATAAGCTTTGTATTATGATTTAGTGCTCCGTTATAATGACTCGCTTCGGTCTATCGCGTATTGGAATCTGTCGTATGTACGTCTAGTTCATGTACCTATTTAGCATAGACTTAACCCTTTCACTACTATCGTAACGTAAAGTCACCAGTCAAAAACGCCGCCTGTAGACGATGGGTGCCTATAGTGACCGGCTGAAAAACACTGCTGATACACAATGGGTGACTATATTTTATTATTTCACTCACCCGTATTATTTTTGTTCTTAAAACTAATGAAAATAATTTTGAGCCAAAACTTTGGCCCTGAATGCTGAATACTGCGCGCGTTTGATGTACGCACTTTCAGCGCGGAGCTCCATTTCCTGCAAACACTTTGCAGCTAGATCTGCCGTAGCGAACGGGATAAAAGATTTAAAGAAACTACATACCCTTACAGAAAGTGAAGCCAGAATTATGTTCTAAATTATGGGTCTCCAAACTTTTTGTCTCGTAGACCTTTTGTCGAATTCTTTAGTTTTAGGAAGACTCTCTGCTAAGCTAATATTGTATTTTGCAAAGGTGATAAAACCTTTAAATGTATTTGTAACTGATTTTTCCTGTACTTAAGTGTAAGGTAGAAAAACAATAAAAAATACACGTTAAGTTTTACACATTTATTAAAAAAATTCAAATTGATAAAACCAAATTAAAATTTATTATATACGTGTTATTTATATGCCTTTTAATGGGTGGGAAGAACTTGATGCTTTAATAATAAATACATTTTTAATATCTAGCATGCATTTTGCTTAATCTCAAATCTCCTCGGTTACTGACGACAAATATCTTGCTAAGTTACAATAAATTTATGTGATGTTTAATTCGCTAGTAATATATACTAAAGCAATTCCAAAAATCAATCTATTTATTATGGTTTCAGGTAAGAATTAAACAATAAACATCTATGTTCACAGATTATTTGATTTATGGAAAGCCAAATTAAAAATCATGACCTACTTTTATCCTGAGTCGGTACAATGTCCACACCACGCTTGTTGCTAAGCCTAGTGCCGTCAAAAAACCAACAATGACTATCAACAGTATTATGATTATTATCAACTGTTAGGAGAAAATTTTACAAAAGGTTGCTCATAACGAATATCTGTTTATCTTTTGATCGAATGAAAGAGACATACATCAAAGTTGACATGACATCTTTCACTGCTCCTTGTCAGGATTTTTGTCGGCTTTAATGACATTGTTTTCATCTGGATCCTCTTGAATATCACAGTATTTACTGATATGTATTTTTTATTCTTATATATACTTTTCTTGTGTCTAGTTAGGTATACCTCTAACGCTGTCTTAGAACCCATGAATACTTTATTTTTTAAATTATTTCGTGTATATATCGTTGGTATATTAAATAAATACAGAAAAAGCTATCGGTAGAAGCAGCGATAATGCCGGCCTGCACAGATATCTCTTAACGGTTCGTTTAAAGGACCCCATATCTTACGATGGTGAGGACACGCTCGCCCGAAGCTGCACAACCCAACGATACTGCAAAAGTAAGAGATAGAGAACTTCTCAGTCCTGGCTGGACTCTGCTTTGTCGCAATGCAGGGTTGCTAAGGCTGTCAAGCCGCGACCACTGAAATAAGACTGGAGTTTTAAGATTACCGTAGCGTAAGCGGCTTTCGTTACGGTGGAGGTCAAACGTGTGCTGTTTTTGTATTCGAGCAGAGGGAGTGCATATCCGTACACGTGGGGCAGGCGGGGGTGCAGATGGGAGTCGCGTGCTGGCAGCTGTACTGCCTGGAGCACGGCATCAGACCTGACGGGACGTTGCCGCCGTGCGAGGTGGACCCCAACTCGTCAGACTCCTGCTTCAACACGTTCTTTTCTGAGGCCGATAGGGGCAAGATGGTTCCGAGGGTCGTCATGGTTGATTTAGAGCCAACTGTCATTGGTATGTCATGCTTTACACCACGCTGTCAAACAAATTTCATAGGCATGAGCGCCGGAGTTGGAACAGTTTTTGAGTTTCGTACTCGATGGCTTATATATGCTTGCTGAGTAGTGTTAAATAAATGATGATGATGATGATGATGATGTCCTAGCCGCATTCGGCCACGGCGACTGTTTCAACACCGATTAAGAAAATCGAGGTCCAGTTTTCGGAAACAGTCAATTGCGCAGAAGATATTTAAGTGCATAACTGGACGCGCTGCCAGAAAAGCACTCTCTCGTACGTACTCCCTCAGGCCCGATGGAATGGAGAACCAGTACGATCGGGAGGGAGCAGGATGCTGGTTTGGTCGAGTTTTCCTTCTCTGAACACCTGGTTTAATTGCGGTGTTAAAGAGATACCTTAGTCGCCTTTTACGACGCCTCAGCAATAAGAGGGGGATGCTATTCTATTCTGCCGGCAGCCACCACGGCTAACTAAATAAAATAAATAAGAGTATATCGTCACGCTATATTTCTTTTTGTGGTGTACAGAGTGTATTAGTGGCTGTATCCACTCTGCGCTTTTATCTTGTGCACAACGTGACCAGTAGCGCAGCTGATCGCCGTTCTCAGAGCACTTACACATGACATTTCTATTAGATGCTATGCGGGTTTCCTTGCGATTTTTTCCTTCACCGGTGAGCATAACGGGTCCAAGTCTGTAGGTACTTAATCTGAAAAAACCTGGATGCACGTGCAAGGATTTGAATCCATGACCATTTGCATTGCCGCGCATGACTATCGATCTCTTATTCATTATGCCACCACAGCCACAGCTAAATGAGTGAGCTGATCGAACGTTTGTACTCATTGCGATCGCATAATCAGTACATGGATTTAAACCCCATCCATTCGTCATTCACATTGGCCTGTTGTGTTCTAGCACCGGTTCGTGTTTGTCCAGCTACCTCTAGACATGGAGCTGACTTGCTGTTCTGTATTTAGATTTGTGTGACGACATACAAGGTTAATAGATTCTCATACCTTGAAGGTGCTGCTGATCTTAATCTACAATGTGTTTCCCATCATATTGATGCTAGCCAGTACATAAAAATACTAATATCTCCCACAATCGATTGTTAAGTCCTTGTGTCAGTTAAATAGACTAAATTCGATTCCCAGATGAAGTACGCTCTGGTGAATACCGCCAACTGTACCATCCAGAGCAGTTGATCACTGGGAAAGAAGACGCGGCAAATAACTACGCTCGTGGGCATTATTCCACGGGCCGGGAGGTCCTGGGACCCGTCATGGAGCGAGTGAGGAAGCTCGCCGATCAGTGTACTGGATTGCAGGTACTTGCTCCATTAGCCTATGCAACTTTCATATCATCAATGGAAGAATTATTAGTATTGGCCAGTTTCATCCCACTGCAGGGCAAAAACCTCTCTTCCCTTTTTCCACTGTATTTGCGGAATCTATAAAAAGAAGTTTGGACATTTGACTCAGCATGCTTGTTTAATGCTGATTGGCGGGTATGCACAGCAGCTAAAACTCGAGTAATGGGTTTCCGTTTACTTTTTTATTTTTTCAATGAAACATGACATTCTAAATGGTAATTTGGGAGTTTTGAAAGGACAGTTAGTAAATATTTTTTGAAATTCTCCGTTTTATTTTTTAACTTCGGAACCTGATATTATTTTAACGATTTTACTACATATTTCTACCTTCCCGAGCTCCTTCCTCTGCCTAGCCAAGGAGCGTCTTGGACTATGGCTAACAACGAAATTCATGTGAATATGAGAGAGATAACATATTAAATACAATTTTTGTTAGGGTTTCTTCGTCTTCCACTCCTTTGGAGGCGGCACAGGCTCTGGTTTCACGTCATTGCTCATGGAAAAACTATCTGAAGAGTTTGGCAAGAAGAGTAAACTGGAATTTGCCATATACCCTGCACCACAAGTAAGTTTATATCGCTACATAAAATAATTGGATATCGTATAGTGTCTATAAGGCGATAACTTGCACTTGGAATAAAACCACGCATATTAAGATTGCCCACTCTCTATCAAGCTACATCGTGCTTTTTCGACTATATATAGACTGAATACTGTTTAAAAATCTTGGCTTTTTTCTCAATGTTGCTTAACACTAAAGGGGGTCCGTTTTAGCTATATTGCCGCTTATATGGGAGAGAAAGAAAGATAAATAATTTATTTCGCACACAACGTAACATACTAAAAAGGAATGGTTATTGAAGAGTGATAATTACAAAGCGAATACCCTGTGCTGGTGATGATGCGCCAAAGGGAAGTCAGCTCAGCAAATGAGGTCAGCTGAGCCACCCAGCGCTGATTTTCAGCTGATACCCTTCAATCATTATCAGTTTCATAAATAATTAAAGAATTAATGAATAAATGTAGAGCTAAACTTTGCTTAATTTGGATCTTATCGCGTTAGACAATTTTATTATAACAGTGTACTAGCGGGGAGGAGGAAAAGTTTAAGGAAAAATTCGTAACGATGCCTAAATCATTCAAATTTGATAACTTTTTTTTTACACTGACTCGACATAGTGACTACAGAGTACCTGATGGTAAGTACAGTGTAGTCCAAAAACGAAAACGACTATCAAAGGATGAAAATCCATTGATAGTCTACATCGTCATGTCGGCCCACATATACCACGACTGAAGGTCTCCAGGTATATGAGCTACTGGATACGAAACGCGACAAGCCGAAACTGGTCACTATGACGGCCTTTACACCCATGTACTGTGGTTGCGATCCAGACGGGCACCGACGTCCTACCACCTCGCTGCTGCTCGTTTAGCACCACCTAGGAGTCACGTGTAGGGAAACTAGGGTAAAGCCTACGGACGCGAGCAGCTTCGACTCACAAAACTCTCCTTTTGTATGTTGTTTTACTCAGTCGTAATTTAAAAGAATAACAGAAGAATTTGGTCATATCAGCCTATTGTTTAAGTATCTTGTGATGCATTGTTATTTTGGAATCACATTTTCAATCAGGTTTCGACGGCAGTGGTTGAGCCTTACAATGCAGTGCTGACGACGCACGCGACCATCAGCCACTCCGACTGCGCATTCATGGTGGATAACGAGGCTATATACGACATTTGCAGGCGGAGGCTTTCCATCGAGAGGCCATCGTATGCCAACCTCAACAGATTAATATCCCAGGTTAGGAACTCATTCAGCCTTTGAACGTTCTCTTCTTCCGACTTGTGATTAGTCTAGGCCAAGTGAACAAAAGCTATATAGATGTCACCACTGTAGACTTGGGATGTGATTGAATAAAACAAATAGCTGCTATGTCGCTACTCAACACTTATTAATATTTCGACAGAATATCTGTGATTGTGTGTAACGACGATATCGCGTGTTAATTGACTATAAGCGCCATCTCTTGAACAATCAACCAAAATAAAATATACATGCTCAATTCAACACCAAGCATTGTAATGATTTCTAATCGACAATTCTTCACTGTTGGACATTATTTTGTAGCTTACTCATGAAACCACTTATTATGCATTTTATTAATCATCTATTTTTTTATTATCCTGGCAGGACAGTAATAGCAAAATTTGTTTACGAAGCGCATATATACCTTTTATATACAGCAACAGATTTTATATTTTCAATGGATCGAAGAAGTGACAGCAGTTGGTAGCATTAGCTGGAGTATTACTGGACAGCAAGCAAAACGATTGGTTTGTGTAGATTTGTAGAAATCCTAGTCTGATGACACAGCAGTATTTAAAGAAATCGTTTTGTTTGCTGACAACCTTGACAGTGTACTCCTACTGCTAGATTCCATATATCGCCTATAGTAAACCAGAGGAAAATCCGACATAGAACCTTAATGAGCCACCGTAAGGGTGGCTGCCACGGTTTTTCAAGCTTTTTCTTCTACTGGTTAAACTAAAAACCTCTGGAGTTTCCTTCAACTCGCAATAACCAGGTTTGGGGATCCATATTCGTTCTACAAGCCGGTGAGCGCACAGCTTTTCTCAGACCTCAACTTTGATAGGAATTGGAGGAATAAACCTATCCCTCTGTACCTGTCTATTAAGCGGCAAGCAAGACCCAAATACCGCCTCACCCAGACAAAAGGCTTATTTGTCCACCTCCCGATTCTAAAATGTATTAAACGAACTTAGTATGTGTTATTTTACTTAAAATAACCCTAACATTATTATTCTGTTAGGTTGTATCATCGATAACAGCATCATTGCGGTTCGACGGAGCTCTGAACGTGGACCTGACGGAGTTCCAGACGAATTTAGTGCCGTATCCACGCATCCACTTTCCTCTCGCCGCGTACGCGCCCGTTGTCTCGGCAGATAAGGTAAATTAAGATATTGAAGACTTAATCAGATTGAAATGCTGCCACGTTTGGAGGATAATACAAATGATACTCATCTCTAGTGATATAAAATTCCTTGAACATGTGAAAATGATTGCTAAAAGCTGCAAATTCACAAACAGAATCCATTTTGTACCTATACTATTGTTTATAGTACAGGTATAAATGTATTGGTAACCAATTTCTGGTAAATCACACTCCAGTACATCAACGTATAACAAATTTTGTAACTTAGACATTCTATTTTATTTTTTTATACTGGCTCTACAGTGACTGCATTACACTTGATGGTAAGTACAGTGTAGTCCAAAAACGGTAAAGACCGTCAAGGGATGAAAATCCTTTGACAGTCGCCATCTCTGTCGGTCCAAATACATCATGACAGAAGGTCTCTAGGTATAGGAGCATCTAGATACATAAATGTATACCGGAACGCGACAGGCTAAAGCGACTCAGAATGACAGTCTTTGCACTTGTCTGCTGTGGTCAAGACCCAGTTCAGGTAATTGTCTTAACCCCTTAAAAAATTCTCCCCACATTTTGTATATTCTCTTGAAAGGCGCTAAAATATTAGGTCCTTACATATGAAATTGGCGTTTTGTATGGGAGGAACAAAAAGTCGAATATTTTTTAATATAATATATTTAATTAATCAAAGTATGAACCATTATTTTCTATGCACTTTTGCCATCTCATAGGTAGTTCATTGATCCCTTTACTAAAAAAACCAGTCGGACGGGAATCAATAAAATCTTTGAAGGCGATTTGGACTGCCCCATCGGAGTTGAATTTTTTCCCTTGCAAGAAGTTATCCAAATTTCGAAAAAAATGGTAATCCGTTGGAGCAAGGTCCGGGGAGTACGGAGGATGTCTTAGACTTTCCAATTGAAGCTCTTCCAATTTAGTAGCCGTCTGTTGCGCAATGTGTGGTCTAGCGTTGTCGTGAAGCAGCAGTGGCGTGGAGCGATTGACCAGCCTAGGTTGTTTAGCCGCTAGCTTTTCCATCATGGTTTGCAATTGCTGACAATAGACATCAGCCGTAATAGTCTGGCCAGATTTGAGAAAACTGTAATGAACAATACCGGCACTAGTCCACCAAACGCTTACAAGTAACTTTTTTGGAGTTAATTTTCGCTTGGGGCAGGATTTGGCTGGCTGGCCAGGATCCAACCATTGCGCTGAGCGCTTCCGATTATCGTAAAGAACCCATTTTTCATCACAGGTAATGATTCGGTTTAAAACACCTTCATTATTGTGCCGGTTTAGTAATGTAACGCAGCGGTCGACGCGCGTTTGCCGGTTTGCTTCAGTCAATTCGTGAGGTACCCACCTTTCAAGCTTTTTAATCTTCCCAATTTGCTTCAAATGAATTAAAACAGTTTTATCACTAACATCGCAGCCTGCAGCTAACTCGGACGTGGTTTGCGATGGATCCGCTTCCACAATAGCCTTCAACTCTTCATTATCAACTTGAGTCTCAGGCCGTCCACGGGGCTTGTTCTGCAGGTCGAAATTTCCAGAACGAAAACGTTGGAACCAAAAACGAACTGTGTTTTCTTTTGCAACACGACCGCCATACACGTCATTCACCCTTCGAGTTGTTTCCGCAGCACTAGTGCCACGGCGGAACTCGTACTCGTAAATAATGCGATATTTTAAGTTTTCCATTTTGTAAAATGAGTGACGCAAACAGAAAAAAACAGAAGAAAAAAAACAAATGAATGACGATCATCGAAGCACAAATACATGAGTCTATAGCTGTACAAATTTGAATTTGGGATTCCTTACCAAAGAGGAGAAATTTGTGATTAAAGTGGCCAGTACGAAAAACGCCAATTTCATATGTAAGGACCTAATATTAAAATGCATATTTGGACTTTTAATACCATTTCTCATATTTCACCGTACACGAACATACAGGCTTTTGATATTTGTAAACGTTGATAATAATCGTTTGTTTTCTCTTACCAGGCGTACCACGAAGGGATGTCGGTGTCGGAAATAACGGCAGAGCTCTTCGAGCCGCAGAACCAGATGGTGAAGTGCGACCCTCGGGATGGAAAGTACATGGCGTGCTGCCTCTTGTACAGGGGTGACGTGGTGCCGAAAGATGTGAACGCAGCCATCGCGGCCATGAAGGGAAGGGCGGGTATACGGTTCGTGGATTGGTGCCCCACGGGGTTCAAGGTTTGTACCCTTATCCTAAGTTATGATGATGATGTCCTAGCCGGATTCGGCCACGGGGACTGTTTCAACACCGATTAAGAAAATCAAGGTCCAGTTTACGGAAACAGTCAATTGCGTAGGAGATATTTAAGTGCATAGCTGGACGCGCAGCCAGAGAAGCACTCTCTCGTCCGAGCTCCCTCAGGCCCGATGGTATGGAGAACCAGTACGATCGGGAGGGACCGGGATGCAGGTGTGGAAAACTCGACATAAGTTATAAAGCACATGATGAAAATCCTGGCCGATTTCGGCCTTGGCGACGTTTCCAAAATAGTATCAGGTAGGCGCGGGCGGCAGCCCCAATCGACGAAGGTGAGCTCGCTGATGACTTGCGTAGCCCACCTTAGCGCGGAATGTCCTATTGCATAATGGACAGGTCAGAACACCACCCACGTAATTATAGGAAGCGAGCACAGGTGGACGGGCCTTGAACCGATCTCGCTTCTCATCCAACTCAAGCCTACGCTTGGTCTCGAATTCGGCCACCACGCGCTGCACAAGACTTCTCCACTCCGACCGTCGCTCCGCATGCATCCGCCACTGCGTCGGCTCAATATTGCAGCGCTTCAAGTGCCGCATCAAAACATCCTTAAATCTTAAATATTGCCCACCGGCCTTCCTCCTACCACACTGCAACTCTGAGAAAAATATACGCTTAGCCTTTCTTTCACTAGGCATACGGGACAAGTGACCACACCAACGCAATTGCCGCCTCATGAGATAAGCTTCTATTCCCTCTACATGAGCACGCCTTAGAACATTAGTGTTACGAATACGATCAGACCAACGAATATTCATAATATCTCTGAGGCAGCTGAGATGAAATCTATCCAAAATTTTTATATGCTTTCGGTAAACAATCCAAGTCTCGGAAGAATAAAGCAGAGTTGGCAATATAACAGCCAGATACACACGTACTTTTGTCGATAGTCTTAAAGCATGCGACCGAAACACCAAAGAGCGCAGTCTACCGTAGGCAGCTGCGGCGGCACCAATTCGACTGTTGATTTCCGAACCCAGGTCACATTTAGCTGTTATTACACTACCCAGATACCTAAAGCTCTTCACACGCTTCAAAGCACTAACGCCAACCGATAGGGCGAAGGGTTCCACATCATGCGTTTCCAAAGCCATAACTTCTGTTTTTTTAATGCTAACTTTAAGACCAAAACGAGTGCATGCACTATTAAAACCGGTCAACAGCTCCTGAAGGTCACATACAGAATCCGCAACGAAACACAAATCATCAGCGTACAAAATCTCCGTCATAACATCAAACGAAACCTTCGTTGCTGATCTAAGTCTCCGCAGATTAAACAGATCTCCATCCAAACGATAACGGATACGAACGCCGCACGTCACACTTTTTATGGTTTCACGAACCACAATGGAAAAGTAAAGCGCAAACAGGGTCGGTGCCAAAACACAACCCTGCTTGACACCTCGCGTAACAGAAAAATATTCCGACTGCTCACCATTTACTGAAACACAACATCTCATATCGTCGTGCAATAGGCGCAACAGCCTGATGAATTTCTCAGAACATCCAAGTTTACTCAATACCAACCAAAGTGCCTCCCGCGGTACACTATCAAATGCCTTCTCGAGATCAACAAAACAGAGAAACAAAGCTTGACCCTGTTCCCGGCTCTTTTCCAAAAGTTGACGAACAGAGAAAATTGCCTCACATGTCCCCCTTTCTGGACGAAACCCAAACTGAGTTTCCGGCAATATTTCCTCAGACAGAGGCAAAAGTCGATTCAACATTATTCTAGCAAACACTTTTCCCGGCACGGAGAGCAAAGTGATACCGCGATATGAATTGCAGTCCGAGCGGTCACCCTTACCTTTATATAACGAGCATATACGTGATATTTTAAAGCTATCTGGAACTATTTCCCTATTCCACATCTCCACAAAGAACTTCCACAAAACACTGTGCAGTCTACCGCCTCCGTATTTAAGTAACTCGCCACAGACCCCATCCACACCAACAGCTTTACCATTCTTCTGTTGATTAATAGCTGCCACAACCTCATCAAGCGTCGGCTCGCCATCCAGATCAAACACAGATGTTACTACAGGAATCAAGCGCATATATTCCTGATCAATAAACCCACTGACATTAAGCAAACCATGAAAATGCTGCATCCAACGCTCCAAAGTTTCAACTCTCTGCGCCAAAAGCTTACCATCTAAAGACCTTATAGGAATCGAACAACAATTCTTCCCACCCATAAGCTTACGTACTTGCTCATGAAAAGCTCCCAGCTGATTTGTATCCGAAAGCCACTGCAATAAGCTTGCTTTTGCCTCCCACCACAAATCCTTTGCTTCACGGGTTAATTTCCTCAGAGCAGAACTGCTTTCCTTGATCCTCTCCACTCTAACACGAGGATTCACTTTATCCAGCCTACGTAGTAAGTCTCGATGTCTCCCAATGGCGTCCGTGATTGATTTATCATCGTCATCAAACCAGTCAATGCTCTGCCGTGGTTTAGAGCCCAAGACACTGGTACCAATTTCAAGCAGCTGTGATAATAGCACATCCCAAGACGATATCAAACCAATCTCTCCAACACACAAAGAATCAATAACACAGTCCAGAGCCTGAGCATAAGCTTGCTTAGCGTCTTCGGTCTGAAGTTTAGCAACGTTAACATGAACTGACTTCACAATATTTCGTCTCCGAGGAGGACGCAAACAAAGCCGAAACCTTACAACTACTAAACGATGGTCTGTCCAACAGTTAGCACCACGCATGACCCTCGTCAAATTAACCTGACCGATGTCCCTACGCCGCACTATGGCATAATCGATAAGATGCCAGTGCTTCGAACGGGGGTGCATCCAAGTCGTCTTGTACTTCGCTGGAAGTCGGAAGAATGTATTTGTAATAGCAAGGCCGAACTGCGCACAAAAACTAAGTAGTAGCTGTCCATTGCTATTCATATTACCGACGCCATGTCTACCAAGTACATCCGGCCATGCTTCAAAATCGCGCCCAACTCTAGCATTGAAATCACCCAATAACAAGATCTGCTCACGTGATTTGATTCCTGTGATGACTTGAGTAATCTCCTCATAGAATTTATTTTTAACATCATCTCCTTTATCTAAAGTAGGACCATATACACTGATGATATTTAAAAATTTTTGATTAGCCAAATGAAGTCTCAAGGCAATAACACGATCTGATATGTAAGTTGGATATTCTTCCAAATTTTTAACAATATCATTCTTGATGGCAAAACCCACTCCCGAGCGCCTAGGTTCTGAAGAAGGTGTGCCCTTCCAGAAAAAAGTGTAGCCACCGCCATGCTCTGTAAGCTCACCCTCATCAGCTAAATGCGTTTCGCTAAGAGCAGCAATATCTATGTTGTATCGGCGCAATTCACGAGCCACTATTGCTGTTTTACGCTCGGGACATAAGTTCCTGTCAGAATCTAAAAGGGTGCGAACATTCCACACACCATAAGTCATATTCGTTATATTATTTACAATTCTTTTGCGATTTCGACCACGAGACAAAAGGGTGCCCGGGCAACCGTGGTTGTTACCCCCCAAATTATGTTGGAGCAAGCGTTTGTTTAGGGCACCTTTTCTAGCCCCTTCCTCGGCTGAGCGAGGGAAGCAGTGCCACCCTAAATAGGGCTGCTTCGACGCATAGGGTGCTGCCCAATCCACACTGTTACTCCAGTGCAGTGCAGAAACGACCACTCTCCCTATGTCACCTATGTGCAGACTTCAGACAAAGCCTAACCAGCAAAAGTTAAACCCCTCTACCTCAGTCCATCGCCATAGGAATTCCTCAAGTACCGTATATTTGGAAACAGTCAATTGCGCAGGATATATTTGGTGCGTGAATGCTAGCGCTTGCACAAACGCACCCTCTCGTCCAAACCCCTCTTTATCTAATGGGACGGAAAACCGACACAACTAGAGAGAGGCAGGATGCAGTGTCTGGACACTGATAACTGACCCCTATCAGTGCCCTAGGCCTTTCACAATGCCTTGCTACCTTGCCAGAATAATTGAATGACTTGGCTGCCATTAGTATGACAGATGATAAGTAAGTAGGCAGACTTTTGCACTAAACGGGGAGTCACCGCAACAACTTACACGATAAACACCGTGCAAGCCCCCTCAACCAGGTTTCGCCCACGAGCCGACGTGGTTACCAGGGTGTGGCCGCTGCGAAAAGCATAAAGCACATACGAATGGATGATATGGGTTTTAGTGCCTTAGCGTCGTTGCCATTTTTAGACTTGGTCATTGCACTATGCCACTTTTTGAGGTGATCGTGTTTACACAAGTGTAAAGTCACGTTTGTGTATATCCAATTGCTCATATACCTTGATGCCTTCCCTCGTGGTACATGTGGATCGACATAGCGATGGCGACAAGTAAAAGATTTTCGTCTCTTGTGTTGTCTGTAGTAATTTTAACGAGCCATTTCAAAGAAAACCTTCAATGTTTTTGGTTTGAATATTGTAAATTGAATTGTCGGTTACATATTTTTCTTTTCTATGTTTATGTGTGGTAAAACATAATAGGTTGAGGTTCTCTTCATCTTCGTCATTAAGACAGCTTAATAGCTGGATT
This sequence comes from Automeris io, assembly GCA_036320925.1. NCBI lineage: Eukaryota > Metazoa > Arthropoda > Insecta > Lepidoptera > Saturniidae > Automeris > Automeris io. The sequence goes on along the minus strand of JAUDJH010000008.1, from coordinate 16,936,453 downwards.
CGAATCCATTGAGCCTGCTCATCAGCTCTTTTCTAATGAATTCTGTCACCTATGGTCAATCTTTTGCTTTGCTAAGATATTATTCTATGTGTCATCGATTTATTCTTCGACGCTTGTGTCTAGTACCTTCAATTAGCTATTTTTTTATTATTTATTTTATTATGACCAACTTACTCTAGTCCACTGCTGGACACAGATCTCTTTTAGTCAGTCCAAATGAGATCTTTTTTTAGCTCCAGGTTTAACACTGTTTGTGATTGATCATTTTTAACAAGGCTATTTTTTACCACTACAACCAGATTTGTGCCATTATTTGTGCCTTTGACTTCTGTTCTGACCTTGTAACATTTAATCTTCATTATCAGGTGGGTATAAACTACCAGCCACCGTCGGTTGTGGCTGGCGGTGACCTCGCTCAGGTGAAGCGAGCAGCCTCTATGCTGAGCAACACGACCGCCATCGCGGAAGCCTGGGGCAAACTCGACCACAAATTCGATCTCATGTACTCGAAGCGAGCGTTCGTGCATTGGTATGTATGTTGTGCCAAGATTATCGACATAGCTTTACGTATTAGAAAGTTGGAGTGGCAGTGGGCTGGCCACGGATACCAAAGAACCGATGATCATTAGAGCAAGTGGGTTCTTGAGTGGAGACCGCTTGTCGGCAACAATAGCGTCGACTAGTGATAAGTGGTAGGAAGGGGTGGAGTGAGAAGAACGGAAGATCAGGCTCAATGGCGCTTATTCAGAGATGCTTATGTCCCTAGCAATGTGGATTAGGGTAAGCTGATAATGATGTATACCTAACCCTTTTATATGACCTATCACAATGACACCATTAATACATCCTTGCTACTAAATTATAAGTATCATAACGAAGGATTTTATATACGTAATTTAAAGATGATGATTGTATAATTTACAGACAAACACTTAACCTCAATCACACTTTGTGAAAGGTTAAGATGAGCCCGATGGTGAAACGTTTCCGCCGAACAAATGCCTATTCACTCTTCTCATAGTTTGTTTCTCTCTTTTGTTATTCTCTTTCCTTATTAATTATCTTCTTTTGTTGATAGTTTTAAGTAATATAACGAAGAAGTTGAAGTTATTTATTTTATAATCATACCTGTATATATGTAAACACTATTAAAATTTTTAGAACTATGTAATTAGAATCTATAAAAGCATATGAAATGAAAATAGGGCCGTCTCTGGTATCTGCTTTTATATCTTGTTGAGCTATATGTCCAGGGACATTCAGTCGTAGCATAAATAGGTCGTTATGACTACGACACTTAATTGGACACTTGTCTTTTGGCAGTCGGGACTGTTAACTGTACTGCACTTACCGTTAAATGCAGTATAGTTACTGTAACATACCAGAAAAAACTCAATAGTATTATGTGTTTGACCATAAACAGGGCCAAAATATGTGATAAGAGAAACCCTTTAAGAAATATCTTTGGTAAACAATGTTTTTTTTCAGGTATGTGGGTGAAGGAATGGAGGAAGGAGAATTTTCTGAAGCGAGAGAAGACTTGGCCACACTCGAGAGGGATTACGATGAAGTGGCCATAGAAACGTCGGAAATGCAGCCTGGCTGCGACGACGAGCTATGATGTAAGCCTGATATAGAAGCAAAGTCTACGCGAGGAGTACCACCACTACATGCACTCCAACATTCGCATCCAAAAATCCAGTGCTGGAACAGCTCACACATCTGATGATTATGAAGCTTTATTTGGTGCACCAGTACCGGTTACTTTTGAAAATTTGCTCATTGAATATGGATTCTCAGTGACTGTGTAGCTGTAAAAATATGAAGATCCCACTTGACACGTAATATCACATTTAGTATAAGGATAATTCTGGTCTTAGATTGATATTCACTATGCAATTTAGTACGTACTCTTTAGATCTTTTGGATAATGAGCTACGTTTAAATAATAGCATATCTTTAGATTATTGGAACGACTCGATCTGATGATTATGGAGCTTTATTTGGTACATTAGAGCCGCTGACTATTGAGAACTTTTGTAATTATATCCCAGTGGCTTCGAAGCTATAAATATATGAAATACATCCACACTTAAAACCTGATAACTATAATAATTCTGATCTTTCAGTTTAAAATCCATTTCGTAGCTTGTTCTGGATAATGGGCAATGTCTAAATTTGTATAGTCAGCGGTATTGGTGCAGCAATGTGGATATCCAAAGGTATTATAAGTCTATGGGATTGAGAGCAGTGGATGATGGCCAAAGCGGACGCCCCCAAAAACGCGGCCGCATATTTTTTTAACTATTATTTATGGCAGAACTGTGAAATTCATTTTTATAAAACTTTGAAAAGGTCCGCTGAGGTTGGATAAGGCTCGAGTTGCTTGATGTGTTGGCTTTAATCGTATTTACACTTCCATTTATTGTTAGATTAAGTGAATGCCAAGCGATAGCAATGTTCTAAACCTTTGTTTTCCCTCTATATTGATATTACGATTATATCTATTACAATTTGAGAATGTCCTTTTTATAGACGAGCGACGATAAATTGTAATTTTGCATCAAATCGACGAAATTACTATTTAAGTGTGAGAAACATACTGTTATAGCTTTTGTTCTGTTTGAGCCAATATAACAACTTTATACATTATTTTAATAACCTAACCAAAATAAAGTTTAACTTCAGTTGGTTATGGTTATTATATGATTCAAGCTAAATAAATTGTCTTAAGAAAAGACTGAGTATAATCTAACCAATTACATTTTTCTTAGATACAACCTTAAATTGGTTATTTTGACTTGTCTGAATAGACTTGTGATAGATATAGATAAAAGTTCTTAAGAACATCCTAAACATTTTTCTTTAACGCGTTCAGTGCAACTTTCTCTATGGATTGCATCTCAACTGTCAGCTATCCAAACGTTGTGTACCTGGTCATCTACTCTTCCATACGGCGCCGTATAGTTCGCCGTTTTAGGAGCTGGTTCCAACTGGTACACAGTGCAAAGATCGTCACTCGCTTCGGCGTGGCGTGTGTTGGAATCAACTTGTGTACATCCAGTTGCTCGTATACCCGGAGACCTTCAGTCGTGGTATATGTGGGCCGGCGTGGCGACAGTATCGTTCAAGGGATTCTCGTCCCTTGACGGTCATCGCTGTTCTTGGACTCCGCTGCACCTTCTTACAGGAGCGGTGTAGTCTTGCTTAATTAAGATTATCATTTAAAGGTTTTCTTGACGAGGAAATTGTTACAACAATATATTTGAAAACATTTTCGGGTTTATGATCATTGCTTATTCGCATTTGTGCATCAAATGTTTTATGTTGTGTCGATAAATATCAAATTTCCGTAAGTCATATCCCAGTCTTTAGTTTCATACTATTTTTTCTCCATATAACGTATATTAATTGTTTAAAAAACAAATATGTAATACTTTATTGCATGACTTGTAGATTTGAGTAATTTGTTGCTTTTATTATACATTTTTTATGGACATACAGGTGTTTGATATTTAGCTACACAAGTTTAACTATAGTTTAAACCTTTATTGCCTCCCTCTTAACTTTAAAGTTTCTACGTCCGGCAGTCTTGTGATATCTTTTTCTTTTTGTAGATTTTTTTTTCTCTAAATTATTTCAGCAAATACCGGACTTAGAAATGATTGCGCATGAGCCAGTTGATAAATTTTTGGAATCGCTTTGCTGTTAGCGCGTGTGTTTGTGGTACCGGTTATTTTAAGTGTATTGTTTCTGTACTTGTCTATCTGTATGTTGTAGAAATAATGAAAAAGTTTACAGTGTACCGTCCAATGTTGAATAAATGCCTAGTTTATTTTCAATGATTGTCTTTATTATTATTGCCTTATGACCGGTGGTCGTGGGTGTGGTTATAGGAAGACACGAATTTGGCGTTTTACAGTTTATTTGCACTTTAAGGCACACCGAACTGCGACGTACACGCACGTACTCCCGCCTTGGGTCTCGGTGGTCGACTAACTTACAAGCGTCCCGTGCGCGCGCGCATCTTCTTACCACGCACGTTTCGTAACACCCTAACGACCCTTAGGGCGACAACTCCGTATCGGGTTACGTCTACATGCTATATATAGCCTTTATATTTGAGTCTCATGCCATTTGCATGATCGCTCTAAGCCCGCAATCTTAAACCAAAAAAACTCGCAGCTAAACGTTACAATACCAGCATGCGCTAGGCAGATTTGATTATTCTCATTAGATATAGTGTTTAGGGTTGTTCAAATTTTTATTCCTCGTATTTTTATCCAAACAAATGCAATTGTCTAAACAAAATTTAAATAAAAACACGTTGTGTTGGTAACCTTATTTATTGTGTACGAATTTATACGCTCCCGGTGATAATCGTTAGTTTTTGTACGTGTATTATTTCGTAAAATGAAGCAAACGGGTTGAAACCTCAATCAAATGAAAATCTGCTTTTAAATAGTCTTAGATAGATTCGAGTCACTAAAAAACCGTTTTACCAAATATTTGGGGCGTAGTGGGGCTGCAGCGAATTGATTACAGGACCCGTAGTCCCCACTAATTCGCAGAAGTAGTCACCGTGGGGTTTTTAGCTGGTAAGAGTCCGGCGCACCCCAGCTGCTACCCCCTTCGTGACCGGGACGGTCCTATGAGGATTTTCCCCAAGTAAAAAGAGGCCTAGAGGATAACAGACCGGTATCCGTGTGGGACAACGGGTGTGTTCGTGGGTTCGTGTCTTGCACATACTTCTGGGTTTTTCCAGATTATGAATTTTGGCACCACATACCACCGGTGAAGGAGACCATCGTTAGCAAAATCGCATGGCGTCTAATAGAAATGTCACGTGTACTAGTGCTGTGAGAACGGCGATCAGCTGCGCTACTGGTCACGTTGGGCGCGACATGTAAACCAGGTATGTTACGGAGCTTCGATTCCGACTCCGATAAGTCTGAACTTCCGATTGATACTACACCTTCGGTTCCGACTTCGGTTCCGAAACTTTTTAATCTGAGGTATTCATCGGAGGTCATCGCCACTGTTGCAGTCAATTTATTTGATTTCATTTTATATGTATTCAAACAAGTGCTACTTAATTTAATGATCTCATTTTTTTAAATTTAGATAAAAAAATATGATTAAAATGATTAAATTTAGAAGTAAATGTAAATTTTAATTTATTACTAAAAGTTTTTTTTATTTTACATTTACATTAAATTAAATTAAATAGAAATTAACACAAAAACAACCCTGGAGCAAATTTGATTTAATTTGTGCATTCTTAATGGAAAAATGTTAATAAGAAACAGCAATTTTTATTTTCATTGTCTGTGTATGTGTAAATTTATCACTTTCAAATTAAAAAGGTTCACTGAATAATGTTTTTATTTGTCCCTTAATAAAAGTATATTAATCTGCCGTGACTTGTGACTGACATTGCCTCCGACTCCGATTCCGACTTCGGTTCCGACTCCGATAAATCAAATTTAAAAACTCCGACTTCGGTTCCGATAAAACAACCTCCGTTACATCCCTAGTGAAAACGCAAAGTGGATACAGCCACTAATGTATCTCTGTTCACCTTGAAAGGGATATAGCGTGACGATATATGATCATTACCATTTCGCTGATTTAACACGCGCTTTTCTGCAAAACCCAAAAAATAAAAACGAAGGTTTGTATGTAGAGCATAATTAAATTTAATTACTTCAGTAATGAGAACTGAAATGTTATAAATTGTGAATAAAACAAACTATAATCACATGAAACAAATATATTTAATACTAATAGCTAGGTACATTCTGTATTTTTTAATTTTCAATAGTCTAAAACTAAATAGCTAAAGTACACAAGTTATATTTATAATTGTTGTATCTATGCAATCTAAACGTGCGATTTACAAAATTTACAATGTGTTGTAAATATGAATAGAATTGTAAATTATCGTTATGAAGGCATCTCGATTTTAAAACCTTTTGCAAAAATTTTGACAAAGTCGAATAATTTAAACTCCAGAATCTTAACATTATGCGTTGAATGTTTATTACTAATTTGAACAATAAATATGTTGAAAAGAGAATTATATTCATAATGTATCTCAAAACATTATAATAGACAGTATACATTCAAAAACTTTATGATTTTTTTAAAAAGGCTTAAATTTAAAATAATTCCAGTATTAAAAAAATATATTTCCCAAGTGTCTTCTAAACGCGCTAGAATCGGAGAATTCTATTCACAGTAAGCTATAGAGCTATCGTTCGTCTATTAGCCCTTTAGCTTTGGACGTTGATTTACGGGACATCCTTTATAAGAGTTTTGTAAATATAATTCTTATTTACATTCTATTCTTTTTGCTAAAGTACTTATTAAAGACTCGTCTCAATGAACTAGAATTTAATTTTGACATTAATAAATCTTTAAATTTGTTGTAATGTTATCACAATATTGTTATTTAGATATGTCTAACAATTATACTTAATACCATATTTACCTATTTAAAAACAGTACAACTTAAATAAGTGCTACATTTTAATAAAATAACTATGATATAAATATATGAACTAGTGACAATAATTATTTATAATATTTTACATTGTTTTGTTCTCATTACACATAAAGCACAAAGGTAGGTCTGACCAGAAGGTTCCGTTAGTAGATAGCTTTCAAACGCTTGCCAAAATTACAAGGGCTGTCACAAATGGATAAGATAAATTAAACAATACATTTAATTTAAAAAAATGTTCTTTTAATGTGGCACAATTAACTCTTAAGTTCTTTAAAATAATTTGTAAGGCAACAGTAATTGGTATATTTAATTAACAGTATTGCCACAGAATGAAAAATTATCGAATAATCAGACGACATTGAATAAATTATATATAGCGGTGATGTCGATAAAGGTTTAAATTCAATTTAAAATTCTGATCCATCTTTGGGAGATAAATGTGGTCATATGCGACGCTTCGACAAATACAATAAATTGATATATAAGTGGGGAACAAAAACAATGACCTCATTCTTTGCACAGCCCTGAATTTGTCCTCTGCCTTGCTGTCGTACGCCGGATTCGGCTTGTATGTGACGAGTAGCCAGTGGACACGCACAATAAACCGCTTCTTTGTAGTAGTGTAATGATTTGGCACCGCAGTAGAAAGCGAATACTCTGTTCACTATATACTACTATGCTTATAGTGTATTTAGGTACGATAATATCTAAGTCCAGGTTCATACTTGTGTAAAATATAATGTAATATGTTGCGTACGTAACGCAAATAGTATATGTGGATGATGTTACGAGCGTTACATATTGCGCTCAGTATCATTTGTAATGCTGTCCATATAAAGGAATCTCGGTTTTATTATCAAGATTCATTACATAAAACCTTAATCATTACCATGAAGTCGTTACATACAGGTTATGTTACATCTTTAAGGTGAGTTAAGACTTCTGTATCGTGCAATGTAATACCTACAAATAGTGTAAACGGCAGACGAAGAAATGTTAAAAATCACGTACCAATATATCTGCACCCGTACATGTTACGTGTCACGATACATTACATTACACATTACATATGTCTAAATCCAGCATTAATGGACGTATCACAAGATTCTCAAACAATACAAGTCTTGATCCACTCTTGTAAAATAGTTTAAGTGTTAAACTCGATTCTTAACCCTCATTAGACAACCACGGACTTCAAGGCTCAAGCTACATAGCTAAGGTGTGAAGACTAATCTTGATTTCCTCTTGTACTTTGAGTATTAAACTCGAATTAATTAGTTCAGAAATCAAGACTATTCTTGATCTACTATGGGCGATAATGGGTTTGAGTGCTAAACTGGATTCCTACACCTCATCAGATCTGTGCCTTAAGCCTCAAACTCCTCAGCCAAGGAGCTTGAGACCGTCACCTACATCCTTCTCGTGGGAGGGGACTCGGAGACGCTGGGAGTGAGCGACAGCCGTCGGATATTTGGCTTGTCGTATTCCTCCATAGACATTGCTCGAGACATGCGCCGCTCCACGCCGGGAGGTGGAAGCGAGGTTAGAAGCCCTTGACCTTGGCAGAACAGGAGAAGAGACTGCGCAACTTTTGCAGGCTGGAAAGTAAATAGGTTATTTATACTGATTTGACATAGACTGTACTGCACCTAGTAGATGGCATAGTATTGACCAAAAATGGCTGTGACCACCAAGGAACGAGAATTTATTTGCAGACGCCGTGGTCATGCTGGCACATATGTACGAGTATATACCATGGCTTGACGGATTATAGCTTTTTAATACACAGCGGCCGCACTTCAATCGGCTACAGAAGTCCCACCATCTAATTGCTCCTCGTTTGGCACAACCCTGGCATGTGTCTGGTGATAATTCTTACCAGAACGTCTTATAAAATCGATTAAATAGTTGTGTATTTCCGGCATTACTCATCCTTTCAATTAAATATTGTTTTCTTAAATTATAACAAATCCTCTTTTCTTTTTTATTAATCTTCTCCGATTATTCGCATCAACTTATTATGAAAACTTAATTAGTATAGGAGTATATTTAGTGTTTTTTCTTAAATATATTATCATGATTGTTTATTTTCCTATAATAATTATTTATTGGTAAAGATTGAGCGATCACATTATGCTCTATAGGCCGCAAATTATATTTCTATACGGAGCAAATATTTGTACACCTATAGATAATCGTTCCATGTCTCAGTGTTTTTGCATTTAAAATTTTTATTTGAAAATACACCCGTGAAATAGGAATAAATTGTAGTTAAAAACAAAGATTTTCGGATATTTTATTAAATACATAACTTTTAAATATATCAATAATAAAATTAACGTTGTACTAACATAGGAATATAAATAAAAATGTCACAAATATATGTATTATAGTATCTCTCACAAGATATTTAAATCAATTTAGTTTGAATCTAAAGATCAAACTTTTCAAAAGAGCGAACATCACAATTTCTTGGCGGTTCTTCTCGATAAATCTTGCTAACTGGACTGACGGTACTCGTATTTCATTGTTATTGACAGTTTAAACATGCTTTTAAAACTCTATTTAAATAAAGTTATGTTAAGTTTGAGATTAATATCAAAAATACTTTAGAAGTAATAAAGAAAAAGAATCTTGTTACTATAACAATCCTTCTATAATTTAGTTTCTATGTCTGTTTTTTCCATACCATACGATATAGAAATCATCAATCAATATTCATGGAAGGGGTGAACTGGTATTTGTTGAATCAGAGCCTTCAATCATTGGCCTCATCATTACATACATTAGATACATTGAAACCATGCGCAATCCTGTTTACAATTAATAATATACAAACTGTGCCTTATAACATTCGAGAACACAATCGATATGATGGCGATACGAACTGCACGGTAATCAGTTTAAAAACTATAGAGGTTCAAAACACTTGCTATATTCATCTTCACTTAGCTGCACTAGTCGAACACTCTCTTGCCAAATTCGTTGGCACAGGTTTTCGTCATAAGCTACATTAGATGCTCTTGATAGTTCACAATTTTTGTAATACTCTCCACTTAGTTTACCAGCTCTCTTACTTGTTGCTACGTAGATTGTAGTTTGGGCACCTTCCCAAGGATGCTTAAATAGGATCCCAAATATGAAGGAGAGAAACTCTCCAAAATAGGAACCATTTCTGCTAAAAATCTTCGTTCCAACAGCCCCTGGATCCGCAACATTAATTATTACATTTGAACCCTTCAATTTTTTCGTAAGTTCACGTGCAAAAAGCACCAAACATAGTTTACTGTTCCCATAGAGGCGAATTTTGTTCCAATATTTCACTTTATTCCAATTATCCAAGTCAATTTTCCCTATTTTATGCACGATTGATGACGTATTCACTATCCTACTCGGTTCCGACGGTATTCCCGTCTTTATCAGAAGCGGTAAGAGTAAAAGAGTCAACAGGAATGTTCCGAAATAATTCACTTGCATCACAAAATTCAGACCATCCGCTGTTAGCCGATCCTCAGGCGTACCAACACCAGCATTATTTATCAGTATATCTAGTCTTTCTTCAGTTTTTAATAATTCCTTGGCAAATTTTCGGATTGAATCGAAGGATGATAAGTCTAAAAGTTTGAACACGACATTTTCATTATCAGAGCTGCGTATTATACGTTTTCTAGCGTGTATGCCTTCATCTTCAAAAGGACATGCAATGATTACTCTGGCACCTCGATGCGCGAAATCAGCAGCGATTTCAAGGCCCATACCGGTCGTTCCACCAGTTACTAACACAGTCTTCCCATCAAACCTCTTCTTTGACTTGCTCACCAGGTTTGTATTCTTCTGATACAGCCCAACAATCATTCCGCCAATGATCACCACTTCCAGTATCAATAAAAATACTGACATGACTTAAAAACTGGTTTCTAACGCATGCGGGTTTACAACACATGTGTTGAAAGTTGAATGACTGTTGATTACAGTTTCCTAGTGAGGACGTAACGCAATTCGACCGCATCAACCTCAGCACAGATTGCATAGTAAAGCAAGCGTTTTCTCACATAACATCCAACTACCGTATTACTAATATAAAAATGTCGTATAGATATACAGTGTATATTGTAACAACTTTTACTGAAATCCGAGCTTTTAAAGCTGATTTTGGTACTTAATTGCGAATTTCTATCTTTCAAATTCTCTATGTCAAAAAAAAACGTTTCCTCATACTAAATGACTATGAGTTGATGTTAATTTGTTTAGGAAGCTATTTTTTATAGATTTCGCTGATGGACTCATAAAAAAAGATATTGTATTCGAACACCAGACTCTGTATCAACATTTTTATGATAGTTTTTTAATATAGTAGCATCATTTATACAGTGATTTTCACGTGATGCCTAATAAATAGACAAAAATTCTAAAAACTACTGAGTCACATTCAGACACTTCTGTACAAATCTCTAATGTTTTTTCTTCCTAAAAGACCTTCACCTTTAAACGGTTTTGTATTATCATACTAGTAGAAATTAGATTAGTATATTTACCGCTTCAGCCAGCACGTCTCCCACTCTCTCCACCTTGAGAATGGTAACTCTATCCCTGTCGAGCTCTTTATATAGCTTCTCTATCACGTTGCCATATGGACTCTGAGTGCCGGTGATGAGCAGAATGTCTGGCTGGCATCCCTTCAGCAGTAAATCCTTGCGACTGGAGAATTTTCAACAACCACTTAAAGAAATCCAATAATGGTCTAATATTGAGTGTGATTGAAATCATATATGTTTCAATATTGCTGAAAGCTTTTGATTACCCAATTTTAAAAGCATGCCGGACAATGGGTGTTCTTTAAAAAAATGTTTTTTAAATTGTAATATAGTCACTTAAATATACAGCTGGGAGTTAATAAGTTATGTTTCAGCACCTCCATGGTACTCCAAACGCGATTGCCTGTGATGACGGTTATATCTATACTAACATTGATCAGAGAGCTTACTCCCCAGAGAAGAAAGGCTTGTAGAGGCTTGTAAAAAGTAATTTGGTAACGTAACTATCGTAGTCAATCGGGGTATTATCTTGTGAATCCAACCCGTCAAGAGACATGGTTTTAAACGCTTATTAAGTTGTCAGATGAATATAACTCCCAAGCCTGGCCACCAACAATGACATGAGATCCAAATGGTTCTTAAACAATAACATTCAGGCAAATTTCGGACAGACACGAGACAGTCCTTGTGGATTTCCAATCGAGTATACTAAGAGAACTGATTTACATTGTTGTTAGGCTTACTTGATAAAGGCCCGGACGTACTGCTTGATGTTATGGGTATTAAGGTTGCCGCGGAGACGCGACCGGTACTCGGCCAGCATTCTCTCGCGTTCGCCAACTTCGCGCGAATCGCTTGATATTTGCTGTAATAGTCATATTTTTAGGATAACTTCACTAGATCTGTTTTTTGCTTGCTATTATCCCGATTTCAGATATGGTCAACCCTTAAAATACATAACTCTTTCTGATATGAAATATCATAATGTAATCTGACTTAATTTCATTTTTCTTTTTGTTGTTACATCATTTTTTAGCACACATTCAAATCATATCACTAATTGGATAATATGCGTAACCTGATTAAAATAACTAGGTCACGACATTTAATGATAAATTATTTAAAAAGTTTTCTTCTCTTATAACAATTTCGGTACTATCTTTTCAGATCAGAAGTTAAGCAATGACTAGATGATTGTGATAAAGACTTTGTATAAGTACTTTTAAAAGACATAAAATAATGATATAAATTCTCAAAAATCTTATATTTAGAAAGATACGCCATCTAGAATTCCAACCATTTAGTTCAAAGACATGGTTGATTAAAGCATGTAGGTTGTGTGATATTAAATAGTAAATTTACTCAATAGTCTATAGACTGTATCAGGGTGTATCAAAAACAAAGAAAATTTTTTACTATATTATCAAAGCAGGCTAAATGGAAAAACTAAAAGGTAAGTAGGTACTAATAATGGTTAGTGTGTTAGTAACGTGAAGCTCTAAATCGCTACAAGAAAATTAAAACTCAGACAAAGGAAAAATTATATCTACGTTATTTAACTCATGCCATGTTTAAATAGTTGAAAGATGTACCTCTAATTTGGAACATTGTCTAGAATCTTTCGATTGGCGCTTAAAATAATAATTCTACGAGATGACCATTTTATGACATATTACAAAGAATTTCTACGGAATGAACTGTTGTTTTAATGATTTATTGATATTCTTAAATCCTATGATTACTCTATTCTCTCTACTCTATTCTCTCTGACAAAAGTTGAAAAATATAGTAAGAAAATAAATAGTGCACCAAGTATGATAGATTTGTAGTCGTTTTTGATAATCTTCTTATATATAAAAATGAATCGCAAAATGTCTTGATAAGCGCGAAACTCGAGAACGGCTGAACCGATTTGGCTGATTTCTTTTTTGTTGTGTTTGTTGAAGCCTGGGAAAGGTTATTACGGAGAGAAATTTTAAAAAAATTGTCTGAAAAAGTCTAAAAACACCACTTTTCTATATTTTCATACAAAAGATTTGTTATAAGTCATTTTGAACTTTAATACCATACCATAAAGTTCAAGTGTTAGTGGACAGGTTCCGGGAAGGCAAAACAATTGAGTGACGTATAAATATTAATGTCAATATTTGTAAATTTTTATACATATAGCATTAAGGCCAGGTGCCTTCAAACAATTTTCAAAAACAGCCGACAGGCCAATAGCCATTAACATTTAAAAAAACAATGTGACTTTGTTTTAGAGAAATAGGGCAGAACAAGGTCTGCCGGGATAGCTAGTTAAAAATACTTTTGAATGACCCTTTAAGATTTAAAATATAAAACAATTTTTATTTTGATTTAATTTATACAGTATTCATGAAGTGCCTGTACAGCGGAAACAATATATTTTTTTAAATAACCTAGAATTAAAGATCAATAGATAAATATCCAACACTACCTTCACCAAGATGTTGAGTGAACTACTTAGTAACATGTTAGTAGAAAAACACAAAAGAAGAGTACCTGGTAGCGGTAATCAAGATGCTCTGGCACAAAACTCACGTGGCCGAACTTATGGTAGATGAGAAAATCTTCCTCCGACTGAGAGATGTCCGTGCCCCGCCATCGGGAGAACCTGGTGCGGAAAGCGTCCGCCACTGACGACGTGGATGCCGTGCAGTTGACCAGGATCAAGCCCAAGAGACGGCGTGGATGGGCCAACCCACATCTTGCCAGGACGTTGGCGCCCGCGCCTTCGCCGAGGCCCACTGCGTATCGAATGTGAAGGAAGTCGAGGACCGTGATCAAATCTTCGCCAAGGGTTTGGAGGGAAGGGAATTGGTAGCTGTAAAGAGGGTAGTTTTATAATTGCCTTGCTGTGACTTGTAGTAGATAAGTTCATAAATATGTAACAACAGATTTTGCACTCTTGGGATTTAGTTAATCAATTTTTTTTTGAACTCGGTCTTCGGTTGGCTGCCGTGAGAGCAGCTGCCAAGGTGTGGCAGACTCCTACCGGTTAAAAACCGCCGTGGTACTATCGTCTCCCAGCTCCTAGCTAGATCTGGGAGACCATATTTATCCTTCGATCAGGTGAGCAAATGTCCTGCAGGGGCCGCTTCCGTTTGAGGGGTGAAAGTAAAAAGTACACCCCTCTAGTACAGGCAAGATGATCACGAGCAAATCGCACTCAAATGTTTTCTTTCTCATTTGTCTTGTTCTTTGTCGCTGGCTGTCCGGGTGCCAAATTGGACCTCTGCCTTTCCCATTCAGCTGCGTCACATTGCTAAGCAATGCTAAGCTAAATCACTTACGAATCAGGTAAATCCGGTGAGTTCTCCTCGTGTCCAGGTACATCTACGTGAATGAAACACGACCTTTCCTTGATCTCCGACATGGCCGGACTGTTCACAAAGTCTACCAATGAAGAATCTGGAATTAAAAAAAATCTGCGTTATTTACCGATTCCAAAAATAAATTGCCTTTCACTCCTCGATATCTTATGTTATTTCTTTATATAGCAAGTTTATATCTTTGATAACTCTGGATTTGATTGTACAGAGTTATAAAACGACCTATTTACCTCAGTTTCCTTATTCGTACTTAATCCCTATGGTTTACTAAAACGGTACTTTATTTCCAAAACACTTTCTTTCTCTCGTGAAACTGACAGCTAGTGTTTGTTTTACTAACTTTGTAGATTATGGGAATCTTAAGTAGAGAGTAAATCAAGATTGGGTGTCACCATCGTTTATGAAGTGGCTGAGCCTGGATTTGGACAGAGAGATAGCCTGGTGCCAAGTTCCGGAGGCGACAAATGAGCACATTATCCAGTGTACCCATTGAATTATATATATAAAAAAGTTGGCCAACCTCTCCATAAAATATTGACTGAAAATTACAAGTCTTTGGTTTTGACATTTTAAAAGTTAACTCAAAAGTCTCATAAGATATTTGCTACACATGTTGTTACAAGGTGTACATTGGTTAGGCACTAAATCTTAAAAAAAAATGTGTTGTAAACATTTTTCATTGGATTAATTTATATTATTGAGTAATAATAGTAAAAGTATTTACTGCCGTCAGATATTAGATTTTGCCCCTCTCAAAAAATTTCTAGATCTAGGGTTGCTACAAGTGTGATTGTGGTTAAGGTGAACCAGTTTGTAATAAACGATTATACAAAATATCATATACTAGCAGATCCGGCAAACGTTGTTTTGCTATATAAGGTTTTGTAATATCTTCTAAGATGTTCATTGAAATTAAGTGATGTCAGAGACAATTTTGTTCACAATTAAATACTCTTAATCAATAAAACATTTATTTGGATAAAGATTAATATTATTACGTTGATACAACTCTTAACAAATAATGCATTAATTTCGGCCAAATTTGTTTACCATAAAAACGGTTCTAGTGAGTTAATCTTAAAAGATAGACATATACTGTCGCGGACATTTTTTTAGATCATTTCAAGAGGAATAATTCTTTCATCATTCTACATATATTTTTGGTATCTTGAACCGTTTTTGCAGCGCACGCAATGGAAGCCCTCAAGGATGAATAATTTTCCCCGTTTTTTTTCACATTTTCCATTATTTCTTCGCTCCTAATAATTGCATCGTGATGTTATATAGCCTAAAGCCTTCCTCGATAAATGGTCTATTCAACTCAAAAAATTTTTCAATTCGAACCAGTAGTTCCTGAGATTAGCGCGTTCAAACAAACAAACAAACAAACAAACCCTTCAGCTTTATAATATTAGTATAGATTCTAATTAGCTAATCACCTTTTGCGCTACGGGTCGCAGGGGAGACACACACACGGAACCTTTATTTGACCTACAGGTAATTAGTTGGTCGGGATTAGTGATGAAAATGCCCGGGAATATTCCCAAAGTGCCCAGCACTTCCGCGAACATTTCGTAAATTCCCGGGAATATTCCCAAGCAAGTTTTGGGCACTTTGGGAAAATTCCCGGGCATTTTCATCACTAGTCGGGATTTCGGCACATACGAATTCGTGACGAGTACAATGGGGGGCTAAGTTAAAATAAAACGGACTACTTACGATTTGTTCCCAGGTCGTGTACCGTTAGAAACACGCATCTTTTGTCTTGTTGGCTTAGATCACCCTGAAATAATTGGAAATATTCTCATATTTTACACAATTAAAACATTACATAAGCCTTGTTCCAATTTTTCCCACGAAGTATGCCAAATAAATTAATCTCGGTGAGTTTTCTGACAATTATTATTATCGTGTAAGTTATATTAACTCTTATGATTTGATATGTTGTATGTGTTAGCTTGTAGATACGAGTATAGAACCGCATGGAATCGTGGACGTGAGTTCGAATCCCTTATCTCTAGTTTTTTTTAGCACCACGTACTTACTTGTGAAGGAAACATCTAAATTAACATGTGTTACCCTGGGAACGGCGATCAGTTGCGCTACTGGTCATGTTGGACACGACATATAAGCGCAAATTGGAAACAGCTACTAATATTTCTCTGCTAATCCCGAAGTCCTCAACCCCTCGTAGGCTCGGTATCTTCAACTAGGTGCGATAATTTTTAAGACCCAGTTATCTTTGACCTCTGAGGTGAATCCGTACAGTACCTCACTGACCCCTGGATAACCTGCAGTGTAGGGCTATCCGTATACTAAATGATCCGGACGTTTCTAAACCTTTAGACGTTTCACCTCCGCAGGGACATTGTCTCGCTTACCGGTCTTCGTCGTTTATATCATGGCGAGTGTTTTAAAGAGTTTTATAACCTCATTCCACCCTCTCACTTTCATAACAGAACATCGCGCGCTGAATTGCGGTGCCATAGTTTACGGTGATTTCTATTTTAGTTAAAACTAAGAAGTTCTCTAGCTCTTAAATTTATCAGGCCATAAGATTGTGGAACGGTTTTCCATTGAACGTTTTCCTTTTGCCCTACGATATTTGGTTCCTTAAGTGAAGCGATATTTGTGTAGGAATCATGATCGCGTCTATCGGCAGGGGGTTGACTGTGGACAGTCGTACTCGATTTATTAATTGCACTGTCCTTTCCACCAGTTACGGTACAACCAGTAGCGTTAGTTTCATAGATGCATGAAAGCCTTGCATGTCCTGACGATAAATAAGTCTGGAATAAATTACTTAAGTTAAACAAAAAAAGTAACCATTTATATTTATATCTTTTCTATATTCACGCCATCTCTCTTTCCTATAAAAGCTATATAATATATATTATCATAATATAATATTCAAATTAATTAAGTGAAGTTTGCCTACTCTGTCCAAGTATCCTATGCACGTCACTGGGTTCAGCGACTATGATGAGACAGAATTTAAAAAAAAAAATGAAGAGCCTAATGGTATATGTTATTATTGATCAATACTTTTCCTTACCTTGGTTATTCCCTGAATTAAGGCGTGAAACAGAATAATAATACAGTTGTTAAATAAAAATAAACCGCCAGGTGTGTAGACGTGAGAGATATCAGTTATAAAATAATTGTTATACGGGCGATTTTATAAACGAGGGAGATATTTCAGAATACAATAATTTGTACCTTCTTATAACTAATAAAAATGTTAATAACAATATTCCCTAACAAATCATAAAGAAACATTGACGAACAAATGAGAATTGATCCGTAAAAAGTTTGCATGTACATAAAATTCCTTTTACGTAATTTTAGGTAAAGAGGTAATTGACTCGTTACCCTTTCATACTTTATCCTGGCTTAGGAGAGACAAAATACTTTTTTTTTGTCCCTAACGGATCTCGGGGGGCGGTGAGGGCCGCCCCCCGGGGTGTTCCTCCTACTCGTCTGCCGGGGCCAAGGGTACAGCATTGGCCTCTTCCTCGGCACCCGGCGAAGATACAAAATACCTACTTAATAATTAATTGTTATTTATTCTATCATGTGTGTAATTTCCCTTAATATGCTGACTATAAATTACTTTGTTTTAATGGAAATGTTAAGATATCACTATGCCTATATATTTGGAATTAGAATCGAATGCTGAATATCCTCCCTGAATAACTCCCTCGTCTATAAAATCAGCCTGTATAGTTAAAACTAAGAAGTAAACTGTACGTGTTAGTCTTTGACGCGGTAGGGCTATTGCCCGAACTGGGTCGTGACCACAGTACACAGATGTAAAGACCGTCATAGTAGCTCGCTTCCACTGTTTCTGAATTAGCTTAGTTATATCCAGTTGTTTCTATACCTAGAGACTTTCCATGGTGGTGTTTGTAGGCCGATATGGCGATGGCAACTGTCAATGGATTTAGGTCACTTGGCTGTCGTTACCGTTTTTGTACTTCACCGTACTTTCCCTCATGTGCAATATAGTGACTTTATCGAGCCAGTATAAAAAAATGTGTAGACCGCTTTCCACTAGCATTTGAATGAAATAAACCAGATACTTCATTCAATGAGAACAACTGTTCAATATCATAGCTTTTTATAAATAAACACATTGATGGACTGATTGAAGAGTTCTTATTTATAAGAACTAACTGGTAGAACATAATTGTAGTTATATCTTAAGAGTTATATTGGATTAAAATGATATTGAAATAACTTTGGAAATAACCCCGATTTTAAGGAGGGTTTACACCCAATCTACAAAGGTCAAGGATAGTTATAACCATAGATGGGAAAAATATATTTAGTTTACTCGTAATAACAAACAATTACGATTACAATTTGAAATGAAATGTATTTATTTCGCCATAACTTACAAAAAACTATGTATTTAAAAACAGTAAAACAAACAGTATACAGAAACAAAAGAAAACACAAAAACATACAAACATGGCGAAATGGGCCCTCCATCAGCTTAAAGCCACAGAGGAAGTCTGCAGCGCTGGTTTTCGTGTAGAGCCCCGGTCGTTTTACATCTTATAAGAATTTCATCATTTTATGCGGTTTTCATCATTAACATGATTGCATTTTGCTCATCTATGTTTTAAACACTATTAAATCCTCAATTGCATACACATTTAGGACTCCTTGTTTTGAAGGGATTTAATCATAATTACAAAGCAACATAATTAAAATTACGACTACATTTTGTAGACGTTAATCATTATTCAAATTACATTTTACCCATCTATGGTTAAAACTACCATTTTAGGTACAGATGTAACCCTGCCTAAGGGCATTTATTATTTATTATTTAAACGTAGCTCATTATCCAAAAGATGTAAAGAGTACGTACTAAATTGCATAGTGAATATCAATCTAAGAACAGAATTATCCTTATACTAAGGGCGGCTTGCACTAACGAATTAATCTAGTTTAAGCTTGTATAAAACGCTTATTAATAGAATTGGTTTGATTCCATCTTAATGATGATTTCAGTTTAAGAGTTGTTATAACTAGATTTTGATTTAGTGCAAGACAATAAGTACAAATCAGCGCTAAATAGCATTTTATATAACTCTAAACTAGATTTAATTTGTTAGTGCAAGCCGCCTTAAGCCTTGAAAAAAAAAAAATGGCTTTAAGCGGGCTGTTGGTTTTTATAGTCTGTGGCGAAGATTTGAAATGGCATAGTCAAGAAGCGTGGATTTACTGCTCTTGCCGGAGTCGCAGGCGTGAAATGTCATTTCCAATTGTTATTTGGTTTATTAATGTTTACTAACATTATTACGTTTCAGAAAGCCCACAGCCCACAGACCACAGAGCCAAAGTAATATTCTACCTGTGATAAAGTTACATACATAGGCAAAATGGCATTGGCGAATGTAAGATGAATCTGAGGGACTGGTTGTCGAATCTGAAATATGATGATACTGAGGAACTGTTGCGGGAATAGATGTACTTGGGGTTTAACATTATTGTGAAATTATTATTTACTTTGATTGTATAGTCTATGTAATATTATTATTGTATTGTTTTAGTTATGATTGGAGCTACGCAGCGGATATTAACTGTATGTAACAAATTGTGTGAAATATGCTGACATCCAAGATATAGGCAATCCTAGTTTGGGTGTCAGCTGACTTTAATGTGCTGCTTTGTAATTATTTTTCTAATATTTTTTTTATTTTTAATTATTAACGATGACAAAACATTATCATAATTTTAACTTCATTAATCTTTAATCATGATTAAACACTTCTAAACATTAAAGAGACGTAAATTTGTATGTGATTAAGGATTCAATAGTGTTTAAAACGTAGATTTTTTTAAATTAATTTATATGCGAACGCTTGACCTCAATCACACCTGGTGGTAGGTGAAGATGAGTCCGATGATGAACCGCGTTCGCCCAACAAATGCCTATTCACTTTTCTCTTAAAGACTCCCAGATCATAAGACTGCGGAAATATGGCCGTTGGAAGCATATTCCACTCCTTAGCCGTTCGCATGATGAATGTAGAAGCGAATCTTCTCGTGCGGATATAAGGAACAACCACCACATACGGATGGTATCCGACACGACGTCTAGTGGTTTTGTGGTGGAATGGGGCTGGTGGAATTAAAGAATGTAGTTCCTGAGAACACTCTCCACTCGATGCTCTGCATTTTAATCTTAGTCAAAGTATCATCGCCAATAAGTCTACGACCTAAGTCTACACACACAGCGCCATCTCTGATACATAGCATGTACTACAAACCAATATGGTTTTGCATGGTGATGGAGCAGATCGCACCAGTATTTTAAGTAGATGGCGCCGATGCGTTATACATTGTTTGACAGCTACTCATTGTACGCTGCTCAGTTAATTTTATGTGACATTTATTATGCGCACCTTTTTTCAAACGCTAACTAAAAACCAAAACGAAGCCATCTGGTGGCGAAACGAAGTTCGCCGGGTTTGCTAGTTGCCTTTAAAAACAAGAACTCACTTGAACATGTACATGAATATCTCCACTGCGGTCTGTACTGACGACATATTTCTGTAACAAAGAAAAAATATTTATAAATATGTTACAATTTTTTTTAACTCGTAGATATTTTGAAAATTTTAAATTATTATTAACCTTGCAATAATATTTCAATGTATTGTATCAAATAAACACGAAAAAAATCTTTAAAAAATTATCATCCCGCTAAATCTCTTCCGGGGTAAGCAGTAATACATTAGTGGCTGTGTCCACTTTGCGTTTATACGAGTATATCATGTACAACGTTTCCCTGGTCGTCTGGACGAATTTGGCTTCCCAGGCCCGGGTGGAGCAATCAGAGAGACACCCCGGGGGTTTTTAGTCACTAGGAGTCTGACACACCGGGGTCGCTGCCTTCACAGCGTCCCTGGTGGTCCTATGCAGGATTTTCCCACAGGGATACCAAAAAAAAAATCATGTACAACGTGACCAGCAGCACAGCTGATCGCCGTTCTCAGGGCACTTACACATGATATTTCTATTCCTCACGATAATTTCCTTCGTCGACGAGCATGTGGTGTTATCTCCGTATTAATTCTAAAAAAATCTAGGAAATGGTACGTACTGCCGGGATACGAATCTACAACCATACGCGTTGCCGTGAAAGGCTATCGATCCTTCATTCACTAGTCCAACACAGATCATAATAAAAATTAAATTAAAAAAGGTAAATTACTTTTTTGAATAATATTAATATATATAAAGTATAAAATTTGTTTTAATTGAATTATGGATTTATATTTTTACAGTAAATATTTTTTTAAAAGAAAATTTATTTGAAGCAAAATACAATTAGGGCGGCTTGCACTAACAAATTAAATCCAGTTTAGAGTTATATAAAATGCTATTTAACGCTGATCTGTACTTATTGTTTTGCACTAAATCAAAATCTAGTTGTAACAACTCTTAAACTAAAATCGTCATTATGATGGAATCAAACCAATTCAATTAATTAGCGTTTTATACAAGCTTAAACTAGATTAATTCGTTAGTGCAAGCCGCCCTTAAAGAAATTGTTGCGAGATAAACCCGACTTAGATGCCATATTCTCTTATAGTTCTTCAGTCTATAAGGCTATTGTTTATATGTCCAGTTAAAAAAAACACGTTTAAACACAAATGAATTAGAAATTTGTATGCAATTGATAAGTTCATTAATATTTAAAAACATTTTGAAATGAAACTCTCGTGGGATTTCTAGAACTGGGCGTTAGACATTTGTGCGATGGGCTGTTTAAGGAATTCTCCCCATAATTGAAAAGCGTCGATTCAGCTCTTTACTCAAATATTACACATTAATTTCAATCACGTCAAGGTATTGTAAGTCATAATTTTCATCACTTCCACGGGGCTCTGCAAATACCCACTTAGGTTATACTGTAGTTCCTATTACATATTCAGTTTTTTTTATCAAATACAAACTTCTTTATTGAGCAAAGTGTAAACAAATTCTAAGCACCGTTTATTCAACATTAAACTGTGTATAAGTAAAACAAAAAGTTTATTACAATGCTTTTAATATTTTCTACTATATTTTGGATCTGGAACAGTGTATAATATTAAAATATATGTTAAAATCAGCTTTCATATTAGATAAATAATATTTTTAGATATACGCAATGCGCCTAAAAAACGCGCATACATTTTATTATCCAGACGTAAACCATTCTCATTAGCTGACGATTGACGCGTTTTAAATTAGGACGTCGACATGCGAGCGTTTTTACACTTCACTAATTTCGTTTAATTTTCAATCTCGTTTAAATCTCACCAAACATTTGGTATTAATGTAACTAATTTTGTTTATGACATATACAAGACTCGATTAAAATTGTATCTAGATTTTGAGCTTCTTAATTTTTTTAAATCACACCTCAAATATTAATGTGGATTGAATAATAATAATTTCATGATTTTTGAATTTAGCTGAGACATAAGTAATGTATATTTTAATGGGTCTTATGCGTGAATTAATTTACTTTTAATTAAGGCTCTACGTTTCGACTTGGTTATACAGATCATGGTCACGAGCTGACATGGAGTCATAATTAAAAGTAAGTTAATTCTCGCATAAGGACTCTTAAAATATTTAAAAGAATTGCGAAATGTGAAAGTTACAATGTGCTATATAAAAAATATTAAAAAAAAATTAATTACAAAAGTAATATAACGAATTCAAACAATACCTGCGCGCAGAAAATATTCAAGCAATCACTTGTATTACACTTGATAAGGAAGCGTATTTTCTTATCATCCATCTTATATTTAGAAAAATATAATGAAAAGATAGATACGAAAAGTCCAGTAATATTGCACTAGTTATAAAAGATGCATATTAATGAATAAGTATAGCTTTGTTAAAAAAAAATCGCAAACATAATTTTTAAATAATGTCCTCGAGCGACAAAACGCGTATATATAAACAGCCTAATCTCGTTAGTATATACAGTACTTGACGTCAAAAACCCGTATTTAACGAAATCAATGTGCACAGTGTATTCAAATATTTATGCCACAGTAAATAAATAACGAAGACCATTTTTGCGTAAATCTGTACTTTTACGTCCAAATATTAGAGAAATACCCGAAATTATTCGTAAAGTACTAATGAGAAGACTACTAACCAATTTATACGGTATATTGAATACATAACAATGGAAAATATACTCCCTCTTTTTGAGTGTTTATTAGATAGAGAGTAAAAGACACTGTTCCGAGTATATGCTTATGTAATGCAATGAAATATAAATTTATTTAAATAAGCCTACTTTTTTTTTTCTTTTTTTATCCAGACTCTTCAAAGTGACCACGTCACGCTTGATGGTAATCACGGCGCAGTCCAAAAACGTCAACGACTAACAGCAATAAAAAAACCTATCGATAGTCGCAGTAATCATGCCGGTCTGCACAAATATCTTTTCGCGCTTCGTTTGAATAAAATAGGATAGTGGTTCACTTCATTCCACAGCCTAACGACTCGGTAAAAGAGTTATAGCGGGAATGTCGATAAAAACTTAACTTTAACGTTTAAATTCAATTTAAAAATAAAATTATCTTTGAAAGATGATACATAAATGTGAACATAGATGGGCAAAATGTAATCTGATTAATGATAATGATTAACGATTACATTTTACGGTTTTTACCATTAATATGACTGCATTTTCCTCATTTATGTTTTAAACACTACAGGATCCCAGATTGTATACACATGTATGATTTATTAATGTTTTAAATGGATTTAATCATGATTACAGAGCAAGAAAATTAAAATTACGACTACATTTTGTAATCGTTCTTCATTAATCAGATTACATTTTGCCCATCTCTGAATGTGAAATGAAAATTACTACTGTGTTTGCACAGCCCTAAGCTTGTCCACTGGCTGTGCTGACGTGCTGGGTTTCGGCGCGCACGTGACAGGTAGCCAGTGAGCACGCAACTAAACCGCCTGCTTGTATTAATGTAATAATTTGACAACTCATTACGAAGCAAACACTCTGCGTGATATTTACTCATGCGGCAATACGTCGTAATCTGTCTATTCTATTTAAGATTAGCGATTTTGGCATCGAAGACCGTTCTAAACCAATTAAAAGGTGGCTTTGCCAGCGCTCGGCGCACAAACACTAGGACACTATGATGTTTACGACGTATGTTTGCCACCGAAATAGATGTTGTGCTGGGCAAAGTTATACCACTTCGTGTACATTAGGCATGGGATGTTTCATCACCTGTTATATAGCAGTGAAAAAAATAAATCATATGCTATATTCTATGAGGTAGGCTCAGGATAGGAGTCGAAGCTGCTCGCGTCCGTAGGCTTTACCCTAGCTTCTCTACACGTGACTCCTGGGTGGTGCTAAACGAGCAGCAGCGAGGTGGTAGGGCGTCGGTGCCCGTCTGGATCGCGACCACAGTACATGGGTGTAAAGCCCGTCATAGTGACCAGTTTCGGCTGTTCGCGTTTCGGGATCAGCTTGTGCATATCCAGTAACTCATATACCTAGAGACCTCCAGTCGCGGTATATGTGGGCCGACATGACGATGTAGACTATCAATGGATTTTTATCCTTTGATAGTCGCTTTCGTTTTTAGACTACACTGTACTTACCATCAGGTACTCTGTAGTCACTATGTCCAGCCAGTGTAAAAAAAAAAAGGATAGCGACCGCATCAGAACTCCCCGACCAGTTTTATTGTGAACGACTTTCCAGGTCAACAACGCGTCGACATGTCGAAAAAATCAAAACTTATTGTGGAGCCTAAAGGGGTGTCAGCTGAAAATCGGCCATCCAGGAATCTTATCGCTTTCCAGACATAAAGCCAGTAAAAAAAAACTAAAACAACACGTTCAGAAGGCCACAACAATGACAAATCAGTAACTTTCCGATGAATGAAACAAAGAACACAACCGCTCGCGTTCAAAGCTTAGACGTCAATCCTTAATCAACAATATTATTCAAAAAACGCCACTATTGCAAAATATGAACAATGATTTTCACTTGCTTATAGTATTATAGCACGCTCTTGCAGGCGTGATATATTTCTTTATGTGTTTGGTCGCTCTCTCGCTTTAAATAATAACACCTTCTTTATATCTATATTCCCATGTATTTCAATAATGTTTACATATATTTTCCTAATCTTTTTATAATAATTTTTTTACAATCCGACCCTTCCTTTTGAATTTTCGATTCAATCTCCCTATATCATAATTGAAAAATCAAATCAAACTTCATATTTTACAATTCGATGTTCTCCTTTCTAAAAAATAAAACTTATTTTTTATTTAACGGCCTTTTCCGACAAAAGTGCCATATATAACAAACCTATGGGCAAGCTAAAACCCACGCCCCAGTCGCTAGATTCTAGGGGCAAAGATAAGCACATCACTCAGCATGCTCGCTGAATAATATATCTAAAAACGAGGGCCAACCTCTATATAAAAATAGACTAGTTAAAAAATTACCTTTGTTTTCATGTTTTCAAAGTTTACTCAAAAGTCTCATAAGATATCTTTACCACGTCTCAAGTTGTGCAAGGTCAAAGGTCAATTACCGTGAATATTTTGCTTCTTATGTGATAAATGGCATTTAAGTTTTTAAAACATCGAAAGAAAATTGTACTGTAAATGTTTTTACATTGGATTAATCAATATGCCGATCTATGGCTGATATACATATATACAATCCGGTAACCAAATCTTTATTTCATTATACCTAAAAATGTTTTATTTTTAAATATCAGTGACTTTTATTGCCCGTTGCCTGTTTTGAACATAATAAAATTGGGAAACATTAAAACACAATATTCCCCAGTTGTAGTTTTTCCAAATATTTACAAAACAGTCGGTCGTCGACTCTGCCGAGATCGAGTTTAGGCCGCGCATACAGGAGAAATTCTCCCAATTACGCCCAGTAAGGGATTTTACCCCAAAATTAGGGGATTTATATTTATACTACTAGGTATGTTTTAGGCCCAGGCGCGGCGAAGGCGAGGAGAGGCAGGTCCGACACACCGGGTGCAGTGTCCCTCACCACTTCCCTTGGCGGTCAGCAGGGATTTCCACCGGGTTAACAAAAAAAAGGTATATTTTAGGAGAGAGAATCTTTCGGAATAATTAAGAGGTCTTTTATTAAATTAAGGGGAGAGAGTGTAACTTTCTTAATTTTTATAGACAAAGGAAATATTTCATTTCTGCCTTCCTGTAACTAATAATAATGTAAATTACTATATTCCCTCACAAATCCTGAAGAACCATTGATGAACATATGAGAATTGATCTGTAACAAGTGTGGCCACGGTAGCGCGTGTACTCGATTAGTAAGTAGATAAAGTTCTTATTACGTAATTTTAGGCAAACAGGTATTCCCTCTTTTTCCTTTCTACTTTATCCTGGCTTAGGACAGGCAAAATACCTACTTAATAATTAATTATTATTCATTCAATAATGTGTGTAATTGTCCCCAAGTATGTTGACTGTAATTTACTTTGTTGTAATAGAAATATTAAGGTTATTTTTACATATTTGAAGTTTGATTTGAATGCTCCCACATCTATAAAAACCCCTCTGTATATTATGCCAAATTGTCAATATTACCGAGTTCTACAAAAACGAGTGTAAAACATTCAACAATAGCGCAATGATCTTATTTTTTTTTTTAAATAGAAATTGTTTACAGGCAACAGTACCTGTTTTTGAGGTGAAATTTACGCCTGTCGGCCGTTTTACTTCAAATATAATACGTATAAAAAAAATAAAACTAACTTAGTTTTAGAGATGATAAATGTTGTTTTATACTCAATTTAACTACCTGCGTACTATTAATAATTTAACAAAACGTATTAACTACAAATGTAAGGTATCTAGTTGGCCGCCAGCCTCCATGCCGACAAAATAAAAAAATGCGTATGGTTTTATAATTCAGGCAATAAAAAAATTATTTAGCATATATAAAATATTTTAGGGGACCTTTTAAGCTAATTGTAGGGTAATTTTCTTGTCTGATTGGCAATACAGAATTCGCTATAATGATGAATGACTTCATCCCACGAGTGTGTCTGGAAATACACACATTGTTTATAAACATACCCCACCTTGGGATACGAAGGCGGCGGAATTCAGCGCGACCCAGGTCGACTCATTTTCATACAAATTACTGTTATTCACATTACAGTCAACTGTATGACTGTGTGTGTGTGTGTGTTTGACTTACAACGGATACAATTGTGATCCCTTTAAGATTTTTGAGAATTCCGTATCTCAAAATGAAAATTTTAACCTTATAGGATAGGAAAACCGCAAGGTCTACAGGCAGGATTGAAAAATGTCTCCTTCTTCATCATACTAAGGTGTCGAAAGAGCATCAGAGCCGAGTAACGTATAAAGCATACCGAATCGCAAGCATATTGCTAACATTTAAACTGCTGCATGTACCGTCTCTGCCAATAGTGCACACCCGCCAACCTCGTTAGACGAGCCTGGATGTAAGGAGAAGACAAGCCGGGAACCCATGGCCGGGCGCCAAAATTCAAGGACGGCAGACGAGCATCAGCGTACCCACTGAATAATATATCTAAGGGCGGCTTGCACTAACAAATTAAATCTAGTTTAGAGTTATATAAAATGCTATTTATTGTCTTGCACTAAATCAAAATCTAGTTGTATAGCATGTAGACGTAACCCGATATGCAGTTGTCGCCCTAAGGGTCGTTAGGGGATTACGAGACGTGCGGGGTAAGAGGATGCGCGCGCGCACGGGACGCTTGGAAGTTAGTCGACTACCGAGACCCAAGGCAGGAGTACGTGCGTGTACGTCGCAGTTCGGTGTGCCTTAAAGTGCAAATAAACTGTAAAACGCCAAATTCATGTCTTCCTAAAACCACACCCACGACCACCGGTCATAGTTGTTATAACACTTAAGCTGAAATCATCATTAAGATGGAATCAAACCAATTCAATTAATAAGCGTTTTATGCAAGCTTAAACTAGATTAATTCGATAGTGCAAGCCGCCCTAAAAAAGTAAGCCCAGAACACGGATGTCTCGTTTCTCGAAATGAACGGTGTATGAAGGGCGACATCTTTGGTATTCACTGACAGTTGGCAGTTTGACAGTTAGTCCATACGAAAGAGCACCTCGAGATAATTTATGCGTTTTTTAAATCATTGCTTAGCAACGTTGAAATCTAGGGTTCAAATTACCCCTAATTTTATCGTAACAATATTTTCACCATTCAATGCAATATTGAAAATTCGTGCTTCACTTTTATTACTTGTAAAGGTTTTCCATCAAAGAAATCGCTCTGAAAGATTGAGGGTCTATAAAGACTGGTTTATTTGAAGCGGAGACTGATTAATATTGAAAGTCATTCATTTCTCTCTCAATGCTTTGTGAGTGATTTCAGGCTATTTCACGATTTAAAGCACTCGAGTCTTTGTTATGGAAATAATTTTAAACAAAGTGGAATATTCCAATGATGCTTGCCGGTACATATGATGATATTAACTAGCTATTTCCGATGACTTCTCCTGAATTGATCAATTTGTAGCTCAATGGACATATGTAGTATCTATGAGTTTGACTTTTGCGTTATTTGTGAGCGGATTCAACAAATTTATTCAATAACAGTTTCAATGGGCATTTTTTCCTGCATATATCACGACAGAAGGTCTCTAAGGCTGATATTTATAGATGTAACTGTAAATTTGCTTAGACTTTACTAAAACATTATAATTTATATTACTCAATGAACATCAAAGGATTTGTTAAGTCACCGATTTTGTCAACATTTTTTTTTACAATGTCCCGACATAGTGACTACAGAGTACCTGATGGTAAGTACAGTGTAGTCCAAAAAGGAAAGCGACTATCAAAGAATGAAAATCCATTTATACTCTACATCGTCATGTCGGCTCACATATACCACGCCTGAAAGTCTCTAGGTATATGAGCTTCTCGATATGCACAAGCTGACCCCGAAACGCGACAAGCCGAAACTGGTCACTATGACGGGCTTTACACCCATGCACTGTGGTCGGGATCCAGACGGGCAGCGGCGCCCTACCACCTCGCTGCTGCTCGTTTAGCACCACCCAGGAGTCACGTGTAGGGGAACTAGGGTAAAGTCTACGGACGCGAGCAGCTTCGACTCCCAAAATATGGACTTGGCTTTATGAATACTATAGCTATACTCAAGTTCCTATGATATAATCAGTTTTTTGTGAAAATGAATTTATCTTTTGAGAACTTTGTTAAGCAAAGTCGAAATAGCATCTATAAAACTTATCCTAAGTATAACTGGACCTACATAAGCCAGTTCCGGAACGCAACAGGTCGAAACGAATCACTATGACGATTTTTAGACTACTTTACAGTGGTTACGATACACAAAACTATGTTTTAGGGGATATGTCAATTGTCATAGTAGTGTGGTTCGATTTTGCTGATATTAATTCCGCTACATTCAAGGGCTGCAGAACTCTTGAGGGTATAAACGTTTATAGGTAGAGAATTGTATATGACCAAAAATATGGCAAAAAAGAGGGCGCTGCCAATGAAATTCCTCAGTTTAACAGCACAGCAGAGTGATCCTTGACTTGTCAGTGCAAACAGTAAATAGGGCACGTTTGTTGGCACTAAACTGTGCTCGATCGATTACCCGACTCCAATTGTACGCAATTGGTACCTTTTAACAACTCTATTTGCACTTAATTCGCTCGGCACCGGCTTAATTCCCTCAATTTCACAAATAGAGGAACTTGGTTCTTTCACTGTGCCTCAATTCTTTAGATCTTTTGAAGTATACGAACCTGGTTTTATAGTTGTATTCCCTATTGTCGGGAATAGACACAATAGAACATATAAATAACAATAACTCTTAAATAAAAACAAATCAAATATCCTCGACTCACTTGTGACTCTATTTGTAACCTATTTATTGAGACCTTTCAAACAAGCTCAAACACGATATATCTGCTGTAAACAATGAAGATTCAAATATCGAGTCGTTTCTAGATGATCAATAACAACAACAACATCAAGCAATAATATTCAAATCGTAGGATACTAAATTTAGCATCAATTAAATTGTCATTGGAGCCTAAGCTACCTGATAAACGAGGGAGATATTCAAGGAGGAAATTCAGCATTCGATTCTAATTCCAAAAATATAGGAATAGTGATATCTTAATATTTCATTTAAAACAAAGTAATTATAGTCATCGTATTAAGGGGCAACTACACACATGATAGAATAAATAACAATTAATTATTTAGTAGGTATTTTGTCTCTCCTAAGCCAGGATAAAGTACGAAAAAATTACGTAAAAGGAATTGTATCTACATGCCATTCGATCGTGCACCACACGCGCTCCAGTGTCCAAACTTTTTACGGATCAATTCTCATTTGTTCATCAATGTTTCTTTATGATTTGTTAGGGAATAGAGTTATTTAAATTTTTATTGGTTACATGAAGGTACAAATTATTGTATTCTGAAATATCTCCCTCGTCTATAAAATCAGCCTGTATATTGGGATATCAACAATAACCTAGTTTATATAGAGCGATCTTTGCGTTTGTGTGGTAAGTAGTTGTGTAATTTATACACACACATAAACAAACGGTTTGTTAGGGTCAATTGGTCTTGTACCTTAGCGTACAGAAGATGAGCAATGAGGAAATACCTTTCAATAATTTGCCGTTTATATCGTATGTAGGATTAAAATATGTCTACTATAATAGTTTATACGAAATTTTGTAGTACAAAAATGTTTACTCAGATACACATAAACAGTATGTAATAAAAACCATGTCCGATCCGTGAAAGCATTACTCGGTGGCGATATAAGATACTATTTGTTTATTTTTAAATTAAATAGCAATAAAATACGGAGAAGATAAAAATTCATTCAATGAGGAAACATTCATGGCAACACTGGAAGCTTGTTAGCAAAGGAAAAAAGAAAAGCAATGGATTATGCTAGTAAAGCATTTACCTGTTAAACTTTTGTTAGTCTTTACACTTATATTGGTAAATACGAGTTTAGATCGCATATATGTACATAAGACAGTTCAATTCCTTCCATCTTATATGACACTAGCTGATCCGGCAAACGTTGTTTTGCTATATAAGATTTTGTAATATCTTCTAAGATATTCATTGAAATTAAGTGATGTCAAAGACAATTTTGTTCACAATTAAATACTCTTAATCAACAACACATTTATTTGGATAAAAATTAATATTATTGCGTTGATACAACTCTTAACAAATAATGCATTAATTTCGACCAATTTTGTCTACCATAAAAACGGTTCTAGGGACTTAATCTTAAAAGATAGACATATACTGTCGGAGACATTTTTTTAGATCATTTTAAGAGGAATAACTCTATTATACATATATTTTTGGTATCTTGAACCGTTTTTGCAGCGCACGCAATGGAAGCCCCCAAGGATGAATAATTTTTCCCGTTTTTTTCACATTTTCCATTATTTCTTCGCTCCTAATAATTGCATCGTGATGTTATATAGCCTAAAGTCTTCCTCGATAAATGGTCTATTCAATTCAAAAATTTTCCAATTCGAACCAGTAGTTCTTGAGATTAGCGCGTTCAAACAAACAAACAAACAAACTCTTCAGCTTTATAATATTAGTATAGATTATGTTTTAATATTTAAGAATATCAGTCAATATTTTGGTAATGTTTACTTTTATTATGTCCCCTCAGGTCAGACAGTACATTTATTACACTCATGATTTTTACATTCAAATTTCACTTTGTTTGTATGGAAATTTACTTTGTAGTGCATGTTGCGCTTTTATGTAATTAGAGCGGTTCACTGTAGATTTATATGGCATGTTATCTATTTTTTTTATGTATACACTCTATTTGAGAGCCTATTAAAATAAAATAAAATGATTCGCGAAAAAATAAATATATTCACCACAGAAGAAACCGTGAATGCCAGAATTTGTGCCTAGGAATTGGAGGGTCGCTAACAACTGGACCATCACTTTGTCAGAATTACTATTAAGCTCTGAACAACTAAAATACCTGAGTCTGCTAATTTTAAACGTAACATTCGATATGTAGATTTTTATAATGGCCGTAAAGTTTTATATCGTGATCTGCGTAAATAGAAACGAATATTTTACGTAACAGACACGCAGGCTCGCTCCAATAATGATATCACGTGATGCTCGAATCGAAATCGGTGAAACTGATTCTTTATATTTTTTGTATGTTCAACTTTTGACCGGAATCCAAGTACAAATGGGTAAATTGTAATCAAATTAATGAAAAACGATTACAATTTAATTTTTCATCATTAATATGATTACATTTCACTCATCTATGTTTTAAACCCTAAAGAATCCTCATTCGCATAATTATATATAGTTCATTAATGTTTAGAAAAGCTTCAATTATATTTACCGATTAACGATATCAAAATTACGATTATATTTTGTAATCTTGATTATTAAGCTGATTACATTTTGCCCATCCCTATAAACTCTTTAATATCTAAGAATGCTGTGGTATCTATTAAACAATATATGTTACTTTTATACAAATATAAACTCTATAAGTCTTATGCCAGAGTCTATAATTGCACAATTCACATCAAATGTAATGCAGTTTCTTTGATCTCCCGGATGCATTCTTACTCTATCTAGAAAATGTCTTTCCTTCCTTATAAACTGAGACCTACTTATGATCTTTTAAATATAGATGAACTTTAAAAATGTAATAAAGATATCGTTTATAAAGGAAACTTAATCTTCTCTCAATGATTGTTTGGCTGAGAAGAATGGATGGCTATAATGTGTTGTATTCCTCAAGGAACAATATTTAAATAAGAGTGACTACCAGAATTTCTTGTCGTCTCTTCTTGATAGATCTTGCTTTCCAAGCCGGTGGAACACCCATTTTATTGGAAATTTAAAAATGTTTGTAATAGGCCTATTAAAATAACGTTATTTTCGGTTTGGATTTAGACCAGCGCTTATGTTAGAGCAATAATATTGTTATGGCTGTAGCGGCTTTGTAGATAAGAGACCGGCACACATGTGGTGTGGTGACAACACGAGAATGGTCGAAAGTTCGTTTCTCGACACGTACGTCTGGATGTTTACATATTAAATACGTATTTAGGTCCCACATGGTCACCGTTAAAGGAAAACATCGTGAGGAAGCCCGCATGGCATCTAATAGACATTACATGTGCCCTTAGAACGGAGATCTAAGGAGATCTTGGCTAGGACTAAGAAGTTCTCTAACTCCTTCTTTTGCCGTGTCGTTGGGCTGTGGAATGGTCTTCAAGCGAGCGTGTTCCCACCATCCTATGATATGGGATCCTTTAAGCGTAACGTGAAGAGATATTTGTGCAGGCCGGCATGATCGCTGCGACTACCGTTGGGTTTTTCTTACCTATTGATAGTCGTTAGCGTTTTCTTGGACTGCACCATGCTTACCATCAGGTATGATGCAGTCACTGTGTCGAGTCAGAATAAAAAAAAAAAGATCTACCCCACTACTGATCAAGTTGAGCACGACAAATAAGCGCAAAGTGGATACACCCACTAAATTGTCTCTGCTCACCCAAATAGAGTTATAGCGTGATAATACATTATAATTAATAATAGTGAACTAGCATGCCTCTATTATATTTAAAAATTTACATTCTATCGAGCAACGCACGGGTACGATACCAATTAGCGCTCAAAAAACGTTTTTCCACACCTCGTTAAAAACATTGATGTATGTCTATTGTGTTTCAATTTAATACAAACTTTTATACATATACAACATGTAAATATATATCCTAAATGATGATAAAAACAGTATTAAAATCCATGGAGTAGTTTAGAAAATAATTACAAGCGAAAATATAGACCCAAAAATCATTAAAGATATTCTGGGGATTTACTCAAATTATAATCTAATCCTATAGGACTAATAAGAAATTAAATTTTAACCTAATTTACTAAAATATTAATTATGACTATCTAAGTAATAAAGCTTGTTAACTTTCCACAGCGTCTGCAACATATTTTATTCAATCACTGTATTTAAAGTTAAAAATAATCACTGTAGAACATTTTACATCAAGAGTAGTTATTTTAAAATAATTATTTAAATAATAATATATATGGCGGTACGAAGTTCAGCGGGTCTGTTTATTATGTATAAACAAAGGTAAACCACGCCACTGGTAACGTTCTGAAAACCCAATCCAAGTTTTGTTTTATTTCACAAATGATTTTACAAATAAAGGAAGTTGAAGTTATCTACGAGTTAAACAAATATTATTCATTTAGTTTTTACCTGAATTCAATAATATATGTATATAAAATTATTTGTCTTCTCTGACATATCCACGTCGAGTACAAACTACTAATCTAAATAATATGGAAATATTAAATTTGGATATTGGGTTCTTCATATGGTATAGGTATCTATTAAGGACTGGTTTTTTTAAATTCTTTAAAATCTGTCAGTATTGAAGTAAACACTATAAAAACTGGTATGTAGAATTTTGGCATCATTTAAAAAAATGTTTGATCTTATATCGTCCCACTACATCCCTCTCGGGGTGAGCAGGAAAGCTAAACGTCGCCGGGTGCCGAGGAAGATGGCTCAGCCTTGCCCTTGGCACTTGGCAGGCGGGAGAAGGAACACCCCGGGGGTTTTAGTCGGTGCAAGTCTGACACACCAGGGGGTGGCCCTCACTACCCCCTAAAGGTCCGTTAGGGATTTTTCCGGGTTACCAAAAAAAAGGGATGAGCAGAGATGTAATATGTACATACAGAGATAGTGATTGTATCCACTTTGCACTTATATCTCGTGCCCAACATGATCAGTAGCGCTGCTGATCGCCGTACTCAGGGCACTTACACATAACATTTCCATCAGATGCTGTGCGGGTCACCGCACGATGTTATCCTTCCCTAGTAAGCATGTGGTGCCTAAATCCATACTTAAATTGGGATAACCCAGATGTACGTGTCCGGATTCGAACCTATGACCAATCGCATTGCCGTGCATGGATACATTGACCATTATCCTCTAGCCACCACAGCTACACACTTAGCCAATTTATTATAATTATCTATTCTCTATAATATAAATATAAATCGCTAAATGTGTTGATAAGCGCGAAACTCGAGAACGGCTGAACCGGTTTGGCTGTTTTTTTTTTTTTTGTTGTGTTTGTTGAAGTCTGGAGAAGGTTATTACGGAGAGAAAAATTTTAAAAAATGTCTGAAAAAGTCTAAAAACAACACTTTTCTATATTGTCATACAAAAAATTCGTAATAATATTTAAAAGTCAATTTGAGCTTTAACACCATACCATAAAGTTTAAATGTTAGTGGACGGGTTCCGGGAAGGCAAAACAATTGAGTGGCGTATAAATATTAATGTCAATATTTGTCAATTTTTATACATATAGCATTAAGGCCAGGTTCCTCCAAACAATTTTCAAAAAACAGCCGACAGGCCAATAGGTTTTGGCAGAATAAAATCTGACGGGGAAGCTATTAACATTAAAAAAAACAATGTGACTTTGTTTTAGAGAAATAGGGCAGAACAAGGTCTGCCGGGACAGCTAGTATATAATAATAAAAAATATATTAAGTTCAAATACAACAATTTTACAGTAACGTAAAACCTTTATATTTTTACATTTTCTTAGATGAGCTCGTTATAATACACACGTAATATTTAATTATAAACTACGTTGATATTAAGCTTAAAAAAACTAAAGCTTTTCTTTTTAAATATGCCTATTAAAAGCTATTTTGAATCATCAAAAACATGAATCTCCCACCGGTTCGGAAAGCAGGATCTACCAATCATAACCGGGAAGAAACTCTAGTAGTTGCTCTTTTCAAGAGATTGTTTTTTTAAAATCACCTCGCCCTTACGTAACATCACAAAACAAACCAAACTTCAACGACCATAATAAAAACATCTAAGGAGCATTGCGAAACCCATAAACCTCCCAAAATAACTATAATTTTACTGCAACTAACTTACAAGCGTAAATTGCCCTACATACAAAATTTGGAACGCGAAAAATTTAGTTAAAATCCACAATACCTGAACTCCTTTTTCTTCGCCGTCTCCCATAATTTGGTACTTGTTTAACAACTGGGATAAATAGACGACCGTGCAACGAACGAGCGTTTGTCTGGAATATCTGGAGTGCAATGAGGAATCGCCCTCGAGAGAGAAGCCATAGAAATAGGCTCACCGTACACTAACCCAACGTAACCGCTTGGGTTTCCAAAGTACCGCTCGTTTGGTCGAAAAAAGTTTTATCGTTATTATTATAATAAAATATTATTACCATTTCTACACACCAAATACATCATAGGTCGGTTTATAAATTCCTAGCGCATACAAATAACCTTAAAATACATCTTTTATATCCTCCCGCGGCACAATGACCTCACCAAATCTGAGAGTAAGAGTGGGGCAATCCAAAAAACGATATCGATTATCAACAATAAAAAAAAACAATCGATAGTCCCAGCGATCATGCTCGCCTACACAAATATATCTTCACGCTACGTTTAAACGACACCATTTCATAGGTGAGTGGGAACACGCTTGCCAAAAGACCATTCCACAGCCCCTACAACACGGCAAAAGTAAGAAGTCATAGAACTTCTTAGTCCTACTCATTTTTGTATTGGAATCTAATACACACCTCATTATCTTGTTAGGTATCAATTAAGAGACCCCATCTTACAATTTTTCTAAGTGAGGCAAAAACTTATCTCTGCCGCACTGTCCCGCACTAGTTATTATAACTTTTATTCTTAATTGTTTGGATTAATGCAGTAAAAAGAATTTACGGCACATTTTATATAGATTATTTGCTATTGATCGCACTAGAAGCGAAATATTCACGAAAATTTACATCTTATGAGACTTTTCAGTTAACTTTTAAAACATCAAACCAATGGCTTGTTTCAGACATTTTTTTATGGAGAGGTCAGCCTACTTTATTGGATATATTATTCAGTAAGTACACTGGGTAATGTGCTCGAATTTGACGCCTATAGTGTAATAATCAATGCAGTCTATATATCTTATTGTTACTACCTCGATCAAGTTACTACATTGCACTCGATGGAAAGTATAGTATAGTCCAAGAATGCCAAGATCGCCAAGGGAAGAATATACGGAGACAGTCTCCATTGCTATGTCAATCCACATTTACCACCACGACGGAAGGTCTCTAAGTATATGAACAACGGGATACAAAACTGATACCGAAACGCGATGAGCCGAAGCGAGTAACTATGACGTTCTTTCATCAGTGCATTGTGGTCTAAATATGGTACACTTGAATTTGTTTATTGCGGCTCAGATGTTTAAAGAACACACGAGCAAGATTTCTTGTGCTTTTCGTTTAACTTCAAAAGATTTTGTTAATTTCAAACACAAAACACCCGACACACTTGATACAAAATCATCATCTTATCATAAACACAGTGGACAGTGTTGCCATGAAATAAGGAACGTTTCCAGCTGCTTCTTTAAAATTTACCATATTAAGTACTCTAATATGGATAAACCAGAAATAAAAAACGTCGCGTTTCAACGCGTCGCTGTGCGTTGGTCTTAAAACATTTTGTTCAAAATAAACTTGATACTGTTGCGCCGTGCTAAACATGCTAAAATCATTAACAATCACAGTACCAGTGTTATTTGTTATTATAATTCAGTTCCTTTACAATATCGAAATGCTGGTTCATATGAAAACTATTTTCGTTTGTTGTTAAACGTGATTCGTTAACATATCGTTTTCAAGGCTTTTTTAATAATAATAATATATCGATACGCTATATATCTTTCGGGGTGAGCAGAGATATATTAAGGCCTTTTATCTATAGATGGGTAAAGTGTAATCAAATGAATGATTAAAGTTTACAAAATGTAATCATAATTTTAATTTCGTTAATCTGTAATCACGATTAAAACCCTTCTTTTTTATGCGGACACGGCACTGTGACCATTTCACACCTGACAGTAAGTATGGTGTAAGTCCAAAAACCACAACAACTATCAACAGTAAAGAAAAACCTATCGGTAGACGCGGCGATCGTGCCTCCACAAATATCTCTTCACGCCACGCTTAAAAGACCCAATATCATAAGGATGGTGGAAACCACTGGGCATCGTGTCGGATACCACCCGTATGTGGTGGATGTTCCTTATATTCGCAAGAGAAGATTCGCTTCTACATTCATCATGCGAACGGCTAAGGAGTGGAATATGCTTCCAGCGGCCATATTTCCGCAGTCTTATGATCTGGGAGTCTTTAAGAGAAGAGTGAATAGGCATTTGTTAGGCGGACGCGGTTCATCATTGGACTCATCTTCACCTTCCACCAGGTGTGATTGAGGTCAAGCGTTCGCCTATAAATTAATAAAAAACAGGCACGCTAGAAAACCATTTCACAGGCCAACGACTCGGCAAATGTAAGTGTTAGATAATTTCCTAGTTCTAACCAGTATGTGAGATACCGTATAGCTCCTCCGTGCACGTGGGTAGCTCCGTAAACCCACGCGCGTGGTTTATCTTTTTTTTGGTAACCCAGGGGAAATCCTCATGGATCGTCAGGGGGGAGTGAGGGCCGCCCCCCGGTATGCCGGACTCCTACCGACTAAAACCCCTGGAGTGCTCCTTAAATCGCGTGTGCACCAGTCCCCGGGTACAACGAGGACTTCCAAAAGGACAAGTGCGCGATCAGCCCTTCAGGCTCCTCCACATATCGGGAGAGG
Source organism: Automeris io (assembly GCA_036320925.1). NCBI lineage: Eukaryota > Metazoa > Arthropoda > Insecta > Lepidoptera > Saturniidae > Automeris > Automeris io. The sequence goes on along the minus strand of JAUDJH010000008.1, from coordinate 16,897,193 downwards.
CATAACCTCTCTACCACCGCCTAGTGGTGCGTAGGAACACGCACGCCACCGTGGAGTCGCGTGGTTTTACTATGAAAGGGAGAGGAAGGGGGAGGGAGAGGGCGGAACAAGGTTAAATAACTCTTCAAATAATGCTGAGCTAATCATCATTTTTTAATATCGTTACTAATAATAAAAAAATATAATAATAATAAAAACATGTATTTGGCACAAAACATACAACAGTTCAGAATAGGTAATAAAAAATACAGAAAACAACAAAAGCATATACCCTATGTTGTGATGATGCGCCAAAGGGAAGTCAGCTCAGTAAATGCTAAGTGACCAGCCGAGCCACCCAGCGCTGATTTTCAGCTGACACCTGTTTATTGTGTCGACGCGCAGAAAACAGCGAGGAAGGGATCAATATAAGACAGATACACAGCATTAGAGACTAAAATTCAAAGTATCATGGATGGATATATATCATAGATGCAATACACATATACAAGAACACAAATATATAAGTACATAACATACACATATCATATACATTATTATCATTAATATACAAATACAAACTAAATAAATGCAAATAGAATAATAAATAAATTTAAACAACTATAAACAATTAAATAATAGAGGCATCCGGTTGTTGCACGGTATGCTGCTCATTTAGTAAGAATGTTTTAAATTTATTTTTAAAACTATTTATGCTTAAAGAAGACCTAATTGGTGGCGGTATATTGTTCCAGCATTTGGACGCAGCATACCGAAAACTACCTCTAAATGTCGATGTAGTGTGGCGAGGTATAATGAGCTGTTGCGAACCACGTCTGCACTCCACAGATCTCTAGCTGTTTATCCAGCAGAGCTTATTGTATAGATACAATGAAATATCCTAAAAGTTCTATTTCCCGTTCATTGCCACCACGGGTCTCTTCACTTCGTGATAACACATGCATAAGAGTACAACGAAAGAACATGAAATCTAGGTCGCAATTATCCTGAGTCCATTAGTCGGACGATAGGAAATTCCCCGCGATGTCCGCCCACTGAGCAATTTATGCATGGTGTGTTCGCTTAATTGTATTGCACGGAGGGACACGAAGTTAGGTCGATGCAACGATTAATATTATCCGGGTTTCATAAGGTTATAACTCCAAACATAATATTTACAGATAATTACCAGATTATTACAGATTATACTATTTGGGAGTCGAAGCTGCTCGCGCCCGTAGTCTTTACATTAATTTCCCTACACGTGACTCCTGGGTGGTGCTAAACGAGCAGCAGCGAGGTGGTAGGGCGTCGGTGCCCGTCTGGATCGCGCCCACAGTACATAGGTGTAAAGCCCGTCATAGTGACCAGTTTCGGCTTGTCGCGTTTCGGGATCAGCTTGTGTATATCCAGTACTCATATACCTAGAGACCTTCAGTCGTGGTATATGTGGGCCGACATGACGATGTAGACTATCAATGGATTTTCATCCTTTGATAGTCGCTTTCGTTTTCGGACTACACTGTACTTACCACCAGGTACTCTGTAGTCACTATGTCGTGCCAGAGTAAAAAAAAATTACACTCATTGACCTAGTCTCATACAAAGCTATCACTTATACTATGAGTACTGGATAAATATATATTACACATAACTACTGTAACATTCGCTGCTGAAAATTAACATCAACCCGTATCTGTCCTCTGTTGGATATAGACCTGTCTCAAGGCTGACCATTGAGCCCAATCTCCGGCTTTCTTCACCCAACAATAGCCTACCACATTGCGCAATTCATCGCTCCACTTAGCCAGTCCAGTGGGTATCCTACAATAAGCTTACCGAGGCGTGGTCTTAACCAAGAACAGCCCAGCGGTCTAGGAGTGGAATAACTATCAAAAGGCCTAAATAAATTATTAAGTTATGCGTTTGTACATATTGAATATTTTTAAAGTTAATTTACTTAATGTGGAAAGAAAAAATTATAAATTTTATTAAGCTTTTTTGGGAGTTGACGCTGCTCGCATCCGTAGGCTTTACCCTAGTTTCCCTACACGTGACTCCTGGGTGGTGCTAAACGAGCAGCAGCGAGGTGGCAGGGCGTCGGTGCCCGCCTGGATCGCGACCACAGTACATGGGTGTAAAGCCCGTCATAGTGACCAGTTTCGGCTTGTCGCGTTTCGGGATCAGCTTGTGCGTATCCAGTGGCTCATATACCTAGAGACCTTCAGTCGTGGTATATGTGGGCCGACATGACGATGTAGACTATCAACGGATTTTCATCCTTTGATAGTTACTTTCGTATTTGGACTACACTGTACTTACCATCAGGTACACTGTAGTCACAATGTCGAGCCAGTGTAAAAAAAAAAAGCTACCAAATTTGTTGTATTTTTGGTTTGCTAGACTGTCACTTAATGAGATTAAAAATAATAATAACATATCATCACGCTGTGTCCCTTCCGGGGTAAACAGGGATACATTAGTGGTTATAATCTGCACTTATATGTCATGCACAATATGCAGTAGCGCTGCTGATCGCCGTTCTCACAGCACTAGTTCACATAACATTTTTATTAGATGCCGTGCGGATTTCTTACGATATCTTCCTTCACCGGTGTGCATATGATTCCTAAATCATTACTTAATCTGGAAAACCCCAGAAGTACCAGCCTGGATACGAACCCACGACCAGCAGCATTAACGCTTATGAATATCGGTCTCCGAAACTCGGCCACCACAGCCACTAAATAAAAATGACCAAAAATGATTTTACCAATACATAGTCTGTAAACATAACCAAATCTACACACGTAATAGGTTAAGTCGGGCTTACAAGAGGTAAACCGGAACGAAACGTCCTAAGTCCTAATTGGGTCGATAACTAATTACAAGCGTCCAATCGAACACCACACTACCTTCCGAAGATAAATCGAACGACAGGACATATTGACAAGATTTATTGATGTATTTATTTCAGTAAAACATAAAAAAAATCAGAAAAAATAAACTATTGTACTATCTAAAAGATATCTATCAATTTCCCTGCTATTGAAATCGTTTTGAAGTGCATAGGATATTTGAACAAGGTAGGTAGAATTCGCGTAATTAATTTGAATATATATGATAGAAAATATTATATTGCTTTCATAGGATAGATTGATGGCGTGAATATGGAAGCGATATGAATATAAATAGTTCCCTTTTTGTTTAGCTTTAAGCAATTTATTCCAGACTTGTTTACCGTCAGGGTATGCAATGCTTTCATGCAATTATGGAATGAACGCTACTGCAGTTATCCATATACCTTTTTTATCCGGGGAAAATTCTCGAGTTAGGGCATAGGTGAGAGTCGCTGCTCCGGTGTGTAAGCCTCTCACCGACTAAAGCAACCGGGGTGTTCCTGCTCCTGCCTGCCAAGGGCTGAGGGAAAGGGAGGGCCGGCTTCATCACGCAACATTTGATCATATACCTAGAGACGTTCCGTCGTGGTATATGTGAACTGACATAGCGATGGTAACTGTCGACCGATAATCATCCGTTGGTGGTCGTTGCCATTCTTAGACTACACTGTACTTCCCATCAGGTGTAATTTACTCACTTAGTCACTTTAGTTGAGCCGGTATGAAAAAACGTTTTTTTTAATGTATTGTAAATTAGAGTCATCTGCAATCCATACGAATCTTTAAATTACAGTGTAAACTCCATGTAACGTCACTCGATTTAACGACAAACTCCCTAAAGCATCGATATCACTCGGCTTTGGTTGGTTTAGCTTGTTTTCCATAGAATGATACACTCTATATAGCATTACACCCACTCTCAATAACGACAGCAATTTAATAATATAAAGTACTTTTTATGCTAAGATGACTTTTTAAGTTGCTAAAATTAGTAAAAACTGCGCAGCTGTGTACGTTCTTTTGTCGGTTTATTATCCTAGCCCGTAATAAACTCGACTGTCGGCATTACACATACCGAACTTTCTAAGAAATCCGTTCATTTGTTTGCAAATTGGGATTGCTTGTACGTGTTGACTGTTGTTAGCAGAAGTCATGGATTATCTATACGTTATCATCTTCTTAGTTACTCACAAACTTTCAAACTGTAAGCATGGCAAGTAAGAGTTTAAAACTTTTTCTTTTTCTAATACAGATTTTTCTTCTCTCCATTTAACGACAACTTTCTATAACGTCAAAATATGCACAGTCCCTTGAGGGTCGTTATATAGAGTTTACACTGTATTTTTTTGTTTAGACTCAATCGGAAATTAGTAGAGGGAAAAATTCATGGGTAGTCTTAGAATCACTAAGCTATTTTAAATTATTAATTTGCCCACTTAGAATACAACAATATACAAATGTATGTGTTTATCAGTGACGTTCATCCCAATATATGCATAAAAACAATGTCTATCATGCAATAAATAAATAAATAAAAGTTAAATAAAAAAATGAATTATAATATATTTTGACGCCATCTATCATTCCAATAAAATAAATACGATGTTTGTTAATACAAAACAACTACGCGAACATTTTATTTTAGCGGATTAGGTACAGAAAATTTGTTTGCCCGAGGTATATGTATTTGCTATCCTCGCCAGAAATACAGACTTACTTATGTATGAACGTAGAGTGCTTACGCGTCGAATTTTTACGCCATCTAACAAATTTCCACGCAACTCGACAAAGCTCGGAAATCGAAACCGTTGCGTAAATCAGCCTTAACTGTTTCCCGATTTTCCCGGCAGATTACGCGCGACGCGAGTTTTCACTAAAATACCTTTTTATATAATAACGTAGCTGTTATTTTTTTGTATAAAGTACTTAATAAATAATTAATATTATCAAAGTATATAGTTTTATAAAGGACTATTGCTTTCGTGAGATTAAGTGAATCATTTATCGTTATAATGGTAGGGTGATTGATTTTTAGACTGCTTTATTTTATTTATTTGCGTTTTGATTGCCCGAACTGGGTGGCACAAGTGATCACATACAGTCTCGTAATGAGACGCTTCGATTTTTCACGGTTCGAGATCAGCTTATGTACAATCAGTTCATATACCTAGAGACCTTCTGTCGTAGTATATTTGGGCCAAGATAGCGATGGCCACTCTAGATGGATTTTCATCCCTTAGCAGTGGTTATCGATCTTAGGCCACACTGTACTTTCCACCAGGTTCAAAGTATCCACTTTCTCAAGCCAGTATAAAAAAATCTATAATAAGGTAGGCAGAAATAATAAAGTGCAACTTCTCTCTTTTTTTACATAATCCATTCACCTCCTTAAAATTCTAATGGCATTATATTGATACCCTAGTTGATAAGAGACCGGTTTCCATGCTTAGTAAGGTTCAGGTCGCAGATTCGGATCCCTAGATTGAGAAACCAGAAAATCATGCTTCTCTTTTATCTTTTTCTACTATCCTTCTCTGAATTTTTAAATTCAATGCGTAAAAGATATGAATGTCTATTTATATCACAATGGTAGATTAAGGTCCCATTAGAGCAATTGCTCAGGACATTACTGCGAATCCAAGAATAGACCATGACGGGCAGACAAGCCCCCACACAGACGTAGCAAGCGTTCGTTAAACGAAAATTTCCTCGACTCTTATTGTGTCATGCAAATTGGATAATCGTATATTCTTCAGTAACTTTGTCATCCTTTTACGCATTAGTGTTAAAATGTAAGACTATTTATTACCACTTTATTCAGGGTATTTCAATTGATTTCAAAATTGTGGCAGTATATACCTAATGTTTATTTTTTAACTAATTGATCCGGCAAACGTTGTTTTGCTATATAAGGTTTTGTAATATCTTCTAAGATGTTCATTGAAATTAAGTGATGTTAAAGAAAATTTTGTTCACAATTAAATACTCCTAATCAACAATACATTTATTTGAATAAAGGTTAATATTATTACGTTGATACAACTCATAACAAATAATGCATTAATTTCGATCAAATTTGTTTACCATAAAAACGGTTCTAGTGACTTAATCTTAAAAGATAGACATATACTGTCATGGACATTTTTTTAGATCATTTCAAGAGGAATAATTCTTTCTTACATATATTTTTGGTATCTAGAACCGTTTTTGCAGCGCACGCAATGGAAGCCCTCAAGGATGAATAATTTTCTCCGTTTTTTTCACATTTTCCATTATTTCTTCGCTCCTAATAATTGCATCGTGATGTTATACAGCCTAAAGCCTTCCTTAATAAATGGTCTATTCAACTCAAGAAGAACTTTTTCAATTCGAACCAGTAGTTCCTGAGATTAGCGCGTTCAAACAAATAAACAAACAAACTCTTCAGCTTTATAATATTAGTATAGATAATTAATAGACGGACGCTTGACCACCATTACACCTGGTGAATGGTAAAGATGTGAACAAACGCCTATTCACTCTTTACTTACACACTCCCAAGTCATAAGGTCAAGGAAATATGCTCGCCGGACTTATATTCCACTCCTTAGTTCGCAAGATGAATGTAAAAGCGAATCTGTTCGTGTGGATCTAGGGAACGTCCACATACGGATGGTATCAGACACGATGTCTAGTGGTTTTATGAATAAACGATAATGTGACTACTGTAGTGATTATGTGTAAGGAGCACAGATGGGCAAAATGTAATCAGATTGATAAAAATGATTACGATTACATTTTAAGTTTTTTACCATTAATATGATTGCATTTTGCTCGTCTATGTTTTAAACACTACAGAATCCCAGATTATATACACGTTTATGATTTCTTAATGTTTTAAATGGATTTAATCATGATTACAAAGCAAGAAAAATAAAATTACGACTGCATTTTGTAATCGTTTATCTTTCAGATTACATTTTGCCCATCTCTTAGGAGTTTGTAAAATTAGGTTACATATCTATGGCGTAAAAAGGTATTGGCCGTCAAGTAAAAAAGAATGCTTTGTGAGAAAGAATTGTAAAAAAGGAAGTTTGATTTAATTTAAAAACATTTCTTTACGAAAGCCCAAGACGTAATCTCTAGAATAATTCTATTTTTTTTAATTATATCGATCTATAAATGTATATATTAAATGTATGAGTTGTGTTATGATATGTTAATAAAATATGAGATTACCCTGTGCTGCAATGTAGCAAAGGGAAGACAGCCCAGCCAATGATAAGTGACCAGCTGATCCAATTAGCGCTAATTTTCAGCTGACACACCTTTTTTGTGTCAACGCGCAGAAAACAACGAGAGAAGGAATAAAAGAGTATAGATACCCAGCCCTAGAGAGTTCCGTGTCAAAAGTGTATCAAATATTTGCGTATAAAGATCGGCAGACATACCCAATATATCTAACAGCGCCGTAATTAATTAAAACTCCAAATGGTTGAATGAGTAACTACGGCAGATTTGGGAAGAGTACGTAAACTAGTTTTGTATATTTTAATTCAATTCATCACCGTTCAAGTGGTTGAGTTAAAAATACACGAATCGCTTCTGTCGTGTGTTATTATCCTATTTAATTCCCTCGCCTTGCCTCGCGGATGGCTATTAAGGTTAGTTCTCATGGCTACGTAACATTCACGGATATCGAGAAATCTCGATCTGTTATTCTCGAGAAGCATTTTTTTTATTATTTTGTTGTAAAGTATAACCAGAAATGTTTCTTCCATTAATATATACATTGAATTATTAAATTGGTTATAAAAAGTAAAAACATTTGGTAATTGGTTTTTTGGAGTGACAGTTAAAGTTATATGGTGAACCATAGTTGTAAATTGATTTATATAAGTAGGAATAAGTAATTTATATTTTTCCCTTCTCCACTTGTATAAATGATTAAGCTACTTCGCAAATGTAATGACACCGCACGTGATCGTAAATCTATTGCAGTGTAAAAACACAACAACGACTAAAACGACATCGGTAGACACCACGATTATTGTTAATCTCAGGGTTGTTTCTTTTTATTATAGTTATTTAAGGGACTTTTACGTTGGCAAGTAAGTCAACCCCATTGTACCCTTACATGAAAATACCTAACATATGACATATGGTGCCACTAATACACTTATATTCCGACGTCTAGTCCGTTCAGACCAAATTACAGACGCCTCTCTCATAGTTTCAGATATGTTGTGACAAAAACCCTAAATCAAATTAATATCTTATAGAGAAACCTATACAAACATTACAAAGAAGTAATGTTTCCTTGTTTATATGTAGGAGATAATCTTACTAAAAACTATCCATTTGATTTAAAAAATGTTTTCACTAATACATATTAAGTTTAATACGATTTTATTAATACTATTTTAATTAATACATGATTAAGTTACTTTATTTTTGGCTTCTGTGAATATTGTAAAAAATCACGATGACTAAAAAACATAAGTTGAAAAGTCTTCATGTACCTTGCCCTTACACATTTTATATATAATCTCTCGGTGGTCCCAAGCAACAGCAGTTTGGAAGATTTACTAGCATATAAATAGTATTTTACAGGTTTATTTTATTCATAAAAACTCTTGTTTATTTCAATCGAGCTAGTACTTAGAGCTCGTACAATCATATTATTTTAATTTTAACACTTTATGATGGTATAGACTTTATTTAATACAACATTATCAAAGTTTTATAATATTTTTCATGCTATTAACCGTTTCGCTACTATCGGTAATCTGATTAATGATTAACGATTACAAAAAGTAGTCGTATTTTTAATTTTGTTGCTCTGTAATCATGATTAAATCCCTTCAAAACAGAAAGGAGTCATAACTGTGTATGCAAGTGTATAAAAATTTAGATGAGTAAAAGATGAATAAATGGTGAAAAAAATAAAATGTAATCGTAATCATTTTTCATACATCTTATTACATTTTGCCCATCTACGTCGGTAACTATAGTCACCAGCTACAAAACGCCGCCCGAACATGATGGGTTATTATTTTATTGACCCGTATTTTTCTTCTGAAAACTAACAAAGATCTTTTTGAGCCAAAACTTTGAATGTTTGTAGAACAAAGAAACGTTTGATGTGCGCATTTTCAGCACAGAGCTCCGTTTCCTGCGAAACAATTTTCAGTGAGACTTGCCGTAACGTAAGAGATAATAACCAACTACTTTTGATGATAAGCATAAGCAATGATCTCCAAAGAACGACAATCTACTAACAGTCAATCACCGTCGTGTGGATTCGCTTTGGCCTGTGGCGTTTCGGAATTAGCTTGTGTATGTCAAGTAACTCCCATACTTAAAGAGCTGTGGTATATGTAGGCTAACATGATGAATAAGTCTCAATAGATTTTCGTCCTTTGATAGTCGCTTTCATGTTTAGACTAGGGATGTAACGGAGGCAGTTTATCGGAACCGAAGTCGGAGTTTTTAAATTTGATTTATCGGAGTCGGAACAGAAGTCGGAATCGGAGTCGGAGGCAATGTCAGTAAACACAAGTGATGGCAGAAGAAAGTAGTTTTATTTATTGACAAATAAAAACATTATTCAGTTAACATTTTTAATTAGAAAGTAATAAATTTACACATGCATAGACAATGAAAAAAAAAAATTGCTGTGTTTCTTATTAACATTTTCCCATAACAGTGAACAATTTAATTCAAATATGCTCCAAGGTTGTTTAATTTCTATTTAATTTAATTTAATGTAAAATAAAAAACCTTTTAATAATAAATTTTAAACTACATTAAGTTTTAAATTTAATAATTTTAATCATATTTTAGTCTATATTTTTAAAAATTTCGTCTTCAAATTAAGTAGCATTGATAGTTTGATTAATTGATATAATGTTTCAACAGTATATAAAATAAAATAAAATGAATTAACTACAACAGTGGTGGTGACCTCCGATTAATACCTCCGATTACAAAGTTTCGGAACCGAATTCTGAACCGAAGGTGTAATAACAATCGGAAGTTCCGACTTATCGGAGTCGGAGTCGAAGGTCCGTAACTTCCCTGGTTTAGACTACACTGTACTGAGAAAGAGATACACTGTAGTAACTTTATCGAACCAGTGTAAAAGCTGCCGAAATGCCAGACTTCATTTATTGCTACTATTATAAATGCGAAAGTTTTGATGGAAATTTGTTACTCAATTACGACAAAAAGGCTGGACCAATTCAGATGAAGTTTGGCACAGAGTTAAATTATAATTCGCAATAATATATAGGTTACTTTTTATACCGGAAATATATTCGCTTCCTGAAGGAAAGCGGATGTGACCACGTGATGCAGCTAATATCAAATACTAAAGGTGTTTCATTTTTGTTTCATTATTGTTGAGGCCATGTACAATATGTTTTGAAAACCTTGTCTGACTGGAAATACATTATAAAATTATATACGTGAACATTAACAATTTATTGTCAATTAAAATAAAGAAATTGAATTATTTTACATGCAATCTATGCTCGTATTACTTACAGCAGTGGCGTGCATAGAGTATTAGGCCAGGGTAGGCAGTTTCACATAATCAATTTAATACTATATAATGATAATAAATGTTATATTACTTTAATATGGAAAATAGATGGCATGAAAATAAAATATATATGAATATAAAGGGTTCCTTTTTTTTGTTTAAATTAAAGGAATTTATTCGAGACGTATTTATCGTAAGAGCATGCAATGCTTTCATGCATTTGTGGAATGAACGCTACTGGCTTACAGAAATCAGTTTAAACACTAATAATACGCATTAATTTATTAACGGTGCTCGTGTCTTTTGATGTCATGACCTACTAACGTAATCTTTTGCTTTACTTTTTTCCTTTGTTCACAACCTATGTACGCTCCTAATGTTGCCATGTAAATTTTACCCATTTGATTGAATTATATTTGGCAATGTTTTGGTTTTAACTAAAAATGATAACTTAAGCTAGCCTTTACAGGTCAGACAGGGTTTTTATATACTGTATACGTCAAAAATACCTGAGTAAAGCCGGGTCACCACACCTTGTGGTTTTATATCACTAGAATAATAACCAAAGCTAATATAGAGCGCCGATACAATTATTTTTAATAAAATATAATTGTTATTAGCCAGTCTTGTCCCACTGCTGGGCACAGGCCTCCTTTCCCTTTTCCCACTATGTTTGTGGGATCCATAGGAAGGGATGCCACATGACATGTAACCCAGCACGCTTGTCCAATGCAGGTTGGCAGGTGTGCACTATGGTCAGTGGAGGAGCATGCAGCAGCTTAGATGCTAGCAACCTGAGTGCGAGAAACTTTTCGCCAGGTCGAATTAACATATGTTAATAATACTTTCATATTTCGTGCCTGCGATATGTATAATAAAGGTTTTTGTGATGGCAACACTGTCCTGTGCATTTGGCTCCTTTAGACGAGCGGTGAAGAAAAAACATGTGTGATTTTTTTGTGCTTTATTGGCTTATGTCTATTTTTTATTGTTTATATATTGCTTTTTTCTGTAAAATGTGAAAAATAAAATAAATAATTTAGAATGTATTCGGCTCGTACGACACTTCAGTATGATGAAGAGGGAGCCACTATTCTATCCTGCAGGTAAGACCCGGTTTTTTTAAATAGTATAACCGGTGGTCGTGGGTGTAGTGGTAGGAAGATACGGATTTTGGCGTTTTACTGTTTATTTGCACTTTAGGGCACACCGAACTGCGACGCACACGCATGTACTCTACTAGCCTTGGGTCTCGGTAGTCGACTAAATTAGCAAGCATCACTTGCGCGCACGCACCCCTTACCCCGCGCGTCCCGTAACACCCTAACGAACCTTAGGGCGTTTAACACATGTACGTATCGGGCGGCGTCTACATGCTATAATAGTTTAATTTATAGTTCTCATATTCCATCACATTTATCCTCGATTCGCCTGACGCATTCTGGTGAATATTTATTAACCTCAATACAGTTTTACATAAATTAATTTGTAATAATATGTTTCACGCCATTTGCTTTAACTCACATCGTAAACTTCATAATATTGTAATATATTAAATGATCATAACACCCACGTTACGCGTTTCTATATAATATAATTAAAATGGAAGCTGGAGCGTTTTGAAAGTCAGTTTAGTAAAGATCTGCATCTATATAAACGACAAAAATGCACCAATTTCATTGACTTTTTAAAATATAGCCAGAGGATTCAGGCTGAGATTTGTACAAGCAACTTTACCTCTGATTTAGCTATACTCAGGATATAGATCCGTTCTTAACAAAAACACCTAAATATAATAGGAGCTTGAATAAAAGATAAGTATTTACTGAGCTAAGCACAAGTTGAGATAACGAATAGGTCTCTTCCAACAAGTGCCATTGAACCCGTTCCTGGGCTCTTATCATCTAATCTTTTTCGGCCACCTGACGCAGATCGTCGCTACACCTTTCTAAGGAATGCCCTACGCTACGTCTGCTTATTCACGGTCTCCTCTCAAGAACCTGCCTGCTTCAACGATCATCGGTTCTTCGGCATATATGGCCTGACTTCTACCACTTCAGCTTGCTAATACAGGGAACTCCGTGGACAACTTTGGTTCTCTGATAGATAACCTCATTTTATTTATTTATGGGCTGTCAACAGCTCCATTACACTTCACATTCACAATCTGAATCACATACATAAGCTAAATGTCCGTAACGGATACCAATAATAGACAGCCACAGCATGGCCCAAAAGCATTAACTAACAATATCAAAACAGACAACTAAAACCAAAACACAAAAAAAAAAACAAAAAGAATACAAAAAAAAAACAACAGCAGATAATAATACCTCAAATTAAAATTAAAAATTATACAACACCAAGAACAATGCCAAGCTCAACACACCTGCTCACTGATTTTCCACTTGAAGGCCGGCATTGAATCCGCAAAAATATCGATGTTCCTATCCCCGGCCACACACTCGTTATATAAACGTGACAGCCTTGGCACTATAGAAAAGCGACCAAGGTTGGTCTTATTTAGTGGCAAACATGGGAGCAGGATACCGAGGCAGCCTAAGATAAGATAGGATATTATCCTTCAAAGAGATGCCCAACGTAGCCTGAAAACAGCATTGAAGTGAAATATGCTCTCTGAGTCCTTATTTCTACGTTCTTAATCACCACTTCGGTTCGGTAGTATTTAACCACTTCGGTACGGCGCCTATCGGCCACGAAAAGTTGCCCACAGCCGGCATTCACCGTTCCCACGCTGCCTCGTCCATCGACAGATCTGTGACGAGCTAAGCTTTGAAACACTGAAAGCTTGTTTTACATTACAGGCGACATGTAATGTAAATAAGAGATAAGAGAAAATTCCTGGATGTCGCCTATAGTCGACGCTCGGCCGTGCCTTATATAAGAAAATGTTGCCGACCCATGCTATAACACCGACCGATCAAACAGTGAGGTACACACACACACTAGTTTCATTCTACGACACCGGCGGCGCCGAAGAAGGATAGTTCAGTCAACTGCTGCTAACCGGTGCGTTTTCGCACCGAGGCGCAGTTCTACTCCGACGCAGCCTTGAGTTTCTTTCGGCGTTTTTTCTCAAGGTAGTCACTTCCGAAACGCTGGTAGATCACCCGTAGGGTTAATACTATTTGGTTGCCGGTCCAAGTCGAGATTCGTACCCACAGGGGTGCCCCTGCATTGCCACCCAACCCAAAAATTTCGCTGGCTGAGCACCTTCTGTGCTCGCCCCCTAAGCCCGGTTGAGCTGAACATGCCTCTCCGGGCAATCAGTAGTTAGTCCGCTTCAAAAAAAATAATCATGGTATAAATTAATATATAGATCTAAATATACGGCCATCGGATGTAAGATTAATAAAAGCAACTCAACCTCGAAATCGTTTCAAGATTATTTTCATAGCTCAGTGAAGCGTATATCTTTAAAGACAGTGCAACGGAGTAATTATACGTACTGGTAGTCTTATTGTGTGTTTATGTGTGTGAATGTCCGTAGCTGTTTGATCTGAGATAGTAAAGCTTTGTGGTCGGCCACAGCGGAAGAGTCCGTAAAACATAAATATCAAGCTAATTGGGATAATCACAATACATAAGACATGTTTTGTGAGACTGAATGATGCTAACCGCTTTTTTATGTTAAAATTATATGCTGCTTTGTAGATTTTGATATTATGATCTGATAATAAACTGTATTGTTTTTTTTTATAGGACGTGTGTTGATGACCGGGAAAGGCCTTCTCAACTAAATCGGGCGGGGAACTGTATTGAAAAATTGGTTTATAATTTATATATCATCAACAAGACATAATACAATGCAGTCAACTCTGGAATGAGTATTTTAATGAGCGGTCTCTTACTAAAGGCATCTGGTACAAAACTATTCAGTGTAGTCCGCCCCGGTATCCGTAGTTCGAACAATCCTATATTAGCAGGAGAGACGCTGTGACATTGTTCAGACTCCGTTCCGGGCATATTCCATCGAACAAATGCAAATATTTAATAGGAATCTCCGACTCCCCAAACTGTACGACATGTGGTGTGGAAGAAGATGTTTACCATTTGCTGATGGAGTGTGTCCGGAACGAAGCACAGCGTCGGTGATATACAGATATCTTGTGGGCACTTGCAACTGCATTTTGTCCTCTCCGCTTTCCGAGCAGGCCAAAATGCTGCTTGCACTTTACCTAAAGGTGGTTTGAGTTAACTATAAATGTTTTGCCTGTACGGGGGTGACGTGCTCACTCTGCGACAAAACTCCTTTAAATAAATAAAGAGGAAAAAAAACAAGACATAATAATCCGTTCCGCCGCTACCTGTATAATATTATTTAAATGAAAAAAAAAATTGGAGTACTGCTTTATACACTGCCTTGCTGAAAAATTGCGCTTGCGAGATGTAGGTTAGTTAATTTTTTTTTATATAATTTATAGACGAACGCTTGACCTCAATCACACCTGGTGGAATGTGAAGATGAGTTCAATGATGAAACGCGATCGCCTAGCAAATGCCTATTCACTCTTCTCTTAAAGACTCCCAGGTCAAAAGATCGCGGAAATATGGCCGCTGGAAGCATATTCCACTCCTTAGCCGTTCGCATGATAAATGTAGAAGCTAATCTTTTCGTGCGAATATAAGGAACATCCACCACATATGGATATATGGATGTATCGAATTCGTGAATCAACTTAACATTCGTTGCACAATGCGGACAGCTCTCCGCTGCAACCAATCCAGGGTGTCAAGTAAGTTCCCAGGAAGTGGCCAATGCTGTACCCTTGGCTCCGGCAGACGAATAGGTGGAACACCCTGAGGGTTTTAGTAGGTACAAGTCCGACACACCGGGAGGCCCTCACCGCCTCCTGAGGTCCGTTAGGGATTTCCCCCGGGTTACAAAAAAAAGGGTATCAAGTAAGAATTAAGCAAAACCATCCCAAAGATGTGAACAATATTCTATACTGGGCCTTGTCTGGACGTTATATAATAAGAACAATTGATCCGGCGTGATAAACTGTCGCAACTTCAGGAAACCAAGTCTACTTGATGTTGTGGAGATAATAGACCCTAAGGTGGAAATTACAGTGAATATTTACAACTAAGATATTTAGGCTGTCGCGCATTGCAAGCGATACATTTTGAAGAGAAGGAAGGGAGGAGATAGGTTTTGTTAATACACACACTTGGGTTTTCCTTGCATTGGACACAACCAAATCTCCCTCATTGAGATTGGTGACGGCCAGAGATGGGCAAAATGTAATCTGATTAATGATGAACGATTACAAAATGTAGTCGTAATTTTAATTTTCTTGCTCTGTAACCATGATTAAATCCATTTAAAACATTAAGAAATCATAAATGTGTATACAATCTGGGATTTTGTAGTGTTTAAAACATAAATGAGCAAAATGCAGTCACATTAATGGTAAAAACGTAAAATGTAATCGTTAATCATTTTCATTAATCTGATTACATTTTGCCCATCTATGGTGACGGCACACTGGATACATGATACCTTGTTCCACCCTCTCCCTTCCTAAATAGAACTAAGCGAGCGGGTTGGCGGAGTCACAGCTGCACCGGTATATCACATAGCGGCTAAGAAGTTCTCTAACTCCTTTTGCCGTGTCGTTGGGCTGTGAAATGGACTTCCAGCAAGCGCGTCCCACCTTCCTATGATATGGAATCCTTTAAGCGAAGCGTGAAGAGATATTTGTGCAGGCCGACATGATCGACTATGACTATCGATGGGTTTTTCTTACCTGTCCGATAGTCGTTGGCATTTTTTGGACTGGACCATGCTTAACATCAGGTGCGGTGCAGTCACTGTGTCGTGTCAGAATTAAAAAAAAATGATGTGATGTGTATTGCATGTGTATTATTGTTTCATTATCTAAATATATATAACTCAAACGTGACTGACTGGCTGACTGGCTGACTGACTGACATAGTGATCTATCAACGCACAGCCGAAACCACTGGACGGATCGGGCTGAAATTTGGCATGCAGGTAGATGCTATGACGAAGGCATCCGCTAAGAATGGATTTTGATGAATTCTACCCCCAAAGGGATAAAATAGGGGATGAAAGTTTGTAATATAATAGCTTGATAGTTTTAGCGCCTAATGACAGATTAGGCCCTAATTTTTTACACACGCTTAACAAAAGTAAAGCCGCAAAAACTATATCTAATTAATTATAATGCTTCTTAACGCGAGTGAAGCCGCGGGCAATAACTAGTTTTGTATAAATTCGTTTTTTGTTCCTTTTGTCTCCATAAACATTTCTTTGTTTCTGTATTTTTTCTTGCTTTTGTCATTACAAAAGTACTACTTCCACCAGAGGGCGGCGGTGCATATGTAGCCTAAGCGATTTTGTCGTTTTGCTTATTGTCGAGCAGCGTCTATGATGCTGCTAGATCTACATACCGCCTTTACGAACCGATTTAAGAACTGAACTTTGCTGTCCAAAACGATTTGGCAGAGCTTGATTTCGATGACAAACGTCACACCACTAAACACTCAACATTGAGTTTTTGGAAATGGACCAACAAATACACATTGTACACCACAAAATAAATATTAACAGATTGTTCACCTCATAATCTTTAATGAAGTATACCTAGTATATAAAGTATATTATCTAGATCAGGGCTTCTTAAACTATGGGTCGCGACCCCAAATGAGGTCGAGTAACAAAATTCTGGGGTCGCGAGAGATTTTAATGTCAAATATTTATATATACCATTTTATAACATCACTAGAGTTGGCGGAATACAGTGGACTTGCAGCGTCTAGACACGCGCATTAAGATGGTCAGAATCCGCTTTTATTTTTGAAACTATAATAAATACAATTTTATAATTTATTGTGCAATTTTTAATTTTAGATTTTTGTGTTTCAAAAAGAATTCTAAAACTGTATACTTATATATAAATATGTATATTATTACCTAATAAATAAATCATCAAAAAATATTAATTTATTTTTCTTTTATATTTGTATGGGGTCGTCAAGAAACTCGCAATCATAAATGGGGTCGTGAATGACAAAAGTTTAAGAAGCCCTGATCTAGATTAAAGTTTTTACACTGGCTTGAAAAAGTGCCTCGAGTGCACGTGATGGTAAGTACAATGTAGTCCAAAAGCGAAAGCAACAACCAAAGGACGAAAATCCATTTATAGTCTCTGTCGTCATATCATTCAACACATACCAAGACGGCAGGTGTCTAAGTATATCAATTATTGGATATACTTGAGGTTTAACATTATAGTGAAATTACTATTTAGTTTAATTATATAGTGTACGTAATATTATTATTGCATTATTTTGAGTTAAGATTGGAGCTACGCAGCGGTTATCAACTGTATGTAACAAATTGTGTGAAATGTGCTGACATCCAAGATATAGGCAGTCCTTTTTTTTTTTTTTTTGTAACCCGGGTGAAATCCCTAACGGACCTCGGGGAGAGGTGAGGGCCACCCCCCGGTGTGTCGGGCTTGCACCGACTAAAACCCCCGGGGTGTTCCACCTTCCACCTACCGGCATCGAGGGCACGACTGGGGTCTCATAAAAAAGATATAGGCAGTCCTAGTTTGGGTGTCAGCTGACTTTAATGTGCTGCTTTGTAATTGTTTTTCTAATAAATTATTTATTTATTTTTTATTATTTTATATAAGCTGGTCCCGAAACGCGACAGGTAAAGCAAAAGCAAGTCACTATGACGGTTTTAACACTCGTCTACCATCGCAACCTTCACATCAGGGCCTTACACGAGAACCAGCGCTGCAGAATTCTTCTATGGCTTTAAGTTGATGGAGGGCCCATTTTCACCATGTTTGTATGTTTTTGTGTTTTCTTTTGTTTCTGTATACTGTTTGCGTTACTGCTTTTAAATTCTTAGTTTTTTTGTAAGTTATGGCGAAATAAATACATTTCATTTAATTTCACCATATACCATCTACAAATACCCTACTACCACAAAAACTAGCTTATTAGCGACGTAGGTTACTAACAATATATGGGAATCGTTAATCAATATACACATACATATGTATCTGCACGCGTTTGTTTTTTTTTATCGGCGTGTCCTACTTTGTTGGCCTGGGAAAGACCTTCACAACAAAACCGGGCTTGGTGGGCGAACGCAGAGTGCGCTCAGCCAGCGAAATTTATGGGTTGGGCGGCTACGCAAGGTCACCCCTGTGGGTACGGACCTCGACTTGGGCGGCCGGCCAGTTGAAAAACGAACCTAATGGCGATATACCAGCGTTTGGGAATCGACTGCTTTGAGAAGAAACGCCGAAAGAAACTCAAGGCTGCGTCGGAGTGAAACTGCGTTATTAAACGACAGTTGACGGACCTATCCTTAATCGTCGTCGTCGGCGCCGCCGGTGTCTCGGAATGTGAAGAATGCTTGTCTGTACCTCGTTGTTGATAGTTTCGGCGGTCGCAAGGGCCGCGGTAATTGAATCGACGGGATCCAATAGGACATGACGCGGGCGGCGTAGTTTGCGCGCGATGCCGCTTTTCGGTGTGTAATCGCAGGCACTGCGGACTAAAGGATTAGGGTGATGCTGCGCCTTGTCGAAATATCGACGAGATGCATTTTTCATGAAACTGGCGAGCGTTTCCAGCTTAAGGTCGTCATGGAGATCTATGTTGCGCATGTACAGCGGGGCACCCACTGCTTTACGCAAGAATTTATTTTGGATGACCTGAAGGGAGACTAATCTATTGTGGAAGGATTCGTTTAACATTTAGTGTTAATTTTATTTCAATCGGTTTATAAATAAAAAGTTAAATTAAGTGTTTTAATTTGTATTTAAAAAATCAATGGTATATAGTACAAATTTCAAGTTGAAATAATTATTATCATAATAAAAGTACTTTTATTTACGCGAACGAAGTCACGGGCACAGCTAGTGTAACCTATTTAATATATGATGGTTGAGATGTTGTACCCCGGCGTTGCTCTGGTAGATAAGTATGATATACTTTAACGGGCCTTATGCGCGAATTAACTTACTTTTAATTATGGCTCAAATTTTCGACCTTCTTTTTTTTCGACACAGGGCATGAGCACGAATTGACCGAAGCGTAGTGGAGTCTTCATCGGGGACGTGGGGGGGGGGGGGTGAAGTAACTTCCTCTACCCTCTTTTGTTCTTGATAATTTGAATAGTAGCGGCACACAGCACTCACAGTATCAGCATGTTTACAAGGCGATATCAAACGAGATCCTAGTTTTCTAATCACTGTATTCCACACTGATGATAATTTAATTCATCATCTTGATTAAAAGCTTAATGCTTCTTAATTTCAATTGCTTATTGAAGCAGTTTTGGAACGAAAACTTCGCTACGAGTCATTCTGCTCGTAACCATGACCTGTGTTGCCAGATCGAAACGTTGAGCTATATTTAAAAGTAAATTCATCCGCGTATAAGACCTGCTAAAGTATTTATAATGACTACAAAACGTGAAAGTTTAAAATCATATTTCAGACTAAAATGTATCTGTGTGGCAAAGGAACTCCTTTATTTTACTAGGAAACATTCATTTATCTTTCTTTTGTATTTTTTTGTTTATTTATTCATGTATATTTCCTTTAAAATGTAAAAAATAAAATAATTATGTTCATACGGACATCTTAAATTAACATTCGTACCCAAATAGTAAAATATAATAAAATCCTAAATGTCTCTTCACTAGTAATCAAAACAAAGCTCCCGGGCGTCTGGAAGAATCTAGCTTCCCAGGCCCGGGAGGAGTAATTAGCAGGACACCCTGGGTGTTTTTAGTCAGCAGGTGTCTAACACACCGGGCTCGCTGCCCTCATAGCGACCCTGATTGTCCTATGCAGAAATTTCCCCCGGATTAATAAAAAAAAACAATAACTTCTATTTCAGACAGGATGGCGACAATTTCATGATTCTTATACAAAACTCATGCGTAGGCAGGAACACCGGTAGGCTGGCCAAGAGACTGTCGTTATTTCAAAATAACTGCCATCGCAATCCATTATTCAGATTTTTCAGCCAAAGTATCAAAGAGTCTGCATTGACGTATGTGACCAGAACAATAAACATTAAAGTACTGTTTGAAAATAAACGGTTCTAAAGCAACAGAAAAATATAATCTTCTTTTCACACATAGAAAAGAAAACAAAACTAGCTACAGCACCCTGGAATGGCCTTTTTTTTTTTTTTTTTTTGTTGTCCCGGTGGAAATCCCTACGGACCGTCAGGGGAGGTGGTGAGGGCCACTTCCCCCGGTGTGTCGGACCTGCCCCGACTAAAACCACCGGGGTGCCAGCACTGCCCTCTCTTCGCCTTCGCCGAGCCTGGGAATCCGAATACTTCCGACGGCTCGGCGAGCGTTGGCCTTTGGGCAGGCCTCCTCTCGTGGAGGGGGATTTAAACCCCTCACCTCCTCTCTGTACTGGACGGGGACGCCCTCAACGTCACCCGCCCACCCTGTGTCAGGAGGGGAGCTCGTCGCGCTGGGAGTCCTGGCGAACTGCTCCCTTCTCCCGAGCCGCCTTGTTCTGCGGCGGCACCGAGGGTTGCGGGGATTGGCGATGTGCCTCTCCCTCTCCGCCGCTTCTTTCACCCTCATGACGGCCTCGCAAAAGGCCGCCATTCCTCTCCACACCCTGGCATGGCCTGGGTTTAATATTATTTTGACTAACAACAAATAAGAAACAGCCATCGGTAGGCGCAGAGATCACGCCAGCCTGTACAAATATCTCTTCACGTTACAATTAAAGGATTCCATATTATAGGAAGGTGGGAACACGTTCGCCGGATGACGATTCCACAAACCAACCACTCGGCTGCAGTAAGGATTAGAGAACTTCTTAGTCCTAATTGAGATGTGAGTTGCCGTATATAACTATAGAAAGTAGAGGGTGAAAGGTTAAATAGCCGTTCAGAATACTCGTTGAGATACGGACGGTAGGAAACGCGTAAAAATATCGCCATTCCAGGTCTGTCGTGAACGTGTTAAGGGATACATTGTAAAAATACATTAGTCTGTAAACCCGCACGCGTGGTTCTATTAAGGAAGAAAGAGGGTGAAACAAGGTTAAATAACTCTTTAGAAGATTCGCCGTGACAAGTCGACAAGTCATTTAGTTTACACTGAAAAATAAAGTTTTCAACCAATGCGTCCAGCCAGTTATGGCGTATGGAATCGAGCCGTGGACACTAATGGTTGGACTAGTCCACCAGATCAAAGTCTCTCAGCGTGCGATGGAGCAGGCTATGTTGGGCATCTCTTTAAAGTATAAAGTCCAAAATGAAGTTATGCGACAGAGAGTCAAAGCTGACTACAATCTTTCCGAATTAGCAAGCGGATATGGCAGTGGGTAAGTCATATATGCTGGAGAACCGACGATCGCTGGAGCAGGCGAGCCGGGTTCTTGAGTGGAGACTGTGAATCGGCAGGCGTAGAGTGTGGCGCCCCCCGACAAGGTGGAGCGATGACCTGCGGGAAGGAGCCGGAAACAATTGGACGAGAAGAGCTGAAGACCGGACTCTGTGGCGCTTGTTAGGAGATGCCAATGTCCAGCAATGGACTAGTACGACCTGATGATTATAATGATGATGAGATAAGTCGTTATTTAATGACATTCAAAATTCAACAACACCCAAAATTATTTAATTAATTTAAAACAGCGGGTGTGGTCTACGGTACAGACGACGATATTATGATACACCGTAACCATCCCACGCAATCAAATAGAATCCACGAATGCCTTGTAAAAATAGAAAGCAATGTAAACAATATAAATTATTGTTTATTGCCACAAGTCGGTTGTGTCGCCCGATGTCGTCAAAGCACGCTAAATCCGTGTGATAATGAAAATATTGTTAAACTTTATTTTGTTCTGTCGAGGCGATCATAAAAGATCGAAAAAGTAAAATGGTTTTTATGTTAGATGATGTTTTGATGTCAACTATAGCAAAACTGTCTAACCCTTATGTTAATAAAGTACCTTTTGTCTGTCTGAAAAGTTGCGCTTCTTCATTATTAGTACGAACAGCAGAGGAGAGGAATTGTTCTCTGCATTTCATGCTTTAAGAACAAGAAAAGTTTCGTTGTTTGAATATTTTAGTTTTTTTTTTATACTGGCTCGACAAAGCGACTGCATGGCATCTGATACAGTGTAGCCCAAAAACAGCAACGAGCAAAGGAATGAAAATCAGTTGACACCCACTGTTGGACACAAGCTAAGACTAAACTAAGTTTTCCAGAATGATTCGCAAGTAACTTTTATCTAGCGTCGTCCTGCGATGTGCGCTTGCCCTGCGTTTGCCAATATGTGATCTGCCTTTAACAACTTTGCTAGCCCGTCCGCCATTAGCTCTATGATCTATATGCTCTGCATACTGCCACTTTAATTTGATACCCTAAGCAATATTGGGAGTCGAAGCTGCTCGCGTCCGTAGGCTTTACCCTAGTTTCCCTACAAGTGACTCCTGGGTGGTGCTAAACGAGCAGCAGCGAGGTGGTAGGGCGCCGGTGCCCGTCTGGACCGCGACGACAGTTCATGGGTGTAAAGCCCGTCATAATGACCAGTTTCGGCTTGTCGCGTTTCGGGATCAGCTTGTGTATATCCAGTAGCTCATATACCTAGAGACCTTCAGTCGTGGTATATGTGGGCCGACATGACGTTGTAGACTATCAATGGATTTTCATCCTTTGATAGTCGCTTTCGTTTTTGGACTACACTGTACTTAACATCAGGACTCTGTAGTCACTATGTCGAGCCAGTGTAAAAAAAAATATATATAAGCGAAGATATTTCAATTGTTCTTAAAAACAAAGAAATATAAATAATATAGCACTGGCAAATGCCATAATTCTAATTACAACCCATAATAGTCGTAGAAACACTGTATTGTAAGACGTAAATGCACTGGTCTATTCCCAATTTAGCTGTACGAAGTATGTTTAGTCTATGGCGTATGATTAAACGTTTTTGACAGCCAACTCACGAGAGTGCAAGTTTGTTTATCTGTCATCTAATGACTGAGGCAGTGGGATTTATAAATTATTTGAAGTGGCTCTCAAAGTAGTAGGAAGAGTTATGAAATTATCTGATGATCCCAGTGATGTGTTTATAGTTCGTTAAGCGGTAGCAAAGATTGCATAAACGTCAATATCAAATTATAAGCGTAAGAGCAGACTATGTGATAAAATTGATAATGAAAGTTTAAAACAAGTGAATGACATAGTATGTTATATATAACTAGCTGTCCCGGCAGACCTTGTTCTGCCCTATTTCTCTAAAACAAAGTTACATATATTTTTTTTATATTAATAGTTGCCCCGACAGATTTCGTTCTGTCAAAAGTTATTGGTTTGTTGCAGTCTATTAGAAATAAAATATCATTGATAGTCTTTAGTAATATCTATGGTGATAATATTTTTATTGTAATACCTTATTGTACACAATATTTTATGAAGGCATACAAATATACTCCTAACGCACCTTTGTTTTGATTGACGTCAAATGTTTGACAGCCGGGGACAGAGTGGTTTGTATGGGAAAACAAAATTGTTGTTTTTACTATTTTCCTCGTATTTTTTTAAGTTTTTTCTTTCCATAAGGACCTTCCGCAGACTTCATCAAACACAATAAAAAAGAAATCAGCCAAATCGGCTTAGCCGTTCTCGAGTTTTGCGCTTAACAACACATTCAGCGATTCATTTTTATAATACAGATGTTATATATCTTGGTAGTATGTTTACAAGAAATGGTATGTGTGATATGGATGTAGAGAGGCGAGTTACTACTGCCAACAAAGCTAATGGAGCACTGGGTGACGTTGTAAAAAATAAAAACATTGCGCAAATAGCACGAGTGCATAGAGCAGTTTTGGTTCCCACTTTGTTGTGCTGCAGCGAGGCCTGGGTATGACAGAAGAAGCAGTTATCTAGAATCAAAACAGTGGAAATGCAATTTCTTCTATCTATATACGGAGTAATGCTTGCGGACCGTGTTAAGAAAAGATACGTAGAATGGTTGGTTTGAAAGATATTGTCATCGAAGCATGCATATCACTCTGGGAGGTGGTATGGGATGACAACCTCCTCACTTTTTCTGAAATGAACAGCGCGTGGGCACACTCACCAGCCTTTTTTTTGGTAACCCGGGGGAAACCTATTTTGGGCCGTCAGGGGAGTGGTGAGGGTCACTCCCCCGGTGCGTCGGACTTGCATCGAATAAAATCCCCGGGGTGCTTCCTTCGCTCGCATCATGTACCGAGCTAGGGTACCACTGTGCCGCGCTTCCCCGGCTCGGCACGCGTTTTGCCCTATGGGTACCTCCTAAAATATTGTAGTTGTGGGAATAGTCCCACAACTCCACCGCCTAGTAGTGTGCGGAAGCACACACACACACACCACTGGAGCTTAAGTGTGGACAGCCGCCCGCACTCACCACCTCTACTCTGTCAAAACTTAAGATGGGGTAACTATATCTTATGAGACTTTTGAGTTAACTTTTAAAATATATTATTCAGTGGGTACGCTGGGTCATTTGCCTCCCCTAGAATTAGCGCCCGGAGCGCGGGACTCCGCTTGCCACCCCCTAAATCCAGGGCTGTAAGATACGGAACTCTATCAGGTATCAGGTTCACACGGGCTCATTTTCCGCAACTCGACGTCTGAGTGCGCCTATTTTGCGTGAAACTGGGCCGGGATGATTTCAATCATCCCAACTCAGCTCCTCCAGGAAATCCGCCAGCCGCCTGATATTGCTGGTTGCTTCCGGAAGGTTCCTCGATGTGCCGAGGAGTTGTGCCCGGTATACTGCCAGTTCACTGCACTCGAGGAGCATGTGTCTGGCTGTCCCTTCTTCTCTCATGCATGCTCTGCACAGAGTAGTTTCTGTGACACCTAAGTGAAAAAGATGTCTATTAAAATAACCGTGTCCTGTTATGGCTCCGGTGACCCTACGTATCTGTAATCTACTGAGATGCAAAATGGCTTTAGAGACCTTTGTATTCGCTCTAGGTAAGGCCTCCTTGGTTTGTCTGCATCCTACTTAGTCGTTCCAGTCTGAATCTTTCAGACGTCTTATTCTTTGGCGAATTTCGGATTTGAACCAGCTGAAGGGAAGTGGAATAATCGGCTCAGGTCCGAATATTCTTGTATCAGATCCCCTTCTTGCCAGCTCATTTGCGGCATCATTGCCGCGTGATCCGCTGTGTCCTTTAATCCATTGAAGAGTTATAGCATTGTTGTTTAGACATACCTGAGTTAGGGCTTGGTGGCACTGCATGACCAGACTGGAATTGTAATTTTTACCTCCTATGGCCAGCAGTGCTGCTTTGCTATCCGACAGTATTCGGATTGGTTGATTTGTTACCTTCCTGGAGATGACTGCATGGGCTGCCAATAGGATGCCCATGCATTCCGCCTGGAATACAGTATTGTGGGCTCCCAACGCCATGAAGGTCTTGATGTTAAGATCCTCTGAGTAGACGCCTGTGCCCGTTCCTAAGTCTGTTTTAGAGCCGTCAGTAAAGATCCTCAGTTCTTTTACATTTAGGCTCTCGTAGTCTTGTTCATGTAATTGTATCTTATACTTCTTGTCGAAAACGAACTGCATAGGTACTTTGTCGCAGGTAGCTTCAAGTAGTGGTATATCATCTGTGAATTCTTTTAAGATTTTGGTGTGATGAGCACCATTATCATTCCACAGGTTTATAGTTTTCAATCGTAAGGCTGATGATACTGCCTCTTGTTGAACATACAAGTGTAAAGGTATCATGTCAAGCATGGTTTCTAGTGCATTTGTGGGGGTGGTTCTCATGCATCCTGTAATGGCCATGCATGCTTGCCTTTGAAATTGTCTTAACCTTGTAATGGCTGTTATGAGCTTAGTTCTAGTCCACCATACTAGTGCTCCATAACTTACCATGGGTCGTATTACAGCTGAGTACAGCCAGCTTGTGATTTTAGGGGACAATCCCCATTTCTTGCCTAGCATTCTGCGGCATTGCCAGAAGGCTATGCTGGCTTTTTTGATTTTGTAGTCTATGTGGCTATTCCAGCTTAGCTTACAGTCTAGAATAATGCCAAGGTATTTTACTTCTGGTTTTAATTCCAGTTCTATATTTGACATGCGTGGTAATATGAAATTACCTAAATTTCGCTTGTTTGTAAACATAACTAACTCCGTTTTTGTTGGATTCACAGAGAGGTTGTTTTTTTCGCACCATTTTTCAACGACTCTTATTGCTGCTTGAGTGACGTCACAAACCGTGTTTGCATATCTGCCTGTTATGAGGATCGCAATGTCATCTGCGTATCCGATTGTGTAGAAGTATCTAGTATTTAAGGTGTGGATAAGGTCGTTTACTACGATATTCCAAAGAAGAGGGGACAAGACGCCTCCTTGCGGGCAGCCTTTGGCTACCAATGCACCTTTGCTTTGTCCATCAGCAATTTTGATTATTCTTTTGCTGAGCATGTTTTCAATCCAGTTTATTACATTGTCATCGACACCATGCCGGTGTAGTGCTATACTGATACTATAAAAATTAGTTTTATCAAAAGCTCCTTCTATGTCTATAAATGTACCTAGACATATCTGCTTGTTTTTTATCGCATATTCGATTTTGCCTACTACCATATGTAGGGCTGACTCTGTGGATTTTCCAGAGCTGTATGCGTGTTGGTTTTTATGTACGGAACTCTAAAACTTTAAGAATTTTCCATATATTACATTCCATGGATGCAAAACAAAGGCACCAATGCCGCACAATGATTTAGCAGTAAACAGGTCACAGTAATTACTTTTACATTGTAAAGCGCAGGTGCACTGCGATAGTCTCGATATAGCACAACGGTAAATGTTTAGTCTGTGGCGCAAAAACCACAATTTATCGACAGGAAATTTATCATATTCTTCGATGAGTTATTAGTTTCTGTTCTATGGAACATATTAATATCATATAATAGCAGTAAAAAAAACGTACTCTATTTTGTTTATTAAAATAAAGGTGA
Source organism: Automeris io (assembly GCA_036320925.1). NCBI lineage: Eukaryota > Metazoa > Arthropoda > Insecta > Lepidoptera > Saturniidae > Automeris > Automeris io. The sequence continues at coordinate 16,869,757 of JAUDJH010000008.1, read as the reverse complement.
TCTACTAGCGTTTCGGAAGCGACTACCTTGAGAAGAAACGCCGAAAGAAACTCAAGGCTGCGTCAAAGTGGACGAAAGGAATTCAAAACTGTGTCGGAGTGTTGCTCCACTAATATATGGCAGATGTAATTATGCACATAGATGGGAAAATGTAATCAGATTAATGAAAATGATTAACGATTACATTCTACGTTTTTTACCATTAATATGGCTGCATTTTGCTCATTTATGTTTTAAACACTACAAAATCCCAGATTGTATACACATTTACGATTTCTTAATGTTTTAAATGGATTTAATCATGATTACAGAGCAAGAAAATTTAAATTACGACTACATTTTGTAATCGTTACATAATAATCAGATTACATTTTGCCCATCTCTGAATTTATGCATAATCTATACAATTTGATATTTTTGGTATTATGTCGAAAAGGCAGCGACATCAGGTAGCAGCAATATGCTAGCTGCTTCAACATACCACCTTCAGAAATACATTTATATCGATTATACGGTTAACCTCTTAAAAACTCATCTATACTCATTACCAGTAAATCTTCGATAGTTTTTTATTGGTTTTTAGGGTGGTAGGACAATTGCCCAAACTGGGTTGTGACTAAAGTACACAAGTGAAAAGACCGTCACAGTGACTTGCTTCGACCTGTCGTGTTTCAGAACCACTTTGTGTATCCAGTTCAGAGAGACTTTCCGTCATGGTATTTGTAGGGTGAAATATCAGTGGTGACTGTAAGCGGATTTTCGACCACTGGCGTTCGTTACTTCTCTTGGACTACTCTGGTCTTTTCGTCAAGTGCAATACAGTATCTTTGCCGTGCCAGTAAAAAAAAAAACGAAAATATACGGTGTACACGCCATTATACTGTATACCTATGTATAATTCCGCAAGCCTACCGCCAGATGGCGTCATACGGTGGGTAAACGTCATACTCCGTCGGACGCAACTATACCGGGCACATCGGATTTGTATCGGAACGCTTTTTATTAATTTATTTACGGCTACGGACCTATTTATATTGTTTTATTGTGCTCCCTGTGTTTTGTGTTGCGTGGGACAATTATATTAGCACGGATTTGGCATCAGTTACGGATTTTCGGACTTTTATCTTCGGGCACACGACCGTGTCGGATTCACTGCCCCGGAAGCTGGTCTGGATACAGGCAGGCAGAGACACCACGGCGGCAAGGTAAGCGGAATAGATATATGTATATTTTATAATGGGCGTGTGCATTTAATAGGGCCCAAAGAAAGATAACCTACCAGCACCTACAAAAATACAGTCCACTATCTTCCTTGATCGGAAAACCCAGTGCAGCCCTGAGTGGCGTAAACATACGGTGTATTTGTAAAAAAAATCGGCGACGTAAGAGAAATATATGTCATTCATTTGTACTAGATATTTTTGTGTATAATTTAACCTACTTATTTGCCCATTAAATACACACACGAACAAAAATATATAACTAATTTGACACAAATATGACAAGTGAGATATATCACCGGCATTAAATAAAAAAGAACGCATTAATAAAAACATTCGCCTAATGCTGTTTCTATAATATGAATTCGAAGGATGGGTTACAGTCATCATAAAATAATAATAAATTTATTCAGATTTTTTTAAAGAATAATAATTTATCGTTAGGCTATATTCCTTTCGGGGTGAGCAGTGATACATTAGTGGTTGTATCCACTTCGCGCTTATAGGTCGTGCCCAACGTGACCAGTAGCGCGGCTAATCCCCATTCTCTAGGCACTTAAACATGACATTTTTATTAGATAACATATGGGCTTTCTCAATATATTTTCCTTCATCGGTGAGCATTTGGCGTCTTAGACCGTATTTAACCTAGAAAAACCCATATGTACGTGTGTGGGATTCGAACTTAGGCGCGTTCGCGTTGCCGCGTATGGAAACCGGTCAGTTATCCACTACCTCACTTCGGACTGTATTTTTCAAAGAGATGCCCAAAATAGATCGCTCCATCGCTGAGCGTCCTTAAGCTAGTGGACTAGCCCAACCGTAAATGTCCACATCCCGGCTCCGTATGTCATAACTAGGTGGACGCCTATGGATGGCATGGTCTGCGTAACTAAGTCATGTCCCCTCCACCTGACCATCCTGAATCCTGAACAGAACTACGCGCGCGGGTTTGCGGTGTCACAGCTATACGGTATCTCACATCCCGGCCAGGAGTAAGAAGTTCTCTAAGTCCTTCTTTTGCCGTGTCGTTGGGCTGTGGAATGGTCTTCCGGCGAGCGTGTTCCCACCGGCCTATGATATGGGATCCTTTAAGCGTAGCGTGAAGAGATATTTGTTCAGGGCGGCATGATCGCTGCGACTACCGATGGGTTTTTTTTCTTACTTTTCGATAGTCGTTGGCGTTTTTTGGACTGCACCATGCTTACCAATAGATATGGTGCAGGCACTGTGTCGAGTCAGTTTAAAAAAAATGTAATAATTATTTAATTTTTCGTGTATCTTTAATATTTTTGTAATGACCAGTCAACCCTCAGCCATCAAAAAGCATGAAGAAATTAAACAACAGCATAACAAGCATAAATCGAAGCGATAACAGAATGTATGACTGTGAAACTATACCTGGTAACAGCATTTTCTCGGGCAGGGTACCAAATGGTAAATGTGGCTCACCGGGCTCAGAGGCGTCGGGATGCTGGAGGTCCGCAGCAGGCTCAACTTGCGCCTCTGCTCGGCGGAGAGGGAGGCGCGCCGGCTCCTATCGAGTTCATACGCCGTGATATCAGCCGAGTCTACGCTCAGTCCGCGGAACAGCGAGGGGCGGAACATCTTTATCAACTGTTCAGACGCTGATCTTTGAGGGAAAGGCGCTTCGTTACTATTTATTACCAGGCACGTATTCAGGCTCTTTATATTTTAACCCATAACTTGGCAGAAATGTATTTTTTTTAATATCAAAATAATTTTCATACTACGTAACCCTTATGACTAGTGGTGAAAATGCCTGGGAATTTTCCCGGGAATTTACGGAATGTTCTCGGAAGTTTTGGGGCACTTTGGGAAAATTCCTGGGCATTTTCATCACTACTTATGACCCAAGGGTATCTAGAAAAAAATAAACGTGCGTACGAAAACTAAGAATTTACCAAAAAATTCATATAAAAATATTAAGGTTGCGCTAAAGAATTATGGCACTAGATTATGTTAATTCTGATGTATCTCCACAGATACGTTATCAAGAAAAGGGTTAAAATGAAACTTTAAAAGAAACATTATATTTCATTCAGATAGATTTACTTCCAAGCGCTTTACAATTGTCTAAAGAAAAGGTTAAAAGGTTTTTGAGATGTTATATTGCCTGATTACCAGAACTGGATCGATTTTGCCTATCATAGTACGGGATCAAAATATTTATCTTAAGGATATATCGTTAAAATCGGCTGGAAACAAAATCAATGATACCTTATCAAATATTTTTAGTAATACTTGTCATACGGGAAAACAAGCTCGAGTCTTAACATTGTTCAATTATTCACTATTGCATGAAGTCATCATTCAGTATCATTCCTGTTAGTTCTTCCGATATTTTCTTTTTTATGAGCAATTAGGAAAAAAAGCCCATTTTTATTGGGTCATTGTCATACTGGCATAATGAAATGAAATATTATTTAAAATAGGACTGCTTCCAAGCACTTTAGAATCGTCAAAAAAAGAAATAAAAATGGATCTACCACCCGCTTGAAAGTAGAATCTACCGAGAAGAGTCGGCAAATACGTACGAATAATATATAATATACAATAAACAAGGAAAGCAATCCTTGTAAGGAAAATTGTATACATTAAGACCACGCACTTTTATCATTTAAACAACCATTGAAGAAATAATATCTCGTATTTAGCAATTTACTTTTAATAGTTAATTTTTTTTATATATCAACGGTGATGACTCTAAGAAGTTTTTAGGTATTGTATTATGTATGTAGTATATATGTATATAAAAAGCATGTCATTTTTAAGCCGGTTATTAGGTAACACTAATTTGTGTTTATTTCTATACAATTCAAGTAGAAATGATGCTTGATATATCTTTAATAAAAATGCTTAATTTGATATTATAATAGTTATTTTTAAAACTATACCTCAGTACGTGCCTGATAATTTTACCGTTTGAAAATATGTAAGAATGAATAGGCTTGTCGGAATTGAAATGTAAGGAAAATATAGGGCGTGCAGCTTAGTTTTATGATTACAATGAGTTATGTAGTTTGTTTGAATTCAATCACATTTCATGTTCTCAATGGAGTTTAGTAAATATAAAACTATTTTTCGTAATTAAGATATTATTTGAGTTATTTTAACTGTATTTTAAAGTTATTTTTGTTCTAAATGGCACACTACCTAGCTATCATTATGATACACGTGAGAAACATTAGTGGCTGTATCCATTTTGCGTTTATATGTCGTGCCCAACGTGACCAGTAGCGCAGCTGATCGCCATTCTTAGGGCACTTATACATGCAATTTCTATTATATTCCACGCGGGTTTCCTCACGATATTTTTTTTCACCGGTGAGCATGTGGTGCCTCCATACTTAATCTGGAAAAACCCAGAGGTACGTGCTAAGATACGAACCTACGTCCATTCTCGTCTCCTCGCTTGGAAACCGGTCGATTATCCACTCAGCCATCACAGCCAAAGCTTTAAAACTGGACGTAAATGTTACAAAATATATCGTAATGTCAATTCTTGAATCTGATTCGTTTTGTTTATTTATGTTTGTACGTATGGCTTCAATCTAAATCGAATCGCAGATCAAGAAAGAAAATAACTCAAAGGTATTCTATAAAAAGCGTCTCTTAAAGTCTTTTCTAAACATTTTATAGCACTTGCAGTTTTATTACTAGATTTATAGTGACAAATATTAGGATAATAACATTGATCGGGAAAGATATAATACATTTTAAAGAACTGTTACGAAAATAAAATATTTCTCGCAATTAGCTCACGATATTCACGACCTCACTATCGACTTGGGAGTCTTTAAAAGAAGAGTGAATAGGCTTTTGTTGAGTAGACGTGGTCTTTCGTCGGCCTCATCTTCACCTTTCACAAGATGTGATTGAGGACAAACGACCGCCTGTTATTAAAAAAAAATCATGAAAACACCGTGATGTCCTCGGAATCTGTTCCATTGATTGTTGTCTAAAAATCAGCGCAGGATGGGGAGTAGCAGCGTCGCCCAGCACACGCTGAGCCGAGACCTCTTATTTGTAAATCCGCTTGTAAATTAATAAAAAAAGATTTCTCTACTTTATAGAAGATATATAAAAAGATATAGGGTGCAGCGCTACTGCACCAAGTTACCTACAGCACTCAAGCCACAGTCTAGAGCGGCTAGCCACGTTGAAGATCACAACGCACCAGGACCGCAGAGACCGTGGTTATTTGGTGGAAACCTACAGGATAATGAACGGGTATTATGACCTTGAAGGTTTTGCCAAAATGTTCAAACTCAGTAGCAGCACTCATATCGCAAGCTAACAGCTTAAGCTATGTACCAGCCGCTCAAACAACCCACACAAACAGTTTCTAAGCAAGAGGATTTTCAGAGAATGGAATGATCTCCCAGAAGACGTAATCTCAGCTCAAAATTTAAAATAATTTAAAAGTCACCAGGACAGATACCTGCCCTCACGGCGGCCCTGACAGTACATGAAGATTCCCACCGGTTTTAAAAAATGAGGGAAAGAAAGCCCTCGAGTGGAGACCACGAACCGGTCGTAGGTATGTGGGAGACAGCCGGCCTGACGGACCATTGATCTGGTAACGATGGCTTGGAGAAACTGGCTGGTGAAAACTCGAGACCGCTATGAATGCAAAAGATTGGAAGAGACTTTCAGTTAGGATTGAGTGGCTGAGTAGTTTAACGAGATAGAAGATAAAATATATATTATGATTTTTCAAAACAGGTTACCGTTTCTGCTTTAAAAAAATGTATTTTATATATATAATTTTCGCTAACTGCTCCTAAGCATCATGAAAAGTCGCGTAGTCATTACTTGAATTAATTATTGTATATTTTTTGTTTAAATGTTGTAACTATAAACAAAAAAAGGAAAATTAATGGAATAATGCTCATATTTAGAATGGTATTAAATAGATTTAGTAATGCGTTGTTAATACATGTTAAGGAATTTAAAGAAAATCATTTAATGTAAGATTGAGAGTTATATGTTTTGGGATATTGGACTATTGTGATGCCTATTTTTCGTTTGTTATTATATTTGTTACAGAGTATCCATGCAAATGATGTGATACCGCTTTTATTTCACATTTGTTCAACGCTGCGTAATTAAGAGAGCTTTAAGCCAATTATTAAAAAAAAGTTTATAAATTTCAAATCACCTTCGCCTCTCCATTACGTTCGAAACACTTTAAGAATAATTTAGAACTATTTTAAAAACATTGTCACTGTCACAGTTGTGTATTGCGTGTATTTTCGTCGCGAAAGCGGTGCGATCGGCTGTGCGGCCGATTTACTGGGCGCGAACGTAGGGCGGGCGGAGCGACCGAGTCGAATAAGAGGTAAGAACTAAAGTATTTCAGTAACAGACAAGTCTAGAGATGTTCTGAAACCGATGCGGTGTTGATCCGTCGCCAGGACGTTGCACAATTATCTATCTGACATTTAAAACTAGACCAGACGACATTCGTTTGTAGTCCCAGAGTCGACTGGTCCTAGAGTTCTACCTATATTAACGCCACGCCCGACAGGGTCCATAATTTTAACTAAAACCGTCAGCCACTGCTATTCCACGAGCCAAGAAAACGTTCTAACTACGCCTGTCAGGCTACACTTGCTAGATGTGTGCACACATACAACACGAGAACACCACATGTGGATATTTTCCACGAGAGCTGCGGGTTCTTCAGGAAGAAAGTAGTCGAGGCTATCGAGCCGTTTTCGGACAGGGACAGTTAACATACACATTTATACACACACACTAAGTCACACACACAAAGTACACAACCACACTACACATTTCACATATAAATTTTACTAACATAATAACTTTTAATAACTATTTCATAACAATTATTTGAATCGCATATAATGCTCTCATATAACCTTGTTACACAAATCATCTTGGTCAATCCGATTTTTTGTACGTTTTCCTGCATTAAATTATAAAATTATATACTGTAGATTTGTGAATAAATAAATAAATAAAAAAAATCTTTTTGTGATCTGTATACATTGTGGAGTGCAATAAACAGATTGATTGACTACAATTATGTATTCGATGATTTTGGAAAGTATAATAATAGTAAGTATTGAGACTTGGGAGAGGTCTGCGTTTAGCAGTTTGAAGACTCCCATATTATACGAAGCTAGAAAGAAGGTGTTCACAGCGAATTCTAATCCTTGGCCTCCATATGTTATATAAAAAGAGGACGTAATATTAAAAATAATGTTTTTCTTTCACGAAACAATTAGTTAGTACTTTTTAATGAAACAATTAGTTGACATAATATATTTTATTTTAGCAATAATGTCAGTCTCTTGGTCTAGCATTGGTTTGTTGACACGTATTCAACCATCATGATAACATTTTTGTATCCTATAACATGTACCATATAGGGTTTTGCCTACATAAGAAAATATCCTAAACCTAAATATCCTAAATTTGTATATGAAATAGCATAATCAAAATTTCATATATAATAAATGCTTAGAATCAGTGTGAAACTGGTCAGTGGTCACGTTGAGCACGAATACACAAGCGCAAAGTGAATATAGCCATTAATTCTCTGCTTATTCCGAAAGGAATATAGTCTGCTGATATATTATTGCATTATTCAATACTGAGAATATTTATATACATTTTTCTCAATTGTGGTAGTAGGACGATTGGCCGAACTGATCCTGACCACAGTACACGAGTGTAAAGACTGTCATAGTGTCTCGCTTTAGACTGTCGGGTTTCGGGATCAACTTGTGTATATCTAGTAGCTCATATACCTAGAGACCTTCAGTGGTGGTATATGTGGGCCGTCAAGACGATGGAAACTCAATCGATTTTCGTCTTTTGACAGTTGTTTTTGTTTCTGGACTGCAGTGTACATACCATCAGGTGCACTGTATTCACAATTTCTCAATTAAACACAAGCAATATATAATAAATAAATAATACATATGACCCCATTTGGCAACCTTGGGCTCAATCGATTGCTGATTGACACTCCGGGTGCACTGCCCTCACAGTGACCCGTTTGGCCCTACGTAGGATTTTCCACCGTGATAGAAAAAAAAGGTTCTTACGTCGCGTAAGTTACTCAACTCGATCACCGACTTAAAGAGGCCTACCTTTAAGTTATCCATAGACTATACTCTGGAGAGAGTTATTCTGGAGAATGTGCGGCTATGTTGTATAATTTTACTCCTCCCCCTTTTACCATAAATTGACAAAGCGCCGTGTGAATATACACCCTTATGTGGTTGATACTCCAGCTGCTCGTACGAAGCGATTCGCCTTCTCTTTTATTTCTGTGAACCGCCAGGGGGTGGAATTCACATCCTGCATCTGTTTTTCAAGACATCTTCAAACGACCAATGAATCTGTATTTTTTGGGTGAGCACGCTTCATCATCAGCCTCATCATCACTTTCAATCAGGTGAGATCGAGGTCAAGCACAAGCCTGTCAGTAATAAATTAAAAAACATAACTCTGCCTTGAGCAATACGTAAAAGTATAACATAATTTTAAATTAACGATAATTAATTCAACTTACCCTTTCTATGTTAGGTCGCCTTCTACGAAAAAATTCACTCACACCACATAAATACATGATTTAATAATTAAGGTGTACCTTTTAAAAGAGTCTTAAAAATATATATATTTGAGGGTATTATTAGATACGGTCACATTGGAGAGAAATGTTTGAGCAACCCACATTCTGTCTCTAGATGCTTCACACTGGTATCAATAAAATGCGAGACCAATTCATACTATACAGGTTGATTCGATTTCAATTCAATTTCATAGGTTCATGTTAGCTAACCCAGCGAACATCAAAGCACGTAACAGTTAATGAATATCGTTTGAACTTTTAGATAAACACACTCCTCTTTTTCCTTCCTCACTCACCTCTACAGCTCCCTTTCCCTCTCTACCACTCCCCCTCTCTCAGTCCCTCTTCTCACGCCCCTCCACTCTCTATTCTCTTGTACATTCATTATAGCAAAGAACCAAAGATAAAAAATCCATATTTGTATTCCTAGCTTAAAAAGGAGGCATCTCCCCATAGTAAATTGTATCAGCTATTTCAACCCTTTCAAGTTTTATTTTCGTATTGAAAGGTACCCTATGTCCATCTTCATGATCAAATCTATTTCTGTCCTAAAATTAATCAAAATCTGTTAAGCAGTTTTGAAAACGGAATATAAAAGCATAACACATTTTAAAGTTCCTTGTTTTGTACTCATTCTCAATACACTCAACACTGTGTGTGTGTATGTGTAATGCACACTTTCGAATTTATTTTATCTCTATGCTACTATATTTTATCTCTATCCTTATTATGTCTACTGTATTACATTTTACGATTGCATTACTTCTGAACAAGCGTCGAGTAAGACGCCCAGAGGCCAGATGGACTGGTCAATTATCAGCTGGACTGAACAGGCTAGGCCGAAAAGGAAGCTGGATATTTATGGACGTATAGAGGATTTTGTCATAGTGGATCGTTTCGGTCTGTCGCGTTTCGGGATCAGCTTGTGTGCGTTCAGTTGTCTATGTAAAGTTAGGAATTTATAATAAAATAAATTATAATAAAATACTGTTCATGTTCTATCATTTACTTAGTTACCAATGAATCAACAAGTTTCTATAACAACGACATTACCTGACAGTCTATATACCTAGATACCTTCTGTCGTGGTATTTGCGAGCCGATATGACGATGACGTAATTCAATGAATTTCCGTCCCTTGAAAGTGTCTGTCGTTTTAGACTGCATTTTCCATCAGATGTGGTATGCTCGCTTTATCGAACTACACACATATACATACTACTCAAGACAGAAGAGATCAGTGACACTCGTATGTGGTGTGCTCAATTTGTCGAGTCAATATATTTAGATACAACTCAATATATAATAGAAGAGATCCGGGGCACTCCTTTGGAAAAAGTATATTTTTAGCAGTGGGCTAATGTGGACTAAAACTAATGAATCGAATAGAAATAAAATTGTAGAGTCCGATTAAAGTTCAATTTCGGCCAAAACTTTGGGTCATTTTAATCGAAGCCGAAGATTTTGCCGATAGTGCCGGAGCTGAAGTTTCGATTAGACGTTGTTTGCTTACATTTTGAAACACGCTGTAAGTTCCAGAGTAAGTTAAAACCGCCTCAATCCCGCAAGATCCGAATGTTTTAATTGTTTACTACTCTCGAACCACTTGATTGAATTGACTTTAAAGAGCGATTCGTTCCACGAGCATGTGCACAGTGCATTATTTTAAACATGAAATGAAAATGTTTGTCCATAATTTTTTTATACAATAAACTTTATTTTGGTAGCTCGGTGAAAACTCCTACATAGAACCGCTGTGAGGGCAGGGACCCCGGTGTGTCAGGCTCCTACTGTCTAAAAACCCCATGAATATCCCTAAAATCGCTGCTAGTCGAGTCTGGGGATCCATATTCCTCCAACGACCCGGCGGACTAATAGCCTTCTACTCTCCATCTCTTTGAGCGTTGGGAGTAAAGAGCCCACCTCTCAAGACCCTTCTAACGGTGGACACCCTCAAGCCTACCACCCGGAGATTTTAAGTACTTCCATCAATTTTCTATATTAAATATGTAATATATACAAAATTTGTAACTTCTGCTCTGACAAGTACCAAAAAGTTTCCAACTTTTAATCTCTTACTACATACATATAATTCTAAATAAAAAAAAATAAATATAAATTTAAATTAAATTTCTAAATTCTATTATAGAGGCTTTATTATACAGTGTTTACTAATATTTTATATTATAATTTTTTAATGGGTGTTAAATATTTTATCTGTTGGTCTTATATGTATTTCTGTTCTTGTATATGTGTATTTTCATATTATTATCTATGATACTTTAAATTTTGTGTATCTGTACTCCATTGATCCCTTCCTTGCTGTTTTCTGCGCGTCGACGCAATAAATGGGTGTCAGCTGAAAATCAGCGCTGGGTGGCTCGGCTGGTCACTTAGCATTTGCTGAGCTGACTTCCCTTTGGCGCATCATCACAACATAGGGTATTTACTTTTATGTTTTCTGTCTTTAATAACCTATTTTACTGTGTTGTGTTGTGTGACAATTAAATGTTTTATTATTATTATTATAAATCTAGTTTTTTTTACACTGGCTCGATATAGTGACTACACAGTACCTGATGGTAAGTACAGTGTAGTCCAAAAACGAAAGCGACTATCAAAAGATGAAAATCCATTGATAGTCTACATCGTCATGTCGGCCCACATATACCACGACTGAAGGTCTCTAGGTATATGAGCTACTGGATGTACACAAGCTTTATAATAAAGCAAATTACGTCTAGCGCATTTGCTAATAAGAAGAAAAAAGCATCATGTATTGTATATGCATGTATCTTACAAATAAATACAGACACGAACATAATAATATTATTATATAGAAAAAAGTAATGATAACTCTCAAGGTCGATGCTGCAATACCCTTAATAACATTACCTAGTATTTAAGTCTATTTATCTCAGGTCATGTTTATATAATCTAGCCGAAGCGCTAGGTCGTTTGCACACAGATAGGGTGACTATGACAGTGAGTCGTAAGGGCATTGATTTATTCATGGTGAACTTTTTTTAATCATTACTCGGAACACCACGCCTGATTGTGAGTGTATATATATATATTTCAATACACAAGACTAATGAGTCATAAAGTATGCAATTGATAATTTATTAGTGGTTGAAAGCGTTTTTAAATATAAACAGCCTTTCAAAAACTGGACGCTTAGCTACTAAAAAAGAGATTTCATTACTCAATTTTGTTTCATTTATCATTTTTATTTCTACAGTACGCTCTAATGGTTCCTTTCAAAAGGTCTCCTGGTTTCGCTTTAACCACTACGTCGAAGTATCGGTACCCAGCGCCACCACGGAGTATGATGGGGATACCATCCACAGTTTCAATCGCCAAATGACTTATCTGTCAAGAAATATAATTTAATGAACTTTCAGACTAGACTTATACATTTTTATAGAGATACTAAACGCCTGATATAATTAAATAGCAATCACATTTATCGTTGCTAAAGAAACATTGTTTTGTTATAAATTAAATTATGTTTGGATTAAATCGTGTTTTTGAGGTGATTGGCCGATTGCCTACAGTACACGAGTGCAAAGTCGGTCATAATGACTTGCTGTGGCCCGTCACATATCGATATCAGTGGGCGTAAGTAAACTCGTATACCTAGCGACCTTCAGTCGTGGTATATGTGGGCCGACATGACGATGTAGACTGTCAATGGACTTACGTCCTTTGATAGTCGCTGTTGTTTTTAGACTACATTGTACTTACTATCAGGTGCACTGTAGTCACTTTGTTAAACCAGTGAAAAAAACTAAGGTTTTGTTTTTTCGAATTTACATAATTATATTGATTTCCGTTTTTAAACGTCAAAATACTAATGCAGGTAATATTTTTGAAATTATCATAACGCTCAGGCTGACTAATATCTTCGTACAATTTAACGTTTAAAGGCGGCTTGTACTAATAAATTTAATCTAGTTTAAATGTGTTTAAAATGATATTTAGTGTTAAAATGTACTTATTGTTTTACACGGAAATATTATCCAAGTCTAACAATTGTTAAATTTAAATCTCAATGATGATTAAGTCGTCGAATTAAACTGCTCTAATTAAATAGCATGTGGTATACTCACTATCTATTTATTTATTCCTGTCCTTAACATTATCTATGTTCTATTTCTTAATACTATACTGACATATAATTAACAAGTAATTTAAATAACATTATTATATCTTCACTAATTTATCTAAGTAATTTTATCAACACATTTCAAACTAACACACTTGATATTTATTCCTTAATATCGTGTCGTGCGGTGGAAACGGCTCTAAGGTAGAGAGCCGCGGGATACAGGCGCGCGCGGGGAAACTGTACTAGATTTAATTTGTTGGTGCAAGTCGCCCTTGAAACTTAAAATAATTCGAGAAATGGATTCGAAAAAACTCACCCTTGGGCTTCAGTCCTAGGTTGTGCAAGAGACTTATAATGACTATTACCCAATTAATCATTCTTGTCGTCCAAATCGGCAGCATAAAAACCATATTGTATAATATATATATATATATATATAATGTTTCCTCAACTAGAACATTAACTTACAATGCAGTCAAACAATCCTTCACAGAACAAATGATGTCCTGTCGTTTTCGCAGCGTATTCGAAGCGTCTTCGGTAGACTCTGGTATCGTTTGTCCCTTTCGACCCTTGGATGATGCTGCGATACGGAGACCGGAAAACCGGAGGCGATCTTGAAGGCGGCAAAGTTTCTGGACGCTCGTAGCGACTGTTCACAGCCCTGGGACTGTTTTTTTTTAATGTCAAAAATACTAACAGACAGGTTGGAAGGTGGCTACTGGCGTCTATACTACGAACACTAAAGGTATCATCATCATACTGCCAGGCTTGGACAGAAGAAGAACACAGGAGCCAACTCCTTATATGTCCGAACATATAAGAGTAAATTCTAATATGCGATTTATTTCTTATTCATACAAGGGTTGCCAATGGCTCAATACAGTAGTTCATTCATATAATACATATAAAGGGTGTTTTTTATAGAGGTATAGAACTTTAAGTTGCAATAAAACAACGATGGATTATTCGATTGACATGAATTTTATTTATCCGAAAGATAATCTTGTGGCATTACATTTTAAATATGATTTCTGTCATATGACCGCCACGGCTGGCGCGGATGTAATCCAATCTGGACGTCCAATTTTCGATGGCTTTTTCCAACATTTGTGACCGTATATCGGCAATAACACGCCGAATGTTGTCTTCCAAATGGTCAAGCGTTTGTGGCTTATCCGCATAGACCAGTGACATTACATAGCCCCACAGAAAGTAGTCTAGAGGTGTTAAATCATAAGATCTTGGAGGCTAATTCACAGGTCCAAATCGTGAAATTAGGCGGTCACCAAACGTGTCTTTCAATAAATCTATTGTGGCACGAGCTGTGTGGCATGTTGAGCCGTTTTGTTGAAACCACATCTCCTGGACATCATGGTTATTCAATTCAAGAATGAAAAAGTTAGTAGTCGTGGCTCTATACCGATCACCATTGACTGTAACGTTCTGGCCACCATCGTTTTTGAAAAAGTACGGACCAATGATTCCACCAGCCCATAAAGCGCACCAAACAGTCAGTTTTTGTGGATGTAACGGTGTTTCGACATACACTTAAGGATTACCTTCACTCCAAATGCGGCAGTTTTGTTTGTTGACGTAGCCATTCAACCAGAAGTGCGCTTCATGGCTAAACAAAATTCTCTTATAAAAATCGGGAACAATGGTAATCTCGTTATGGGCCCATTCGACGAATCTACGCCTTACTTGATGATCGTTTGGCTTCGATTCTTGCACGAGTTGGATTTTGTAAGCACGCAAACCAAGATCCTTCCGCAAAATTTTCCATAAAGTGGATGGACACAGATCCAATTCCTGTGCTCGATGGCGGATGGACTCCTTCGGGTCTTCCTCAATGCTACGCTCTACAGCAGCAATAGCTTCTTCTGTACGCACCGTACGGCGTCTCTGGAGATGCGAGTTATCAATAAGAGTAAGCGTGGTGCGAAAACGTTCCATGGTTAATCGAATTAACTGCTCTGATGGATGATTTTGTCGACGATAAAATGGACGTAGTGCGCGATACGTTTTCCGCACAGAACCATTATTTTCGAAATAAAATTGCACTATTTGCAAGCGTTGCTCAGGCGTGAGTCTATTCATGATGAATTGCCAAACCAAACTAAGAATAAATCACTTCACAGCTGTTAAATCGGTCGCCATCTTGAAAAGTAATGCCAACTTAAAGTTTTATACCTCTATATAAAACACCCTTTATGTAGTGGAGGCCTCTACCGCTTGAGGGAGGCTTGTGAATCAAAAGATAGTCTTAGCGTGAATTCGATTTATTATCTGTTTTATGCACGTTTTATATAATTCACGTAACCTTAGATACCACAGTGCATTGTACTCAATAGTGCATTGAACTTCAAATAACTGTATAAGTACATTGAATCCATACACACACAATTGTACAGTGCCTATTAAGACATCCACAGTATACATTAGAGTGGGCTGTTTTATATAGATATTAATAAAACTCATCTAAACATCATCATTCATGAAAAAAAGGCGTTAGTAACAATAACAAAAGGTACAGTCAGACAGAGTACTACGAATATAAATTACAAACAAGATTAAAACAATTGTATCTTAAGAAGATAAAATAATAGCGTAAGGATAAATTCAAAAAAATCAAATACAGAATAAGGTCATATATTATTATAGGTTATGCTCTACATCATTTTCATAAATTTGAGGCGATTCGCCTCCTCTTTTTTGGCTACGAATCGCCAAGGAGTGGAATTCTCGTCCTGCGTCTGTTCTTCCAACATCTTACGACATGGAATTCTTCAAACGACGAGTGAATCGGTATTTGTTGGATGAGCGCGCTCCATCATCACTTTCCACCAGGTGTGATTGAGGTCAAACGTCCGACTGTAAAACATAAAAAAATCTACTTAATTAGAATTTAATCCATTACTTTTCTTATAAAGTGTTCATTGTATAATAGTTGCCATATTTATTTTAAAATATATATGATACTAGCTGTGTCCGCGACTTCGTTCGCGTGGAATAGTTATTTTGGGCATTTTAGTTAGTTATTTATTTTGAAATTGTAATATCTTCTAAGATGTTCATTGAAATTAAGTGATGTCAAAGACAATTTTGTTCACAATTAAATACTCTTAATCAATAACACATTTATTTGGATAAAGATTAATATTATTACGTTGATACAACTCTTAACATATAATGCATTAATTTCGACCAAATTTGATTACCATAAAAACGGTTCTAAGTGAGTTAATCTTAAAAGATAGACATATACTGTCGTGGACATTTGTTGAGATCATTTCAAGAGGAATAATTATTTCCTACATATATTTTTGGTATCTTGAACCGTTTTCGCAGCGCACGCAATGGAAGCCCTCAAGGATGAATAATTTTCCCCGTTTTTTTCACATTTTCCATTATTTCTTCGCTCCTAATAGTTGCATCGTGATGTTATATAGCCTAAAGCCTTCCTCGATAAATGGTCTATACAACACAAAAAGAATTTTTCAATTCGAAGCAGTAGTTCCTGAGATTAGCGCGTTCAAATAAACAAACAAACTCTTCAGCTTTATAATATTAGTATAGATAGTAAGTATAAAAATACTTACATTACACGGTTCCCTAAGCCAAACCTATTAATTTTCTCATAAAAATATGATTCTGTAGCAGCCAGCGGCGTTACACAACACAGGCCAATAAATAATTCTATAGATAGTTTCATAATAAACAATTCGTCATAACGATTTATGAAAAAATCAAGCCAGCTTATTTATGGCAAAAACATGAATTTCATTGTGAAATATTGCGCTGCTGTGGTATTTTACGCGACCAATACGCCCTCCTCTGTGATTTACGAGTATTTTATATCGATACGCCTACGAATTTTCGCCATATGGCAGTGGTTAAATTCATGCCTGTTGAACAATCGCTGTAATCGAAAATTAAAAAGTTATTGTTCATTTGTTCTTGATAAGTTTTGTATCAGATGCCAGATTTATTGCATTTATATGTCGATTTTTCTACTCAGTACTTACTTGACGTCATGGATAAATGGCAGCGGAAGGCTGTCCGCGTTGTGAATGATCCTGACGTGACTAAGCATCTAAAACCGCTCCAGTTGCACAGAGATATTGCCTCACTAAGCATTTTCTACCGTCTACACCACGGCAAGTGTTTTGAAGAGCTATTTGACCTTATTCCACCCTCTCCTTTCCTTAATAGAACCACGGGCACCGGTTTACGGAGTCACAGTTTTGCGGTAACTCACATCCCGGCTAGGACTAAGTTTTTCTAAATCTTACTTTTACCATGTTGTTGGTCTGTGGGATGGCCTTCTGGCGAGCGTGTTCCCACCGTCTTGTGATAAAGGGTCCTTTAAGCGTAGCGTGAAGATATATTTGTGCAGGCCGGCATGATCGCTGCGACTACCGAAGAGTTTTTCTTAACTGTTGATAGACATAGTCGTTTTTTGGAATACACCGTTTACCAATAGAGGTCGTGTGGTCACAATGCCGAGATAGGATTAAAAAAACTAGAGCTTCTATTGTCAATTGTAATCAGAATGGTGTGGTCACGGAATTCCCGGAAAATCCAAGCTATTCAACTTTTTAAATAGTAATATAGTATCCAAAGACTGGTTTTATTTGGTGTCCCGGGGGAAAATCCTACATAGGACCATCAGGGCCGCTGTGAGGGCAGCGAACACGGTATGTCAGACTCCTACTGACTAAAAAATATAAGTTCACATGAAAAAATACTACATTCGTTGTTTTTTTTAATTAAGGCAAGGGTAAATTTGCACATAAATAAAAAAACACTTCAATAGCAGGAACAAAACGCCAATGACATTTCCGATTTTTGACAACCTTCAAGTCTTAGTGATATCAACATAAGAATTGTATCCCTAAGCTTAGGGTGAGATATGGATAGCATTGGACGATTGCGAAAGATATTAACAATAAAAATAATTGCAGTCGACCAGATATATAACTGAGTCCAGGCGATTATTCTCCCAAAATATTTTTCATTTTTTCAAGCCCTAC
Organism: Automeris io; assembly: GCA_036320925.1. Classification (NCBI taxonomy): domain Eukaryota; kingdom Metazoa; phylum Arthropoda; class Insecta; order Lepidoptera; family Saturniidae; genus Automeris; species Automeris io. Next base: position 16,851,757 of record JAUDJH010000008.1, on the reverse strand, counting down.
GCAAATGCTTGGAGTACATCATCGGACTCGCGATAATTTTTGATCAGTGAAAATATTTAATAAGCTGAGCTATTTTTAAAACGAATTATAGATAACGACTGTGTTTGCACGATAATATAATGAAACGTTCTATAATTTAATAACTTACTTTAGTACCTTATAATATAGGTATATTATTATGTCGAATTTTAAATGAAAAAATATATAAAAGGTTTGTACTGAATAAATAGATAATCCATATTAAACATGCAAATATTTTTATTGCATTACTAATTAATTCAAAACCTGGATATACTGTAGTTAGACCTTTGTCTACATGATGCATTAATAATAATTACGACAGGAACGCAATGCCTGATTTGCTAATGCCACGATGTATCAACATCATCTAAAATTATGAGCTCTATTGAAAATCATCGATTTTTATCAAGAGGTTTGAACAAGCGAGATAAGCGAATTAAACGGTTTGTTATCGGCTTGCACTAGGTATAGAAGTTAAAGGCTTTAAATAAATTTAAGAAAATTATTATTAATTCTTGCACATCCGATGATTTGATAAATACTACTTGTTGGGGTGCTTAAGGTGTGCTTTTGATTTATTGTATAATTTCAATTAAGTACGTGTTACACTTACAATTAATTGTTTGACACTAAATTATGCGGATGACATTCATACAATTGCTCTTTACATAGATAAAAACTGCGTCGAATACTATTGATTATGATGATAAATACGTATTATGTAATGGTAAACACAGTTGTTTGTCCACAAATGTTTTATTACATTTGTTTGGTATATAGCTGAACTGAATAAAAATATGTTTTATTGAAATAAATTATTCAATAAAGCATGTTTTATCATTTAATTGTATTTTTTTTTCAGGATTTGTGAAATATTTAGGGAGTGTTTTCATGCGGACCTAGTAACATTATTACTTTCCGCAATTCCACTTACCAATGATTGTATATCAATATTTGATTAAGTGAATAAAAAAGTATCAATATATTAATGTATTTGTATTAATTATACATTTCAGTTGTATTAAAATGAGTGTTTGCGAATTAGATTGTTAGGAGAAAGAGTATTTAAACTTTAGGTTCCTTTTCATTTCTTCATCTTTGTTCCTATAAAATGAGCCGTAAGTGTGAATATTTTCTACAAATTATTCACAAAGATTACCTTAAACTATACTATTCAGGTATACTATACATTGATTTCAGGTGCGGAATTTAAGAGATCATCTTCTCTAGAAATATTAGTCTCCCAGGATGTAATCAATGCACATGGACTAAAAAATAAATTGAGAGAAATAATTCAAGCCGGAAAAGACTTTGAATGTGACATTTTGTCATGCTTAAAACAACTAGTAACGCACGGCGATGAAGATATTGTTTTATTATCCATACAAGCTTTATCAGAACTTACTAAATGTGAGGAAAAAAGAGAAATGTATGCTCATAAAGACCTAGTACAGCCAATTTTGAATATACTTCGAGGCGATATAACTCCAGATAAAGAACCATTAGTCAAGCAATGCTGCAGAGCCTTAGGAAACCTCTGTTGTGACTGTGACAAGGCAAGAAAAATAATTCTCGATTGTAACGGAATTGCAGTGATGGGATATTTATTGGACAAATGTTTGGAGTTTTCTATGGATGAAATAAAACTATTAGCTATGAAAGCTATTTTAAACTATTCTATTGGTGGACAACCGTTCACTGGAGCAATGATAGATTCAGGTTTAATTGACATATTGAGGAAAATTTTGTCAGTAGAGTTATATAAGCAAGAGAGTGATGATGAAATTATATCCACAGCTTTAATACTATTAGGAGTAATAAATGATTCTACAACAGACTTTATGTTTGAGGAGGATGTGAATAAAGTAGTTTTGGATATATTACGAGAAACAACAAATGTGGAGATTTCAGAACTATCCTTAGACCATTTTCATTCTCAAACTGAACATGGTAAGATATCAGTACTAAGCAATGAGATCTATGAACCTCAAGATCAAAACTTTTCAATCAGAAAAAAAAAGGTTATTTTTGTATGACATACATGCAAAACATATCAAATACAGAATGCAAGTATACAGACTGTCATAGTGACTTGTTTTGGCCAGTCACGTTTCAGTTTGTATACCCAATTGTTCATACACATAAAGACCTTCCGTCATAATGAATGTGGGCCGAAATAGCAAAGACAACTAACTGTTAACATATTTTTGTCTCTTAGCGGTTGTTGCTATTCTTGGACTACTCTGTACATTCCATCTGGTACAATCTGGTCTTTTTGTCAAGCTAGTGTAAGAAGGAAAGACCTAGATAGACTATTTATTAAGCTATCTATTATTAATAGCTTTTGGAATTGAATGTTACATTTTAAGATTTTAAAAAAGTTTTTATTGTTACTCTAGCTACTGGTTTGGCATAAAGGACAATTATGCTATAAATAGCTGCACCTGGCTATAGCTTTAAGAGTCATGAGACCTATATCATTCTACACATTGTTATTCTTTGCAGTACAACAATAATTAAAAAATAATTCAATATATCCTCTACATTGTTCTAACTTTGGAACATATGATTTGTTAAATTTATTAATTATTTACTTTGGAAGGTTGTGGTTACTTGAAATGATATTTTCTCTAAAGTTTTAATAATAATAAATAATGGTAATATATTGTCAACCTATATCCCTTTCAGGGTGAGCAGAGAAACATTAGTAAGTGTGTGGGTCTAGATTCAAAGTTTTACAGATCCAGTTTTAAAAAGCATAAGAGTCCACTCCTGTGTATTCATTTGTGTGGTTAAAGATTTATTGTCCTTTTCTTTCTTTTAATGACTATTAAGTGATTATACAAATGCTTTAATGAGTCTAATTCAAAAGTGATACAAAACGTCAAGCTATATTTTAAAGTATGTTAATTTACATGTAAAAACCCTTAAAGTCAAATTTTAATTGATTTATGGATTAACATTCACTTCAAGCAACAAGATTCTCAATATATTAAATAAGCTCCCAAAAGACAATTTCTTTTCAACTGTGAACTAATTTATCAACTATAATGATGATGAAAATATATATTGTAGCGTGCACTCTGCCGATCCACTCTCGCGGACGCCGTAATGTTTATACGGATCGCTTACGCATCGTCCGCGGTGGACGGTAGGAGGGAGATTCACGTGACGTCTCTCGATCGATCGCGCGCCTTACAGACGGACGCTCGCATTATTATTGCTGTTATATGTAATTTCATGTTTAATGCTAAGGTTTTCGTGCAATATACGTATCAGTGAGCAATTATGGTGTTTTTACTGCCTTTCAAACGTTATAATATTATTTTTATCTCCAGATTCTGTGAAATTACTCATGGCAAGGGAAGGTGGATTACAGTTGGTATGCACTCGGCTAGAAGAGTTTATGAGGAGGCATGATTCCGGTGATTTAAATGCAGAAGACACTGAGGTGGAATCTATAATAAAGCAGGCCTGTGACCTAATAATAATTGTACTCACTGGGGGTAAGATATTTATATTTATGGACAATTACATACATTAACCTAGCTGCAAACTAGCGCGGCGCGTCAATCTACTCGTGCCAATGTGTAACTAGGTCGAAATGTCGAGCCATAATTAAAAGTAAGTTAATTCTGGCATAAGACTCGTTAAAGTATTTTTAATGAGAACAAAGTTTTTAAATGTGTGAAAGTTTTGTGTTGTCACATGTGTTTTTCCGTCTACTATCTTAATTATTCTGTTCTGTTTTATTGTGGAGTTAATGCACTTGTTAAGTTATGTGCAGTTTAATACACTGCAAATGTCTAAGTCACGCGAATTGTATTTAAATGCACACCAAATGAATAAAATATAGAGTCACTATAAAACTGCCTTCTGATTTATTCGTTGCCACATTATATTTCTTTTAATTTTTTTGTTTGTGTCAATAAATGTTTTTCTTTCTTTTCATCAGTTAGTCTCTCAGCTAATTTGGTTTTGGTTTAAATAAAAATCTTTAAAGACTCTATTATTGGATCTTTTAAGCTAAGTCTTTATACCATTTTCTTTTTTTTTAATTCTGATAAGTCATACTGCACTGCATCTGATTCAAAGTATCGATAGATCTTAAGCCGTCGCGATAATGCTGGCCTACATCAATATCTCTTCACGCTTTGTTTAAAGTGCTAAATATCAGTATGGGCACACGTACCCCATAAAACCATTCCACAATCCAAAGATTCAACAAAGGCACACTTAGGATAGTAGCCGTCCAGCGCCAGCCAGCGGTTGCCGGGCTGTGATGTTGTTTTTTTGTCGACAGGACAATGGATATGCTCTGGATCGGAAAAGATCTTTACATGGAAAGTCGTTCGATGTACGCATCTGCGCAACGCTGTCAGCTTGCGTGGCAAACACGCGATTGTGACAGCTGACAGCACCGCGCAGTCACGAACATCGGACGGTTAGCCATATAAAACAAAACGGTACATTGCAGCTTTCATTCCGAAGCAGCTTGGAGTTTCTTTCGGCGTTTCTTGTTAAGGTAATCGCTTTCGGAACGCTGGTAGATCACCTTAGGTTCTTTCCCTGGCTGAAGGCCCAAGTCAAGATCCGTATCCACAGGGGTACCCTTGCATTACCACCCAACCCATAAACTCGCTATCTGAGCACCTTCAGAGCTCGCCCTCTAGGCCCGGTAAAGTTGTGGTCTTTCCCGGTCAAGAGCGTATTGTCCTGGCGTTAAAAACATCGCGACAGGTCAGCCGTTGCCGTGCAACTATTGCCACAACCCGAAGTGAGCCTTAAGAGCAGAGATGGATAAAATGTAATCTGATTAATGATTGATTACAAAATGTAGTTGTAATCTTTATTTTCTTGCTCTGCAACCATGATTAAATCCATTTAAAACATTAAGAAATCATAAATGTGTATGCAATATTGGATTCTGTAGTGTTTAAAACATAGATGAGCAAAATTCAGTCCTATTGATGGTAAAAAATCTAAAATGTAATCGTAATCATATTTATTAATCTGATTACATTTTGCTCATCTATGCTTAAAATGAAACTTCTTAGTTATTTCTGTAACCAATAACTCATAAATGATCACATTTATAGCGAGTACGATGATATTTATTTTTAGATGAAGCAATGCATATTTTGTACAATAACGGAGTCGGTGAAGTTTATATAACGATGATCAGATGGCTGGACTCTCCGAACCATCATCTTCTGACTACAGCGATCCTGGCATTAGGAAACTTTGCCAGGAAAGATGAATACTGCACTCAAATGATGGATGACAGGATATATGATAAACTACTTGGTGAGTATGTCATTCAAGTCCTCACTTTAACCTATTTCGTTACGGGATCAGCTTGTGTATATCCAGTAGCTCATATACCTAGAGACCTTCCGTCGTGGTATATGTGGGCCGACATGACGACGGAGACTATCAATGGATTTTCGTCCTTTGAAGGTCGCTTTCGTTTTTGGACTACACTCTTCTTACCATCAGGTAAAATGCAGTCACTTTGCTGAGCTAGTGTAAAAAAGTTATCTCACTTCTATGTATCTTCATTTTTGTTTATCCGGCCTCGGCTTAGCGACACACCACGCCTGAGTGTAAGCATAGTGCTCTCCGAGAAACGGCTACGGTTATCAACAGTAAAGAAACACCTGATCGCAGTGATCATGCCGGCCTGTACAAATATCACTTCATGCTTCGTTTTAAGGAGCCGATATGAGAGCAAGGTCGCAGCCTTGAGTTTCTCGCAGCCTTGAGTTTCTTTCGGCGTTTCTTCTCAAGGTAGTCGCCTCCGAAACGCTGGTAGATCACCGTTAGGTTCGTTTTTCAACAGGCCGGCCGCCCAAGTCGAGGTCCGTACCCACAGGGGTGCCCTTGCGTAGCCGCCCAACCCATAAATTTCGCTGGCTGAGCGCCCTCTGCGTTCGCCCACCAAGCCCGGTTTTGTTGTGAAGGTCTTTCCCAGGCCACCAACGTAAGACACGCCGAAAAAAAAAAAAAAAAGAGCAAGGTGGGAACACGCTCGCCGGAAGAGTGTTCCACAGGTCATCGACTCGGGTGCAGTTAGAGAACTTCTTAGTCCTAGCTGGGATGTGTGATACCGTATAGCTGTGACTCAGTAAACCCGCGCGCGTTGTTCTATTATAGAAGGGACATGCACAGGCATCCTTCGAAGTTTAATTTGGTTAAGGCAACTTTAAAACTACTCAAATATATTGTTGTATAAATAACTAGCTGATCCGGCAAACGTTTTGCTATATAAGTTATTGTAATCTATACTACTAATATTATAAAGCTGAAGAGTTTGTTTGTTTGATTGAACGCGCTAATCTCAGGAACTACTGGTTCGAATTGAAAAATTCTTTTTGAGTTGAATAGACCATTTATCGAGGAAGGCTATAGGCTATATAACATCACGATGCAACTATTAGAAGCGAAGAAATAATGGAAAATGTGAAAAAAACGGGCAAAATTTTTCATCCTTGAGGGCTTCCATTGCGTGCGCTGCAAAAACGGTTCAAGATACCAAAAATATATGTAAGAAAGAATTATTCCTCTTGAGATGATCTAAAAAAATGTCCACGACAGTATATATTTATCTTTTAAGATTAAGTCACTAGAACCGTTTTTATGGTAAACAAATTTGGTCGAAATTAATGCATTATTTGTTAAGAGTTGTATCAACGTAATAATATTAATCTTTATATAAATAAATGTGTTGTTGATTAAGAATATTTAATTGTGAACAAAATTGTCTTTGACATCACTTAATTTCAATGAACATCTTAGAAGATATTACAAAACCTTACATAGCAAAACAACGTTTGCCGGATCAGCTAGTATCTTCTAAGATGTTCATTGAAATTAAGTGATGTCACAGACAATATTGTTCACAATTAAATACTCTTAATCAACAACAAATTTATTTGGATAAAGATTAATATTATTACGTTGATATAGCTCTTAACAAATAATGCATTAATTTCGAAAAAATTTGATTACCATAAAAACGGTTCTAGTGAGTTAATCTTAAAAGATAGACATATACTGTCGCGGACATTTTTTTAGATCATTTTAAGAGGAATAACTCTGTCATACATATATTTTTGATATCTTGAACCGTTTTCGCAGCGCACGCAATGGAAGCACCCAAGGATGAATAATTTCCCCCGTTTTTTTCACATTTTCCATTATTTTTTCGCTCCTAATAGTTGCATCGTGATGTTATATAGCCTAAAGCCTTCCTCGATAAATAGTCTATTCAACACAAAAAGAATTTTTCAATTCGAACCAGTAGTTCCTGAGATTAGCGCGTTCAAACAAACAAACAAACAAACTCTTCAGCTTTATAATATTAGTATAGATAATATATCTTCACGCTATGATCCTTACGGGATGAGCAGAGATACATTAGTTGCTGTATCTACTTTGTACTTATATGTCGTTAGCCGTGGTGGCTGCCGGCAGAATAGAATAGCACCCCCCTCTTCTTGCCGCGGTATCGTAAAAGGCGACTAAGGTATCCCTTTAACACCGCAATTCAACCAGGTGTTCATAGAAGGAAAACTCGACCAAACCTGCATCCCGCTCCCTCCCGATCGTACTGGTTCTCCATTCCATCGGGCCTGAGGGAGCTCGGACGAGAGAGTGATTTTCTGGCAGCGCGTCCAGTTATGCGCTTAAATATCTCCTGCGCAATTGACTGTTTCCGTAAACTGGACCTCGATTTTCTTAATCGGTGTTGAAACAGTCGCCGTGGCCGAACCCGGCTAGGACATCATCATATGTCGTAACTATCGTGACCAGTCGCGCGACTGATCGCCGTTCTCAGAGCACTTACTTACACATGACATTTCTATCGGATGCCACGCGGGTTCCTCATGATATTTTCCTTCACCGGTGATCATGTTATGCCTAAATCCGTACGTAACTAGTAAAACCCAGACGCACGTGGAGGGATTCGAACCAACGACCTAATGAAAGAAACAGAAAAAAAGAAAGAAAAATTTTATTGAGGCAAAGGAAACAACACACAACAAACATATTTATATAAAAACAACAATGAAAGAATAATACATAACATCCCATCATGTATCCTGTGTGCTGCTACCCATCTCAAAGAGCACCAGCTCAGCATATGCTGGGCGACGCTGTACGCGCCATCCAGCGCTGTTTTTCAGCCGACGCTCAGGGGAACCGATTGCGCGGACGTCACGGTGCTATTTCAATATTAGAACCTAACCAAATATACAAAAAAAATAATGGTTAGTTAGTGTTATATAGTTTAAACTTTTCTTGTAGATATTTTCGAAGTTTACCACGGATTTGCGGTCCGAATGAACAAGGAGCCCAACATCACGCATCTGATAGAAATAACCACCGTGACGAAGATACAGCACGCGGTGCTCTCGGCCCTGCGCAACCTGACCATCCCGACCGCCAACAAGCGCGTGGTCGCCGCCAAAGGGCGTGCAGCGCCGATATTGCTGCGGGCGCTTCCACTAATCAATGATCCTCACGTCGCGTACAAGCTCTTGGCTGCGATCAGAATGCTCGTTGATGGACAAGGTTAGTACTTTGTAATAAGGCGTATATGCGTAGATCAGAACGTATGTAAATAAAAGAGAGGAAGACATAAGAGAGAGGGGACGAAAGGGTTTCTTCACTAGAGATGGTGGTTGAGGAAAGTACGAAAAATTTATAGGACATGTTTATAATTTAAAAGTAAATTTTAAAGTTTTTACTTATTAGCAAAAAGTCTAAGGATCCCCAAAACTAAATTAAAATTAACTGTGCCCGCGAATGCGTTCGCGTGGAAATATTACTTTTGTTGTGTTAATAATTATTTCAAATTGAAATCTTTGTACAAATGGTAATATAGATGCCATCGATTGTTTCTTATATAAATTCAACAACACGGTGATTACTTACAACTTTATTATTATATGTAGTTCAGCCAAATCATTTGAAGAATTAATTTATACGTTTTTTTTTTTTTTTCAATATAATATCTCCTTCTTTTTTAAACTGACATAAGTTTTTTTTTAATTTATTAACCGATTGAAATATAATTAACACCAAATGTTAACCGCATCTATAATGATTAAGCTGTTTCTGAGGTTAGCGGGCACAAACGCGTACAGATACATGTATATTGGTTATCAATTCCGGTATATTTTTACTAACCTACATCGTACAAATTTTCCTGTAAATCGGTATATGTATATAGGAGCTCTTAAACCATTTCTCAACTAGATAGATGTCTGTAGCAAGAATTTATTATATAGTATAGTAAATTAATAGACAATTTTATAGAACCAACCAATAGAGCCTATATGACAAGTGTGAATCTCTTCAATCAATACAATGTTTTCGTTGTAGAAAGTGTGGCGAAGCAGTTAGCCAACAACCCTGAAGCTCTGGCGAGCGTGGCGCGGTGGGGGCTGTGCGGGGAGTCCACGGGCGCGGCGGGGGAGGCGCCTCGCCTGCTAGCCTGGGCCATCAAGTTGCTGACGCGCGGGGACACGTATTGGAGAAACATCCTACAGGTAAGCCTTTGAAAATACTTTATTGTTGGCTCAGACTGTCGCATTTTTTTGTAGACATACGCAAAATGTTTTGACACTGTACACTTTGGATTCTGCCAGTCGCGGCTCGGTAGTGGTACGGGCAGCCAGATCACGTGTCAATCTCGCGGCTGTACGGACTATACCGGATTCCTTTGCTTATATTGGATTACTGGTAACCAATGCATAACCTCCTAAATGTTACTTCGGCACATTAAGACTACCAACTTTTGTAGTATGACTTTTGGCAAAACGTAATACATCCCAAAAATATATTTTACTAGCTGATCCGGCAAACGTTGTTCTGCCATATAAATTATTCATACATGTATTTTTGGTATCTTGAACCGTTTTCGCAGCGCACGCAATGGAAGCCCTCAAGGATGAATAATTTTCCCCGTTTTTTTTCACATTTTCCATTATTTGTTCGCTCCTAATAGTTGCATCGTGATGTTATATAGCCTAAAGCCTTCCTCGATTAATGGTCTATTCAACACAAAAAGAATTTTTTAATTCGAACCAGTAGTTCCTGAGATTAGCGCGTTCAAACAAACAGACAAACAAACAAACTCTTCAGCTTTATAATATTAGTATAGATTTAGTTTTAGTGGGGTTTTCTATCTTTTATTAGCTCTATGTCTCGTAAATATTTCAACTTTCATTCATTCGATTCTGGCATAGATATGTCACAGTCAGTTAAGTGCCGACTCCTGCCCACCTCGTCGCAACCCGCTAGATAGGATCGCCTTTGTATGACGCGTGCCATAGCCGCGCCTTGATGATTTTTTATGTGAAGTTAAGAAGATTATAACTATATTGTTTTTCGACTCAAAAAAAAAATGAATTAGAAAAGAGTTTTAAGTCTTGACAAACCAAAGTAATCCTTAAGGGGATATATGTTAGTTATCCAAGGTGGTGGGTGATGACCTGTCGCTGCCGGCACTCGCTCGCGCGATGGTCGGTAGCGACAAGGTATAGCAGGCAGCCTATGGATGGAGGAGACGATGAAGGGGAATAAGGCGGCGGAGCGGGTTCGGGAGGCTATTGCCACCCCTGATAACCCAATCCGCCGCCCAACTCGGACAGGACGCCGGAGGAGAACCTTCGCCAGGGGCCATCTTCCATAACCGGATATACGCCGGGCGGTGCGCTTGAGGGAGTGTGCAAGTCCGACACACCGGGGGGCAACCCTCATCGCCCCCTGAGGTCCGTTAGGGGTTTCCCCCGGGTCACAAAAAAATGTGTTAGTTACCAGTAACCCTGTAAATACATGCATACTTGGAGCGAACATTGAGCTGTCCTCTAGAACCTTCTTGTCGGACATTTTAAAGTTTTTGAATGAGCTTTCAGGCGCAATATTTCCTTAATATTATGACATTGTGCTTGTTTGTGTTTTTTTTTTTGTTGATGGTTTTCTTTTCTTTGTTTTTATTGTGTAAATAGATCCTAATAACTTATATATATATATATATATATATATGTGGAGTCCATTTGCCGTCATCCGATTTTACCATTGTCACAGCGCATCGAGCCGGCGGCAAATGGACACGCACAACGTAATTAGTCACGCGTGAATGAGCCGCTGCAACATTGTTGCAATGGCGCCGCGTACGATGCATTCTGCTTCGGCTACCCGCGCAGCTCGCACTATCCGCTTGCTTGAGAATTTAGTTTGTATAAAAGTAGTTTGCCGTATCCGATCTTGTATTTCATATTTCATTAAATTCATCATAATCATAGTCTCATCTATCATTTGCTATCCAGCACCTTCGACAATATATTATAGCAGTACTCGTGTGTAGTCACACCACCCACGCACACCGACATCGCTATATATATATATATGTATATGTAGAGCTGTGCCGGTGAAGCGGCTGTGTCGTCCGCAAGGCCCTGTCAGAGTACCAGCGCTGCAGAGTCTAGTGCTCTGTAGCACAGCTGAGACAGGGCCCTTATTGGCGGCGGCCTAAACTTTAGTTATGTATTGTTTGTGATTTTTTATTTATTTTTATGTTTATTTTGATGTAATCTATTGTATCATGTTGTCACTTCTGTCTGGGTGCTGCTAATAAAACGTTTTCTTTCTTTCTTTACATAGATATTGTAGTGATTGTATGATTGATTTGTAAAATAGGTTAGTTATATTTGGCACTATTCTCGGAATTGGCCATTTAATAAAAAGTAAGTTTATTTTTGAAAACGTTAGAATATCTAATTTTAAAACTTGAAGTTTAATTGGAGGTTTTTTTCAATTTGATTTGAGACAGATTGAATGGAAAAATAGAATAGGAAGGTTCATATTGTAAAAATTACAAGAAATATACATGTAAACTTTACTTGAAATATATATGGGAATACAGATTTAAAAAGTGTATTATTCTAAAGCGAGTGAGCGACCAAACCCATAGTAAATAAAGCACGCCAGTAAGAGCGTACTACAATATCTAAAAAAAATAGCCTAATTATGATACTTAGTGTTACAGTAGTCCATAGGCTACAGTGACTTCTTACCATCAGGTGGGTCAGCAATTTTAAACGGAACCCTCGATGCGTAGGTCTGAATCACATTTAACCGGTTATTTTCGGTTTATTATTTCCAGGTTGAGGGTTGCATTTCCAGCCTGGTTTATATGCTGGTAGCCAGCCATTCCCTGATGCAGAACGAAGCAATACTGTCCCTAACGTTACTTGCTATCGAATCTTTAAAGAAAGCCTCTCCAGACCCGGACCGCGATTATGAAAAGCTCTTCATAAGTCAACTGCTGAAAGCAGAAATCGGAAAACATGTAGCAGTTTTAGTTGATACGAATTGTTCTAAAATGCCAGTGGAAGTGGCGGAGAATCTTGTCGCATTCCTGGATATAACATCGCAGAAGCATCAACTAGTTCTCGATTACAAGGCGTCGAAAGTTCATGATTTGTTGAAGAAATTCTCCGATTCGAGGAGTGATTTGAGCGACGATTTGAAAACTTGCATTTCAGCTGTCATAGCGACTATTTCTGATAACGTCAAAGATAATTAAGAAAATTATAAGTTTGAACTATTACTATTAAATTTTCAACATTTTCTAAACTATCTAGTCATAATTTTAAATGATTTGGAGCTGCAGTGGATATGGCATTTAAATATTTGTATAACTGAAAGTCATTTTATGGAAGAGACGCTCAGTATTTTAAAACCCTATGAATTTCTGATTCATTTTGACTAAAAATGAATAAAATAATGATGATCACAACTTTTAAGATGTTCGTCGGCCAGCGCGATTCGTTCGTGTTTCTCACGGCGCCCAAATCATACTTTCGGCACGCCAAAACGTAAACAAGCGATATATATAAATAGAAAATATAAATATAGCTTGTTTACTTGCTATCCTATCCAATGCAACTCTAAATTGTTATATTTAAAATATATTTTCCAAATTATTGCATTTGCTTTTAGCGATGTCAGACAAAATATTTTTGTAATTATCTACGACATGTATACATTCCGATCAAAAATTATATTTCAAGCTTTCATTGTATTTTTCATACTAATGTTTTTAATATAAATAAAATCATGCTTAGGTTATAAACTACAGAGAAAAACAATCACAGTGATTATTATTATAAATGTATGTATTTATACGTCAGGATATTTAAATTTTTCGACGCGAGAAAAAATCTTGTTTGGCGCTAAAGCCAGTAATTTTATCTTTGTTTTTCAATTACATGAGTTAATCCAACAAGAAAAATTTTACAGCATAATTTTTAGATACCGTGGTAATTTTATGAGTTTGAAGTTCTCTTAAATCAACCTATTTTTTATGAGAAAGCTAGCCCGCTTTGTGGATACACTGAGTGATGTGTCTGCCACCGCTATAATTTAGCATTCGAGACGCGAGCCTCGGTTTGCCAAGAACCGAGATTGCTATATGTTAGTCATTAAAAAAAAATTCAGTCTATGGCAAATATGCAAAAAATACTCATACTGCGAAATTCTATTCAATTGAATAAATACTATTTTGATGTATGCACTTTAGAATCATCAAATTTTCTTTAACCCTTATCTTGATAGTGTATCTGTGGAGATACATCAGAATTTACAAAACCTATTGCCGTAAGTTTTTAGCGCAAACTTAATATTTTTATATGAGTATTTAGGTAATTTCTCAGTTTTTGAACGCACGGTTAGTTTCTATTAGACATCCTTGGAACATAAGGGTTAAACGGTATGAATATTATTTCGATATTGAAAGAAAGAACATTCTGCCAAGTTAAGGGTTAAAAAAAATATGCATTGAATTATCTTATGGCAATTGTTTTTCTATATCGTAATTATAAGGAACTATTTACGGACTACTCCAATTAATGTGTTTATTTTTTAAGATAAATAAAATAATCCGATTTTATTTAGTACTTAAGGTCGATTTATTTTTAAAGTTTTTTTAAACTATTCTTTAATCTACAATGGGCTGCAGTTGCAATTTCTTTTATATATATTTAGGGCGGTTACACTAACAAATTAAATCTAATTTAAACTTATAGAAATTGCTATTGAGGTCGAATTAAGCCACTTCAATTAAATAGCGTTTTTTCAATGTAGTTTAACTAGATTTATTTTGTTGCAAGCCGCCATTGATAAAAATTATATTATGTAGTCAAGTATGATTAGGTTAAACGCTCTAGGAGTTCAAAGAGATATTAGAATAGATACCTCTAGTGTATTTATATATTATTTTATTGTATGAATTATAAACATTTGTTTTAAAATGAAGATGCATAGAGGTTTTTATAAGTGTGTGGCCACTGCAAATGTTTCTTGTACCTGCGAGTACAAAAAACATCAGTAGGAAAATTTTTTGTTGATAAAAAACATTTACAAGTTTTAGTGTTGCCAACTCAAACATACGTAATTGGATTTTTCATAAAAATAAATAATATCTTTAAAAAAAACTTGACAAACACTATCTCACTCACAAAAAAGATAATGTGAAATAGCAGGATACATGCACTTATCAGTTATTTCAACTGCTTGTCTGATAATAAATATTTATAAATGTAAATGTGCTATGGACTGATTGAAATTAGTGAGTGAAAAAATGAAATTAGTACAGGGGTCGGCAACCTGCGGCTCGCGAGCCACATGCGGCTCTTTGAGCTGTGGCTCTTTAGTTCCAAACGCAAATATTATTTATTCTACAAAAAGAACGAAAAACTTAAAACTCGTTTTAAATCGATGAATAAATAGATTAGTTTTTTGTCATCAAAAAACTTCATTTATACAAGAACTAAAGTAAGTAGTAGTATTGTTGACAAGAAATGTTTTTGTGGGTCTTTAAAACCTTTGAAATTTTGTAAATTGCAATTTTTGACTCTTCCGACCGAAAAGGTTGCCGATACCTGGTATAGTACATTTTTTTAAGTAAATATTTTTAATTTAAAACCACGAATAAAGTAGATTAAATCGTTGTCATAAACAAATGTTTTGTACTGGTGTTTTCTGTACCGGCGAGTACAGGAAACGCAGACACTCTATTAGTTGTCAATTAAAGGACTTAAAAATATTCAATTAAAAAAAACTTACACTATTTATTTATTTATCTTTTTTTTGGTAACCCGGGGGAAAATCCTACATTGGACCATCAGTGTCACTGTGAGGGCAGCGACCCTGGTGTGTCAGACTCCTACTGACTAAAAACCCCCGGGGTGTCCCTCTAATCACTCCACCCAGGCCTGGGAAACCAAATTCGTCCAGTCGCCCGGGGAGCGAACAGCCTTATTCAGGCTTCCTCTCTGGGAGGGATGGGTATAAAGAGCCCACGCCTCCAGTACCTCTTTCATAGGCGGCGCGCTATACACTGCGCACCGCCTATTTAATAATTTTATTACAACATATATCAACTCTCGAAATATTTTTGTATATAATTTAAGAGAAAAAATATGCTGAAAAACAATGCTGTAATTTAAACATTGTCAGTTTATTTAATTAAAATATTTATGGGCATTATTTTTGTGGTGTTAGTACACTTTATAACACTCTAAGAAAAGTACAGTTTAGTCTAAGAGTGTCCATTGACACTCAATCGCCATGCCGGCCCTCATATACAATTACTGAAGGCCTCTAGTTCTTAATTGCCAAGTCTTTACTTATAATAATTTAATAATGACCACTCGACTTTAAAAATGCCAAATGCCTTTTAATATATAGAAAGCTAACTAATGTACAATTCACATAAAGTTGAAAAAAAAAATCTTTACTATTGTCGTAGCCGTTATCGGGACTGCACAATGCTTACCATCAGGCATGGTGTTCCCTGCATGACAGTTATGTTTCTAGTAAAAGGGCATCAATTGCACGCGAGAGGTTTTACTCATATTGTACTGTTTTACAAAACTTCGCGTACTTTTGTCGTGCATCGATAAAAATTGTCAAAGAAATTAAATGTATTTCTATAGATATAGATTCCGCTGAAATATAATAAAAAAATGTACTGAATTTGAGTTTTATTTATTTACAGTTCTATAATTGAGGCGTCTAATTTCAAAACCCGCTAAAACGATTTTTCGTACAAAATTACTTTATAGTCCTAATAGTAATTTGAAATGTTTTTATCAAAGTAAATATTATATTTGAATTTTTGCTTTTTCATTCCAGAATAATAATTTAAATACCTTATAAGAATGTGATAGTCAAAGATTAACTATAAGATTTTATAAATTTATGGAATTTGAAAAAAATATGTTATAGTGGATTTCGAAATTAGACTCCTCAATTAGAAGCATTCATTCGAGTTCCATGAAAGACAATTCTGGTAACATTGTGGAATTTTGAGTGATTGCGATACGGAATCTCATTTCTTCATCTATAATCAAATGACTCTCATCCACATATGATTGGTTGCCGCAGCCCACCACTGAAATCATAAATCATCGAATAACATCTCTATGTACTTCATACATACAACGTATAAAGAAATTGACATTGGCGCGTGGGTTTGCCGTGTCACAGCTATACAGTATCTCACATCCCGGCCAGGACTAAGAATTCTCTAACTCCTTCTTTTGCCGTGTCGTTGGGCTGTGGAATGGTCTGCCAGCGAGCGTGTTCCCACCGTCTTATGATATGGGATCTTTAAAACGTAGCCGACTACCGATGGGTTTTTCTTGCCTATCGATAGTCGTTGGGTTTTTCTTGCCTATCGATAGTCGTTGGCGTTTTTTGGACTGCACCGTGCTTACCATCAGGTATGGTGCAGGCACTGTGTCGAGTATAAAAAAACTTCTTTGTTTAAAATCGTTTCAGTTATTTTTATTATAGGTAATATTGAATATGATTATTGTTTATAGATATTTAATTTTTTTTGTCCTGTCTCAGCATAGTAACCACACCACAACTGATGGGAAGCATGGCGCGGTCCAAAAAACAACTTCGACCAACAACAGTAAAGAAAAACATTGACAATCGCAATAATCATGCTGGACTGCACAAATATCTCTTCACGCTTCCTTTAAAGGACCTGATATTATAGGACAGTGAGAACGTGCATCACATTACTTGTGCTAAATGAAAATGAGCCATATGACCTACATATTAAGAGCATATTTTCACGATCGTATGACTTGGGAAGCTTTAAGAGAAGAGTGAAAAGGTATTCGTTGGGCGGACACGGTCCATTATTAGACTCATCTTCACATTCCACCAGGTGTTTGAGGTCAAGCGTCCGCCTTTAAATTATAAAAAAAATATCGAAAATAGCTGACATGGATTTAACTTGTGATTCTAAGCAAAAAAAATCTCAGGAACTTAGTTAATTACTTAACATGTTTTATAAATGAATTATATTATATTAAACCTTGATTGTTATAATATCAAATATTTACATCGAATATAACAAGATGAAAATTGTCACAGTTGTGCAAACACAAAAACCTGTGGACAAGCTAAAATCAAGACGTAATGATAAGTAAACTAAACATGTTCAGACACGTGCGCCGGCAGCGGTTGCAACTTGCGCGCGAATCAGTTGTTAACGTAGTCCCTGAGACTTGGCCCACTAAACGGCCTAAGTCATACTCAGTTAATTAAATTTGCAAACCAAAGAACTTTCTCTCTACTGGGTAACAACTCCAAAGCGTCTTCATCATTAGTGTAAGGAATCTGCAAGTTCTTTAATCATTTGACACACGAAGAGATGTGCCTCTCCCTTTAGGAACTCTCTCAGGATAGCAAAATTTTACCTGGACATTTGGTTCTCTTGTTCATATGGATCATGTTCAATATGGCTTCCTTCTCATAAATGTGACCACATAATGTGTTCCTGACTGGATCTTGTACTGGTCGCTTTGTTATCGGATCCAACTGTGGGATTTAATAAATACACGGTATTACCGAAACATTAGAGCTAGAAGGTACAGCTATTATTGTGCAAATTAATACTATCAGAGGAAGATATATAACTACATATAAATAGGCACTGGATTTATTCAATAATAGTCTAAATAAATATGAACCATATTTTAAATCTATATTTATAACTATTCAATTATTATATTTATTTCATCCTTCTTTTTCTCATTATATGTATTTTATTTTTTATTAATATTATATTTAATTTATATTTTTTTATTACTTCTGCATGCCGTGTTCACTTTATATATAGTGCACTAGGTTAAAAGCTTATAAAAATTATTATTATATTCTTAACAGTGCAACTATTGTAGTGAAAATAAACAAATAAACGTGTAACTAATCACTATCTGCACAGGGAAGATATTTGAGAAAATTTATTATTATTGAGAGCCATTTTCTGTGGTAATTCGAGAGAAAATCCTGTAGGATCTTCACAAAACCGCGAGGGTGGCGACTATGGTGTGCCAGACTCCTAATAACTGAAATTCCCCAGGGTATTCCTTAGTGCGTTGCCAATCGGTCCTAGGTATTCCTATTCCTCTAACAATTCAGCAGCCTTTCTGAGGCTCTATAGAGATAGAGAAGGAAAGAAGGAACCTCTCTAGGAAGGGTGTGTGTAAAGAGATCATCCTTCAGGACCCCTCTGTCAGATGACGTACAGGACACATATGCACTGCTCATAGATAACAAACTCCCTTGTGACTAATGTCCAATTATTGGTAGCCTATATTAACTCAATAGAACACAAAACAATGATCATTTGAATTTTTGTCTCCTTGAGTTTATGCTCTCTAATATCAGAAAAAGCTTAAACAGTATGGATATAAATTTTACTTATTAATTGTAGTAACTTTCACTGAATTATTTAGTGATTACTTCATTTCAATCTGTTCACTAATTTAAAAAATGTAAATTCAAAGAATCAAGTCGAATATTCTTTGGGGAAAGCTGCAAATTGAGTATTCCACTAATTATGGCTGGAAGTATATGTATTTAGGTAGTCAATAATAATATATCACCACGCTATATCAATTTCGTGGGAGGATAGGGTACCATTAGTGGCTGTATCCACTTTACGCTTATATTTTGTGCTCAATGTGACCATAGCACATCTGCTTGCTATTCCTAGGGTACTTAAATATTAAATTTCTATTATATTTTGCATTTCAATTTAGGTAGTTCTTTTATATAACTTTTAGGTAAAGTTTTATCTTTTGATATGAATAATAATAAAACTTACATATTGTTGCTGCATCTCTGTTATAGCTAAATCTGATTCATCCAAATTTTCTGTAACAGAATTAGGAGCCGAGATAAGGAAAACTTTGGACTTCATTCATACTACCTTTCACAGCTAAATCACTGAAAGTTGGCCTTACAATTGTCAAGTAATCTATACAAATTGACATTTGCTAGCATATATAAATTATAATTTTTTATAGGGTCAGTCTATTTTTTACTAATTGTAATAATATAAGTTTTATAAGGGTTAAAATATATAAAACAATTAAATATATATTGTCACACTATAACCCTTTCAGGGTGGATGTATCCACTTTGTACTTATATGCTATGCTTATCATGATCAGCAACTGATCACCACTCTCAGGGCACTTTCCCATTTGTATTAGATGCCATGCAGGTTTTCTTACTGTTTTTCTTCATGAGTGTGCACATGGGACTTAAAGCCATACTTAATCTGGTAGAACCCATTCATGCTGGCATTTGAACCTACAACCATTAACAATGCCACATATCAGTCTTGCCAGTCTGCCAGTCTTTTATCTACTAAGCCACTACAGCTAAGCATATAATGATTAAATCCTAGCCACAGGTGAACAAGTCTTAAAGCAATATCATTCTCATCCAGCTCAAGCCTACAACTCTTCTCAAACTCAGCCACCAAGAGCCACACAAGACTTCTACATTCTGAGTGACACTTCACCGGCATCAACCATTGGGTTGCCTCAATATTGCAATGCTTTAAGTGCCTCATCAGAATTTCTATAAGCCTTAAATACTGCCCACCGGCCTTCCACTTACCTCGCTATAACTCTGAGAAAAATATATGCTTAGCCTTTATTTTCTATGACCATACTACAGTTAATTTGAAATTAACAAAATATTCTGTGAAAATGACAAATTACTTACGACTTGCTTTTTGTAGGCCACTTTGGTATCTTTTATTAAATTCTATCATATATGGATGTCTGGTATTATCTAATTGAGAACTAGTTAACTCTTCTAAATGTCTTGTGAATCTATCTTTCATTGTATCTATATTTGCTAACTCTGTTTCACTCTGCAATTTCAAATTTTAGTCATAAATAGAATTTGATTTTATTTTTTGGCATAACATTATGCTTTTGGCCAGGAAACTACTTTACAACATCACTGGGCACCAGGAATAAGGTACTCTGATAGTAAGTTATGTGTTAGGTGGCAATGCAAGAGCATCTATGTAGATACCAACCTCAACTTGGGTGGCTAGTCAGGAAAAGAACCTAACAGTGATATATTATCGTTTTGGAAGTGGTTACCTTAAGAACAAACACCAAAAGAAACTGAAGGCTATGTTGGAGTGAACATTTTTGTTTATACCATTAAAATGCAAACTCATTGGCATGTGCATTCTACTCACCCACATGTGTGAGGATGTTTAGACTTAGTTGTTGACAAAAATTTATAATTCTACACTCGAGATTTACCAGTGAGCTATGGAGTACAGTCTTATCGTAACTATCTTAGTTGTTAAATTTATAGATAGCATAAGAAATACCATACTGTGCTTCAAGACACAGAAAGTTGCCATTCTTGTATGAGACTGGGTTGGCAACGTCAGTCGCAAGTTGGAAGTCTTGTGGACGAAAATAGCCATCTAATGGTTCTCACAAAAGAGGAAACGACATCGCGACTGGCCCTGATGGAGATGGCGGGACGAACTGGATACCTATCTAAAAGATCGATCTCCATAGGCCGACAACAGAGAAACTAGTGGAATATGAGAGTGGGACGACACAGGTTATATATTAGAATTGTTTAAGATTAGAACCTTTGTTACTTCCAATGCCCTTAAAGCAACGTTTTGCCGAGCTTCTAAAACACAATATTTTTTTACAATCGCCTGTAATTTTGTAAATTCTTCTTCTTTTTCGTTATCCAAATACTTGGTTAAATTATCAGTACACAAATATAAACTAGTAATACACTGTTTTCTTAGCTCCGCTAGGTCAGAGTCTGCCATAATTTGCGTAAATATGGATCAGATCTGTTATATTTACTCAAAACTTATCCCAATAATTTCTAGAATCTGATTTATTTATCGTTTTAACGAAAACATTAAAATACAAAAGTTTTGCAGCTGCCCGCGTCTAATTATTTTTTTTATTCACCATCAAGCAAGCAAAAGTTGGTTTCGTAAAGCCTTAACTTGTTTAGAAAAAAATCATGAAACAGTAAGAATATGATTTCATTACTGATCAGGATTACCATTTACTTTAGAATTTTATTATTGCCATGTCAGATGCTAATTGTTACAATAATAGAGGAGCACAACGGCAAATGTCACTGATGAGCTAGGCTGGATTTATATCCAGCAAAAATAAAATATAATAAATATAAATAATATATAAAAAATAAATATAAATAATAGTTATTAAATGCTAAATATTAATGTGAACACCATTAACAATTAACGTATACTTTACAATAAATATATTTTATGTTGGCAAGCATAAAGTTTATATGGCGGCGGTTTTGAGTAGTTGAGTGGCGAAAAGGAAGGCGTGTGATATTGTGCTGGAGTTCTGTAAATGAATAACAAATAATTATGTGGTCGGAGTTTGATGCAATAGACCTTACAGGTGTCAATCGATCCAGTACGAAGCCTAGAACACAAATAAAGAGGGGTCGAATGGCGAGTTTAGCAACTAGCAGATAAGATTTAGAGTTTATAATATTTTATCCTTTTAAAATAATATTTTACAATATGGTAATTTCATTTAATGGTCTTGAATTGTACGAGCTCAGTTTCCCATGCAGCCTGTCCTGTTGTCCTACAATGTTTTCTTGAAAATATTACTACCGCACGTAATTTCACTCACTAATCCAACAATAACTCCAATCGAATGTATTCGAAATTAGATATGTTGTATGAAATTCCAATTGTTGTTATTTATTGCAGAGGCAGATAAAGGAGTGAGCCATACAGCCTTGTCGAAATTTCTTGATCTAACAGCAACAGATTTTTTTTGTGGCGTTAAGCGCAGTACGCCTTTATAGGATTAGGTGTTTTTTCCTTTGTAATAAACAACTAATATAATAAAAAACAATTGATTATATCATTTTTGTTTATTAATAAATTATAAATGCGCATAAATAATTTTACTCTTATCTAGAATAACAAATGTTTTCCTTACACATTTTAATAACATAGTGAAGCGGTTAAGATACTTCCGCTTCATACCAAAATCCTTCTATCACTCCATAAGTTACTTGCGAATGATATAAGGATAATCTGCATCCTTAATCTGTAGTGAAACCGATAGATGTCGCCTTACTACAACCGCTCTGTTTTGACGTCACAAAAACGTCATTCATTTCTATACATTCATTACTATAACAAGTGTATGCAACCGCCGGGACGTCGTGCTATCTCCGCTCTTATTTTAAAATATATTTAAACCGCCTTATTAATATAATAAAACCGCCAAACGAGCTGCAGACCTACAGGTTAGTGATTCAGATATTCAGTATATCAGCTGCGATTTATGGAGTGATAAGTTTCCTTAATACTCGTTTTGACCTAATTTTAATTTCTCTTAACCGCCAACCAAGTTACGTTCTCCGCTCATATGGAGGGCTATTTACACGCCTCTCCAATAGTGTTAAATGGACAAAACTGTAGTATAATCCCGCGATATTGAATCTCTTTTATTATCAAGCAGGGGGCGTTGTGATTAATTTTAGAAATGAGTGTAAAAACAGTGACCCCACTGTTAAATCTAACCGTTAAGTTAATTCATGCCAATATTGACCCACCTCCATTTCAATACTTAAACAAGGCGTTGTGCACAAAAATCACTCTTACTCAATGGTGTGGTATCCTATAACAGAATATAAAGCATTATCCTGTTATATTTGGACATATATTAAATATATTGACTTAAAATCTGATAATAACCATATTCTGTGTCTCAGAATCCCAATTTTAAGGCAATATATTTATTAAATGTACAATTATAATAAGATAATGATTTTTACCCTTTTATGGTAAAAACTGTGGGTACTGTAATTAACTTTGGGAACCAGCGGGTCAAACATTAACATCAACATGCATTGCAATACCTAACACATTTTTATGTTTGCTGGTATGAATCAACACCCTTTCCTATTACCGTAGCAAGTGTTTCGCTTAACTTTGAGAGCCAGCGGCTCACACGGTGACGCCGACGTGGCCGAGCGCTGCCGACAGCTGTTTAAGGTTGTGCCGCATGTCTGCAGGGGACATCGAATTCCGCACTCCGATAACTTTAAACGCGTTCAAGTATTCCAGCTCTGTGAATTGCGCTCCCTTTTCGCGCACCGACGCTATAATTTCCTGAAAATTATAATAATAAAAACAAATGTACTGTAGTAATTGTGTGTAAGGAGTTAATAAAAGTAGGTCATATATTTATGGCATAAATATGTATTGGCCCTTTAAATGTTTAATGAATGAGAATTATAAAAAAAGATTGAACTGAATTTAAAAATTAAATAGAGTTTTTCTAGTTGACATCTTGGTTATTTGGAAAAGAAATGTTAATTTAAATTAATATATAAATAAAGGAGAAATATTATATAATTGTACGATTAATATTGCAAAATATAGAATATAAACAGTTTACAACTGTTTCATTGAAGTAAGGAAGAGAGAAAAAGATGATTACGGTTTAGAAAAAATGTTATATAAAACTCTGGTTGGATTTAGAGAAAATTAGGTTCGGGTTCAGGTTCAGTGTCCTATGACGGGATTCCAAGGTCCTGAGAGCAAGGTGACGTTGAGGGCGTCCCCGTCCAGTGCAGAGAGGAAGGGTCGGCGTGTGTGTGCCCACACGCCGGTCCCACAGAGAGGAGGCGAGGGGTTTAAATCCCCCTCCACGAGAGGAGGCCTGCACAAAGGCCAACGCCCGCCGAGCCGTCGGAAGTATCCGGATTCCCAGGCTCGGCGAAGGCGAGGAGAGGCAGTGCTGGCACCCCGGTGGTTTTAGTCGGGGCAGGTCCGACACACCGGGGGACGTGGCCCTCACCGCAGGTCCGGAGAGCAATGCGCACCTGCGGGGTGCAGTTGAGCAGGTGCAGGTACTGGTGCGCGCGGTGCAGACCCGCGTGGTGCAGGCGCAGCGCGGCCAGGCAGTGCCGCAGCGCGCCCAGCCGCCCGCCCGCGCCCCGCGCGCCGCCGCCCTCGCCGCCCTCGCCCTGCCAGCGCCACACCACGCCCGCCGACATCATCTCGCCCACGCCGTTGAACACGTACTGCAATCGGCCATCATCACGCTACGTCTGGGAGTCTTTAAGAGATGAGTGAATAGGCATTTGCTAGGCGATCGCGTTTCATCATCGAACTCATCTTCACTTTCCACCAGGTGTGATTGAGGTCAAGCGTTCGTCTATAAATTATAAAAAAAAAAAATCTCTTGCGGGGGAGCCAAAGATGGTTGGACTAGTGATGCCACGAATAGCGAATGGGCCGAATACCGAATATTCGGCAACGCTGTCGGCCGAAGCGCCAAATATGAATACCGAATATTCGGCAACGCTGTCGGCCGAAGCGCCAAATATGAATACCGAATATTCGGCAACGCTGTCGGCCGAAGCGCCAAATATGAATACCGAATATTCGGCAACGCTGTCGGCCGAAGCGCCAAATATGAATACCGAATATTCGGCAACGCTATCGGCCGAAGCGCCAAATATGAATACCGAATATTCGGCAACGCTGTCGGCCGAAGCGCCAAATATGAATACCGAATATTTGGCAACGCTGTCGGCCGAAGCGCCAAATATGAATACCGAATATTCGGCAACGCTGTCGGCCGAAGCGCCGAATATTTCTGGAAGTAGCATGTTTAGTGAGAGGTTAGTTTCCGAGGCTGGTAACATTTACGATGAGAGGCGTAATCGTTCGCTACCAAAAAATGCTGAAAAGCTTGTTTTTATCCATCACAACATACCACTGATCAATTTTAATTACTAAAGTGTTGTAATTTGGAAATAAATACATAATTTTGAGTAATATAACGTGTCTTTTTTACATGAGTTGCCGAATATTCGTGGCATCTCTAGTTTGGCCTCATCAATGTGTAGGAGGGGATCCAGCTATATTGTCATCACGTGTGGAAGCAGGCGGCACGAGACTCGCCGGCCGCCGTGGGAGGATGAGCCACCACTCGTGGGAGAGTAGTGATTCACAGGCAGTCCTTACTACGCCGCGCATGGACTCCGGTCCATTATTCGCTGGGCCGGCACAGCCACAGATTCACAATATTACCACTTACATATGTAACTATACCCATCCCGTAAGGGAGATAGCGTGGCAATAATATGAACATTTTTATATTGTACTAGCTTTTGCCCGCGGCTTTGCTCGCGTAAAGAGATATTATTATTAATTAGGTATAGTTTTTGCGGCTTTACTTTTGTTTAGCGTGTGTAAAAATTAGGGCCTACAAAACTTCTTTGTACACAATATTCTTAACTAATCTGTCATTAGGCGCTAAAACTATCAAGCTATTTGGTGAGCTTATACAAACTTTCATCCCCTATTTTATCCTCTTAGGGAAGGAATTTATCAAAATCCTGTCATAGGGCATGCCTACGTCATTGTAGCCTTATGCATGCAAAATATCAGCCCGATCGGTTTAAAATTGACAAAGATTCATACAAACTTTCATCGCCTATTTTATCCCCTTGGGAGTGGAATTTATCAAAATCCTTTCTTAGCGGATGCCTACGTCATAACATCTACCTGCATGCCAAATTTCAGCCCGATCCGTCCAGTGGTTTGAGCTGTGCGTTGATAGATCACTATGTCAGTCAGTCACCTTTGAGTTATATATATATTTAGATGTACATCATATATTTACATGTAAGTGCTTGTTCCATTGAATTCCCTTTAAAAATCTAACTAAAATCCCTATTAAATTCTACATTTTTATGTTGAATTCACCCACACAGAAAAAAAGGAATTGTTAAACCAAGAAAGCCAAGTTTCTTGAAATATTTAGTAAATCCAATAAAATATTACTTAACTTAAAAAAATATGTTTTACATTCAAATACAGCAAATTTTAATTCAAGACGTGTTTTTTCTCAGAATTTATACTAAAAACAAGAGAAAACTGCTTACTTTAAGAAACATTTACTTTCGGTTTAGACTATAATATTGTTTTATTATGAGCTTTTAAATTTCTTCGTCACAGAGAATATTTATTTCTTTTAAGAAAAAAATTACTCATTTATAGAATGCGACGGTTTTCTTGACTTAAGAACTTTAATATTTCTACATCAAGAAAATATTTCTTTAAACCAAATTGAACGGTATTTTGGAATTGATTTCAAGTAAATATTTTCT
This sequence comes from Automeris io, assembly GCA_036320925.1. Taxonomy (NCBI): domain Eukaryota; kingdom Metazoa; phylum Arthropoda; class Insecta; order Lepidoptera; family Saturniidae; genus Automeris; species Automeris io. Next base: position 16,825,159 of record JAUDJH010000008.1, on the reverse strand, counting down.
TAAACCTAAACCAAAAAACTAAGATTATTGTATGATTAATCCAAGTAAACGAACTTTTTTACTAGATTATTATTAATTCTTCACATTGCTTGAGCAAGTCGAAACCTGTAATTGGCCGGGTGGCCAGAATATTACTTTTGTATCATTTGGCGTAACTTTTGACCATGCCATCCATCATTTAGTTAATAGATTATTTATAAATTATAGTTATTATGAATCAAATTGTTTTCTAGTTAATTAATGAAATTTAAATCATTTAACTTTTTATTTGACATTTATTAATATCTAACCTTATTTGGAGCTGTAAGTAAACATATATATTTGGATAATGTAATAGCATTTGTTTGAGAGTAAAAATTTATAAAGAATATTCTTGATTTATGTGATCATAAAGTTAAACTTTTAGCAGGCTCGTGTAACGTTTGCTCATCCAGCACTGGCAACACTGGCTAATGAGCACTCCCTGGAGTAAGTACGTTTTTTTTGCTTCCAAATAATTTTAGTTATTAGTTTAATGCAAACAGTAAAATAATAAGAAACCTTAGTAATTTAGTGTGTGTTTTACAATATTACAGATTATATCATATAGTTCACTCCATAACTAACATGTATCAAGTGTGGAGTGTTCAACAAGATAATATACATTGGTAAGCAAGATTACTTACTAGCTAAATTAGACTATTTATCTTGGATTTATTTAATGTGAAAACAAATAGCAACAATTAACCTATGTTAGTGTATATATAAATATATCCTGTCTAATTTATACTATTTTTTTTTTTTTTAGTAAGACTGGCAGCACAAAAAGAAATATTAGGTCGCTTGGTACCTCCACCAGGCAGACTTAGCAAGAATATTAGATTTACAATTCAGCAATCAATAGACTCCATTTTTATTCTAGCTAAAGTAAGTTGCAATTTTATTACACTACATTACTTGTGTGTGAGAAAAGTGAGAATCCATAAAGAATGGTTGTCTAGAATTTATTTTAATTTACAGACTGCAGTTGACATGGATGCAATAATTGCAGAAAAAAAAAAAAGCTTGCGCTAATCAATTGACAGTTCAACCATATATTATACTACAAGGCATTTTGATATCATATTCAACACCCTTACTTCTAATTGATAATGTAAGATATAAATTCCAAAGTATCAAGAAGGCCTTTGATATTTTTTTGAAATCATATCACGTCCTTGACGCACGGTATCCAAGAGCAGGTGACTACTTGTATCTAATTATTCAAAGGTGTGTTTATAAGATACAGACAACATATGATAATAAGTGACATTGTGGATCATTAAATGCATAATGTTTTGTTTAGAAACTATAAATGTTTGTTCCTGTTTAAGATTTTGAGAATATATTCCCAACATATTAATAGGGTACACTTAATACGTAATTACAAAATGAATATTTTTAATATTGATTTGAATTGTAAATATTGTTCTGCAAAATTTACAAATTATAAGTATTTTATTTTTCATTTAGAAACTGCACACAAAATAAGTGACTATTATGTTTGCCCCCTGCTAAACTGTGGCAGAACTTATAATTAAAAAAATCGTTTTAAACAACATTTGACATTATGTCATAATTCAAATCATTATTTAAAAAAGACGTACACTAATCTTCTACATAAATGCCCAGTAGAAACTTCTACTTCATCATGTGTTATATCATTATGAAATTCTAATAAAATTAAAAATGACTGTGGTCACTATAATCCAGACGATAAAAAAAGAATGTAAATAATAGTAAAAATGATTTTGAACAAACTGTGCAATCTTTTATAGAAGTATTTTTGTGTCATCTTTATAATATAGTTAATTTACCTAGAATATTAATTCAACATATGTTGAATTGATAAAAAAAATAATTATCGAGATAGCTTCAAATATTTGTGATATTCTAAATACGTTGCTTACACCATATTCTAAACTCAACACAAATGTAGTTTCTCAAATTTATAAACTTAGTTTAGAAACATTTGTAAAAGTTGATTTTTAATGTTTAGTTAGTAAGATGGCCTTAAACTTATTTATATTTTGTAAAAGGTGATTAATGATAAAAAGTGTTTCTTGAATATATTATAAGACATAGTTTATAAGATGCCTTTATTGTTAATTTTTATTTTATAATTGATTTGTTATTTCTTAAATAAATGCAAACTTAAACTGGTGGTTTCATTCTTGTAATGAGGGTATATCTTCAATGTGTCAGGATGTTGCTCTTAAATGCGCATTGTTGTCCATAGGGTAATCGTTTTGTCTGGTCTAATTATGTGATAATCTTGTGTAGAAATGTATTCCATCTTCATTTAAATGTATCTCTGCGTACCACATTCAGTATGTAAAGTAACATATTTCTTGAACGCTATGTCAATAATTTGAGAGTCCGCAAATCACAAATTATTAACATAGTGTTCAAGAAATTTGTAACGTTACATACTGGCTGCGGTACGCAGACATACATTTAAATGAAGATGGAATACATTTCTACACAAGATTATCACATAATTAGACCAAGACAAGACGATTACTTTATGGAAAACAATATTCACTTAAAATGAGATCCTATAATCTCAAATCAAAACAATAATTATCTAAAGTTGAGAAAATAATTTATTAGCACGTCGAGCACAGATATTTTAATTTAAGAATAAAAAATCTTGTTCTAAAGTCATCCTATTTTCAACCTAATAACAAATTTCTTTGAAACTAGTAATTAATTTTTATTTCAAAATTGTGTAAACTCAACACAAGATTTTTTATTCTTAGATGAAGAACATATATTATTACATTAAGTAAATCTGAATAATCAAGACAGTCACGATTCTTGGATTAACGTATTGTATATTTTCAAAGGGAATTGTTTTTTTCTTGAGTTGAAAATATATATCTCGTTCTAAGAAAATATAATTAAGAAAATATCGATCTAATACCAACAAAATATTTTTTTACGTCTATAGGGAGAGTGCCATTTTCTTGGATTAAAGCAATTTGCTTTGCCTTAAGGAAATTTGCTTTGTTTTAAGAAATCTTTTTTTTCCGTGCACATCGTCACCCAAATATGACGTACCACATCGTCACCCAAATATGACGTACCACATCGTCACCCAAATATGACGTACCACATCGTCACCCAAATATGACGTACCACATCGTCACCCAAATATGACGTACCACATCGTCACCCAAATATGACGTACCACATCGTCACCCAAATATGACGTACCACATCGTCACCCAAATATGACGTACCACATCGTCACCCAAATATGACGTACCACATCGTCACCCAAATATGACGCATCAACGAATGTGTTAAAAGAAGGAGTAAAGAGCGTTACGTCAAGCCGGGCCGGCGACAGCACGTTGGCCGCTTGCTCGTGGAACGCGAGCAGCGCGTGCGCCAGCTCCCCCGCGCCTCCCCCGCCGCCCGCGCGCTCCGCCTCGCCCCCGGGCGCGCCCTCGCCCAGCTCGCGGTCCTCCTGGCCCAGATAGTAGAAGCACTCGATGCGCATCTGTGCACAGGCAGGACGTTGCTAGTGATGAAAATGCCCGGGAATTTTCCCAAAGTGCCCAAAACTTGTATGGGGAATATTCCCGGGAATTTACGAAATGTTCGCGGAAGTGCTGGGCACTTTGGGAAAATTCCCGGGCATTTTCATCACTAGACGTTGCCCATTAGACTGTACGGTGATTGTTACCAACAACCACGTTAACTGACGCGCCGGGTCCTGGCTATGACGAATATGCAGTGGTTGTCAAGTTGCGAGCGCTGAGCATTCCCCGACATCATCCGACTTTTAAATAAACGCACATGTAATCTCGTGTGCGAGGTAGCCATAGATGGGCAAAATGTAATCAGATTAATAAAAATGATTAACGATTACATTTTACGTTTTTTACCATTAATATGACTGCATTTTGCTCATTTATGTTTTAAACACTACAAAATCCCTGATTGTATACACATTTATGATTTCTTAATTAGATTTTTTTAAATAGATTTAATCATGACTACAGAGCAAGAAAATTAAAATTACGACTACATTTTGTAATCATTAATCAGATTACATTTTGCCCATCTCTGGAGGCAGCATTTGTTCACGCCATTTGTCGATGCATGTGATTGGTTGAATTTGCGAACTCCGTCTGGTTGGCATCTCTGTCGGAGGTTAATATTGGGATTTCAGTCGAGCCCCCGCGCCCGGGATGGCATGAGGGGGCCCTGGGACCTCGGATTTGTTACGTGATAACATATGTGTTAATGAAGGAATACTCTCGTAAAAGACATATTCCTCGGCCGGGAGATACTACCCCCATGGATATTGTGCCCAGCAACGGACGCTGGGTACCACTGGATTTGGGACCAGCACGCACCTCACCTGAAGGGGTGCTTGGAGCTTCACGGCAAAGGTAAGCAGATGCAGCTATGTACGGCATAAGGTGTGAACTATTTAGGTCATCTCTACAACCTTATAGTCCTATGGATATGCCCATTAATATCGAGGCATAGTATGTGGCGCATACGGGCGCGCATAGCATTATTAACATTATTTATTAAATCACACAACAAAAATATTATTACAAAAAGAAGTTTCATCCTTACAAAAATGATAGTAAAAAAAGGAATATTTTAACTTGCCTCTAGATGTAGGAAGAGAAGACACTTATGAGATATCTCATCGAATATAGCGGCGGCGGCGGATATATCGTTCAGGAACTTATCCGACAATCTGATGGCGCCGGTCAGGGTCGAGGGAATGTTCCTTATGTTTACACTGAGCCAATCCTGAGAAGACCAAAAAAAAGCGGATCAGTATATAGCGCGCGGGTTTGCGGATTTCACGGCTATGCGTTAACTCACATCCCGACTGGGGAGTTTTTTTTTTACACTGGCTCGACATAGTGACTACAGAGTACCTGATGGCAAGTGCAATGTAGTCCAAAAACGAAAGCGACTATTAAAGGATGAAAATCCATTGATAGTCTACATCGTCATGTCGGCCCACATATACCACGACTGAAGGTCTCTAGGTATATGAGCTACTGGATATACACAAGTTGACCCCGAAACGCGACAAGCCGAAACTGGTCACTATGACGGGCTTTTCACCCGTGCACTGTGGTCGCGATCCAGACGGGCACCGACGCCCTACCACCTCGCTGCTGCTCGTTTAGCACCACCCAGGAGTCACGTGTAGGGAAACCAGGGTAAAGCCTACGGACGCGAGCAGCTTCGACTCCCAAAAAGTCTCTAACTCTTACTGCAGCCGAGTCGTTGGCCTGTGGAATGCTCTTCCGGCGAACGTGTTCCAACCGTCCTGTGATATGGGGTCTTTTAAGCGAAGCGTGAAGAGATATTTGTGCAGGCCGGCATGATCGCGGCGACTATCGATAAGTTTTTTTACTGTTGACAGTCGTTGTCGTTTTTGGACTGTACCATACTTACCATCAAGCGTAGTGTGGTCAATGCGCTGAATCAGGATAAAAAAAGCAAAAAAAAAAACCACCCACTAATATATCTCTGCCCACACCGAAAGGAAAATAGGGTAATGATATATTATTATTTAAAAAATTTGAATTAAAAAAAAACATATGAGGAAATATTAATTGCAACACTGGGAATGCGCGTAGCTTGTTAACAAAGGAAAAAAGAAAGCAAAGGATCATGCTAGTAGTACATGACTCTGTAGAAATCGAATCAATTAAATCGTTTGATTAGTCTTAACACCGATTATTGTATTGAAGCTCCGATTTCATGTAAAATAATTTAAGCTTTATAACACAATAACTTTTTAATGCACAGATTTTTTATTCTTTTGAAGTATTTCGGTGATGTTATCGCGATACCAATATGCTCCTTTCAGATCGGACAGGGTTTTTAATATATATAGTGTTTAAAACAGTTGTTAGTTAAAAATAATAATTTCCGCTGTTTTAGTATATTTGTACCCGACTAGATGGCGCTAAGACCGAATTACAACACACAATTGTTAGGTTACAAAAATTGTAATTATATTCTTAATTTTAATATATCATGGTTCGACAGTACGGTCTTTTATTTGAATATACATCAACATAGTGCAGTGCTCGTGACATATAGTATGTTAAGTTGTTTGAACTAACCATAGACTCGCAGAGAACGGCCAGATCAGTCAAGGTGTTGATATCTGAAGTGATTTCCTTCCGCGTGATCGCGCCGTCCCCCAGACTAGACCCAAGGATCTCAGCTTCGCGTTCGTACGCTTGTTTCAATTCCTGTTTGATTGTAAAATTGTAAATAACACCCATATTTTTATTTTTATTCTGCGGCACTGATAAGTTATCAAATATAACAGCATGAAGGACGACTCTCTTTTTATATTCGCGGTTAATTTTAAATCGCATTTCTTCATATAAATAATCCCTAACGACTGACAGCGTCGTCATCACCACGATTAGTGCGTCCGCGTCTCCTACTTGTGTATTGTATCAACGGAACTAGGGCGAAACTTGAACCCTAGAGTTCTAAGGCCGAGATTTATAGACGCTATTTCGACTTTGCTTAGCAAAGTTCTCAAAAAATTAATTCGCTTTGACAAAAATCTGAATAATTTAATAATAGGAACTTGAGTAACAGTATTCGCAGAGTCAAGTCCATGTTGACAAAATCGATGACTTACCAAATCCTTTGACACTCATTGAGAAATATAAATTGTAATGTTTTAGTAAAGTTGAAGCAAACTTAAGTTGCGTCTATAAATCTAAGTCTAAGGATCTCTAAGGTCTTGGCGGCTATAATTTTAAAACATAGATTGTCTCAAGGTGCCTTTTCGAATGGACTAACTATCAAACATATTGCCAATGACGAGTGTACATCAAAGATGTCGTTTATTCTGAGAAACGAGACGTGTGTGATCTGAATATTTATTAGACAGTTGTTTATCTGTGAATGGCGAGCTGTGAAAGATCGATAAGTGATACTGGAACATCCGATCAAATAGATACATAAGATGCACAGATCTTAACATACTTTTCTCAAAAGTTTTGGAAACCTGCCACACATACAAACGAACGAGTATTGAGATTGGATATTATTTCTACGTGCGAGTATTTTGACTACCTTTTGCGACAGGACTATAAAAACTCTACGAAATTGTACTTTTTGACGGCCGAACCGCAAGAACTTTCTTCTACTGGTTTCTGGATCTTTTGACGATTGGTCATCAGGATGCATACTAATATTTGAACACTCTATTTCTCCTCCATCGTCATCTAATGACCCCTTGGTCGTAACGGTGCGTACGTACGTGCGTGTCGGTTTCGGCGTCGGCGCTTGGCGGGCGCGTAACGGCGCGCCAGTTGTGCAGTGACTGCAGGAAACGCACGATGTCGTCGTCCGCGAGCCAGCGTGCGGCGCGGGCGTGCGCGAGGCCTGGCGCAGTGCGGGCGTGCGCGGCGCGCGCGTGCGTCGCCAGCGCAGCCAGCGCACCCGTCACCGCGCGCAGGGCGTCCGCGCCGCCGCACGCGCCGCAGCGCCGGGCCGCGCGCGCCGCCTCGGAACACGCGCGCCACGCACCCACGCAGCACGTGAATATCACCTTGTGCTGATGCTGCTGTTGTTCCCTACCATTTATATAGTTTTATGACCGGTGGTCGTGGGTGTGGTTGTAGAAAGACGGATTTTGGCGTTTTACTGTTTATTTGCACTTTAAGGCACACCGAACTGCGACGTACACGCACGTACTCTAGCCTTGTGTCTCGGTAGTCGACTGACTTTGCTAGAGCATTTCTTGCGCGCGCCCCATAACACCCTAACTTCCTTTAGGGCCTTTACCACAAACGCGTATCGGGCGGCGTCTACATGCTATAGTTTCCTTAATAATATGGGTGGTGGCGTCAATTCAAGATGCGGTCATGTGTGCTGTCTAAAATAAAATGAAAAAGGCATAAAATAGCATACATTCCGCATTTACTTATATTCTAACTCACACATACATACACACACTGTATCTCCGAGGGTGAGTGAAAAAAAAAGAAAGATACAATTTTTTTTGCGTTTTAGTGGGTTTACATATAATAGTGCTATAGTTAAATTGTTATATCTACTAATAATAGTTATCTTATATTTATTACAATGCTTGAAGTATAAGCATTATTATACAATAATAATAATAAGTATAATGTTAATACAGTTCATTATTCATAGTATATATAAAATATTATATTATGTTATTCAATAGTGTTTAGTTCTACCTTTATGAACTAAATCTATTTTCTCATTTATTTTGACTTTTACATTGCATCCTAAGTCTTCTATAACTACAAAAGGCCCTTTAAATATAGGATCTATATTGTTACCAGTTTCATTTCTAATTATTATTAAATCATCCTTTTCATATTTTGCAGATTTAACAGTTTTGTAGTATGATTCTTTTCTCTTAAATTTACTTGACAATAAGTTCTAAGATATTTGGGTAGATGTATTTATTATAAATAATGATTGTGTCGATCAATAACCATACCCGGAGTTATTAGACGTCGGGTGCGGGTGCGGGTGCGGGGTCGGCGTCGGGGGCGGGGCGCGCTCCCTCCAGGCGTGCGGCGCGCACATGGCTCGGTCGATGGCGTCGCGCGCGGCGGCCGCGAGCCGCTCGCTCTCGCCGGTGCGCACGTAGTCCGTTATGAACGCGCGCAGGGAACATTCGCAACCTCTACAGCCGGTATACAGTGACGAACATAAGTATTGGCACAGTGAGGTAAACACAATTATTATAGTGCTAGCAATTATAAGAATACAAATAAGATATGTTTTATTTATTATAGCAATACTTCCATCCTTGATATTTCATTATACTTAAAAAAATCAATTGAAAACAATTTCGTAGTTCAGGAAAGAAATTACATAAATAGGAATGTGCACCTTGATAAATAGCGATGCGTGATTAGCATTGACGTTTGTGAACATTTCCATTTTATTTTATTAATTTTTTTTTGCCTGTAATATTTACAATAAATGTTTTTAAGATGACGATTTCTGTTTTGTACATTTGACCGCTTTAGAAGAACACGAACGCTTTAGAAAAAAATATTGACCGTGTAACTTTTTTTTAGGGCGCCCTCCCCTCCTGACATAGGCCGGGCGCTGGACGTTGAGAGCGTCCGCCAACCGGCAGAGAGGTCAAGGCGTCGTATGTGCCCACATGATGCCTCATTGATAGGTAGTGTGGGGCTAAGAACTGACCCCCAGAAAGGACCGTAAAAATTGTCGAGAGCGCGTTACCCGGCGAGAGCCTCGATGTGAGCGCAAAGCGCGTGCAGCGCCGGCAGCGCGCAGTGCAGGTGCGCGGGCTGCGGCCGGCACACAAGCGGGCTCGCCGCGCGCCGTGCCGCCAGCGGGGCCGTCGCCGCCGCCGGTCCTGCGCGCCGTAACGAACGTTCTACTACCTTTTTTTGGTTACGCGGAGGGAAATCCTGCATAGCACCATCCGAGACTAGTGATGAAAATGCCCGGGAAGTTTCCCAAAGTGCCCAGCACTTCCGCGAACATTTCGTAAATTCGCGGGAATATTCCCAAGCAAGTTTTGGGCACTTTGGGAAAATTCCCGGGCATTTTCATCACTATCCGAGACGCTGTGAGGGCGACGACCCCGATGTGTGACTCCTACTCACTAAAAACCTCGAGGTGACCTTCCAATCACTCCACCCGGGCTTGTGGAGCCGAAGTTACCCAGGGAGCAACATTCTAAAACCTACATCAGAGGTTCCCAATCTTTTTTCAACACTTTCAAATGTTTAACTAGATTCAGTGAACTCTAGAAAGAGTGCAGCAAAGTTATACAATTCAATTTCCCCTTCACTTCTACCATATATTGCTTACCATATATTTTTATCTACGAATATATTAAAAAATAGTTATTAGTTAATTGAGTTAGTGCATTCTATACTTTTCTGTATGTACTAAGATTACATTATTTACAGCACCGAACAAAATTACTGGTAATTAACGCATAACCTGTCAAAGCTGACTTAGGTATTTTATATCAAGACTAACAACTTTTATTCATTGAATTTAGCCAAAACATAATACATCCTAGGAATTTTTGTTTAGTTTTAATGAGACTTTTTATTAATTGTTAATTTTCTGTATCGTAAATAACTATATTTCAACTTTCATTCATTCGATTCTAGCGCAGGTATGTCACAGTGAGTTGATTACCCCCCCCCCCGCGCCTTAAGTCGCTAGATAGAATCACCATTGTATCGCGCGCGTTGCCGCAGCACCTTGAGGAAAATTGATGTGTACAGTAATACTGTAATTTTTTTTTTCATGAGACAATAAATCTTTGAATTAGAATAAATTATCAGTCTTGATAAACCGAAGTCACCCTTAAGAGGTTAAGTGTCAGTTACTAGTGATCCTATAAAAAAGGATGCGGTGAGCAGTATCCGTCGCGCCGCCTGACAGAGAGGTTTTGAACTGGTGGGCTGTTTACAGACCCCTCCTAGCGAGGTAACCTCAAACAGGCTTTCCGCTCCTCGGGTTTGCGGATGAATATGGTTTCCCAGGCCTGGGTGGAGTGGATTATAGGGACACCTCGGGGTCGCTGTCCTGATTTTCCTATGCGGGATTTTACCCCGCTTTACCGAAAAAAGGTTCCCGGAACCCCGTACGGGTAGTAATTGTTATTCCTCAGCGATATAGTGACCTGAGAAAGCGAAGAGCTTGACGTGGGGCCGCTGGGGCCGTTTCTTGGCGAAGTAGTCGGTGAGGCGCAGCGGGTGCGGCGTGGCCTGCGCGCCGGCGCCCGTGCGCTGCGCCGCACGCGTCACACTCTCTATCTGCAGGTACTCACGCAGGACCAGCTGCACCTGTACATACTTACTATTTCACGGCGCTACCTCCGAACATTGTGAGCACCCGCCAACGGGCAAGCCCCTGGCATTCAAATTCTATTGTATAAAGATCGCACACACTGCTGTAAATCATCATTCGGTCGACACCGGTCGCCCGGTGCACGTGTTGCGGAGTAATTGTTTACAGTGTTCATTCTGTGTGACCCTTTTCTTAAATCGCAATAGTTAATGGGCTAACAATGGAATTCGATAGTTTATCAAATTGTTAAAGTAGAGTAAAAGTAGATCAGATGGATTGTGAAGGCTTCGTTATTTTAATTAATGATGTCAGCCCCTCCCGCGCCTACATACTCATATGTTGTTATGTAGTTGTTATATATATATGGTATAGTGTAAGATGTTTACACTCTTTGTATTACAATGGTCTATAAGCTTTTTTTTTACACTGGCTCGACATAGTGACTACAGAGTATCTGATGGTAAGTACAGTATAGTCCAAAAACCAAAACGACTATCAAAGGATGAAAATCCATTGATAGTTTACATCGTCATGTCGGCCTACATATACCACGACTGAAGGTCTCTAGGTATATGAGCTACTGGATATACACAAGCTGATCCCGAAACGCGACAAGCCGAAACTGGTCACTATGACGGGCTCTACACCCATGCACTGTGGTCGCGATCCAGACGGGCACCGACGCCCTACCACCTCGCTGCTGCTCGTTTAGCACCACCCAGGAGTCACGTGTAGGGAAACTAGGGTAAAGCCTACGGACTTTCGTATTTGGACTACACTGTACTTACCATCAGGTACTCTGTAGTCACTATGTCGAGCTAGTGTAAAAAAAAAAATAGAAGAGCTTGAGGATACTAACGACTTGCTGCACGGAGCTCCAGTAGTGGTGCTCAGTGTGCAGGCTGGCGTCGGGCAGCCGGTGCTTCTGCAGGGCGGCGCGCCACAGCTGCAGGAGCCTGGGGAAAATAATTAAACTGGATTAAATGGAATTAATTATTTTTTTCGTACCTTTCGATAGTCGTTGGCGTTTTTTGGACTGCACCATGCTTACCATCAGGTATGATGGAGTCACTATGTCGAGTCAGTTTAAAATAAAAAACTGTATCAGTTTGTATTAATTCTACATGACTAACTCCCTAATAAATAAAGTAGCCTAAAAGTTTGTCCAGGCCTATCTTTTCACATTTTCAAAGTTAACTCAAAAGTCTCATAGCTTTACCACGTCTTAAGCTAAGTAAGATCAAAGACAGTTTTTCTTAAACACTTCGCATCTACAAAATTTCTAAAAATTGTGCTGTAAACATTGTTTTCATTTGAATTATTTTCATAATTGAGAAGCAAAGGTGAAAGGACTAACGTGGGGGGAGGTGGAGTTTCTACCCTGGCTAGAAAAATTAAAAAATCCAATACTAATCTGCTTATCACAGCGCAGTTTGCCAATTTCGAGAGTCGAACCCAGGACTTCCAAAGTCGCTGGCAGGTTCAATAGTATAAGTAAATCAGTCAGCCGTGGTGGCTGCCGGCAGAATAGAATAGCACCCCCCTCTTCTTGCTGAGGTGTCGTAAAAGGCGACTAAGGTATCTCTTGAATACCGCAATTCAACCAGGTGCTTAGAGAAGGGAAAACTCGACCAAACCTGCATCCCGCTCCCTCCCGATCGTACTGGTTCTCCTTTCCATCGGGCCTGAGGGAGCTCGGACGAGAGAGTGCTTTTCTGGCTGCGCGTCCAGTTATGCACTTAAATATCTCCTGCGCAATTGACTGTTTCCGGAAACTGGACCTCGAATTTCTTAACCGGTGTTGAAACAGTCGCCGTGGCCGAAACCGGCTAGGACATCATCATCAGTTAAACTGTATAATGTTTACTCTTTCTCTCAAAGATGATTTATGTTTGTCTCTTTCCAATGTCAGTTTTCCTAAATAAGTTTCATTTCAAGAGGCACCTCTTATTCCTGGTGGCGCAAGCCTTAAACTCTTCCGTTAAGCTGGTGAGCAGCCTGGCGAGCGGTCGCCCCGTCTCTGTCACTCCCTCCGCGTCCTGTATATCGGCGTCCTCGTCGCCCTCCTGATCGACTTCGACGTCGCCTTCATCGATGATACGGTGCGAGACCGAATCTATTACTTCCAGTAGTTCGTTTTGTATTTGTACTTTGAATTTCTGCAAATAAATAATATGTCATTACGCTATATCCCTGTTCGAGTAAAAGAACATGAGTCAGCTGCTGTGAGCAGACTATGGCGTGATGCATGTCGGTTCGGTAGATGGCGTTGTGCCAAATTGCATCGCGTTATAGTTTCGTTCACAGTAGCTGCATATAAGGCAAAGGTGCCATATTGTAGATCGTGACGAAATGTCAGAGAAACAAAAGAGATATCAAGTATTGGTTTAACGTGCTATATACGTGAAGTAATTAAACCAGTGGTGACCTGTATCTAGTGGTTTCAATTCAAACTCTCCGCTCATGACCCAGTAAAGGGAAATCTGTACAATCCCTTACGGGGTGGGTAGGGATACATTAGCGGATATATCCACTTGGCGCTAATATGTCGTGCCTAACGTGACCAGCAGCGCAGCTGATCGCCGTTCTCACAGCATTAGTACGCATGACCTTTCTGTTAGATGTCAGGCGGGTTTCCTTCATCGATAAGCATGTTGTGCCTATTCGAGACTATACGAGTAGTCACGCATAGAAACCAGTCTATTATCCGCTGGACCAGCACAGACCCTGTATTTCTGCAAATATTTCAGACCTTGGGTGATTAACCCTGCAAGATCTCTCTTTCTCTATAAAAATTTTATGACTTGGCCCACGGGCAGTATCCTATAGGTTTTGAGTCCTAGTCATGCCAAACGGCGTAACCCCAGAGCATTAAAATTAATAAAAATGTAAACACACTTAATCGCAAACGCCACCTGACGAACATTCACTTACTTTCTTAACGTTCTCGCATTTTAAACTAAATACATCGCATCGCATCATTCTTCATTACAATAGCATTTAATAATTACTTCAAACTGGCAACACACACAAATCCTCACAAACACCATACTCGACATATTCAAATACATACAGTGAGTGATTTATTAATTATCGCAATCTTCTTTTATTATAAATCATCCCGCCTACGAGGGTGCATTTTTTGCAACGACATAAGTCCAAGACTTATCCCGGCCCGCGTAAGTCCCTTGCTTTTATAGATAACAAACGACTTCCTCGGCTTTCGACGACGTCTGGCCTTCTGCAGGCCTCAACTATTACTATGCAGGGGCTGGAGTAAAAGGCCACCCCTCACTTGCTTAAAAGATGAACATTTTACCCATGGTACTATTTAATTGACTCATGGCTCCCATAGAAATGTCCAAAATTGTGACATTACCTCAGTGGCTTCTTTAAGCTGTTCCAACACTCCGAGTGCCTCCAGGGAGATCATAACTGTTGATTCAAAGGTTTTGTCCTCTTCGGAGAGTGAAGCTTCATACTCCGGAGTTATATCTTGAAGGTAGGCATCCGTCACTTCCTCACTTTTCGTCAACTCTTTAAAAAGAAACATTTGATTTTAGACTACAAATTGAACGTGTATTCAATATACTTGGCCCTTATAGTATATAGACGCCGCCCGATACGTAATTGTCGCCCTAAGGGTCGTTAGGGTGTTACGAGACGTGCGGGGTAAGAGGATGCGCGCGCGCACGGGACGCTTGCGAGTTAGTCGACCACCGAGACGCAAGGCGAGAGTACGTGCGTGTGCGTCGCAGTTCGGTGTGCCTTAAAGTGCTAATAAACAGTAAAACGTCAAAATCCGTGTCTTTCTACAACCACACCCACGACCACCGGTCATACCCTTTTTTTCGCAAGGATAATACGCTGTAAGCCGGAAAAGACCTTTACAATTTCACCTGGCGAAAACCGTGAGCACTGAAGGCGCTCAGCCAGCGAGTTATGGGTTGGATGGCAACGCAAGGGCACCCCTGTGGGTATGAACCTCGACTTGGGCCGCGAGCTAGGGAAGAGGCTTAAGATGACCTACTAGCGTTTCAGAAGCGACTACCTTGACAAAAGAAACGCTATGGTGCACTTACTTTGCTGTGCCCCTATTAAAAAAAAGATTTACCAGCTAACAAGAGTGCAGTGCGTCGCCTGGCGGACACTCTTCTCGACAGAGGGACTCTTTCATCGCGGTACACCGCGTCGCTTATACGTCGAACTATCACCTCTACCACCTCCAGCTTTTTAGCCTGCAATAGATTTTAGAAGGTTGTTACTGCTCGCGTCTGTGTGTTATTAGTTGGGCGGCACGCTTGAGGGAGTGTATCGTCCAAAAAGGGTGCAAGCGGCGCGCGATGCGTTCCCGCGTGGCGCTCTACAACACAGAGGCACGAGAGGAGTGGCTCTATATACCACCCCTCCCCAAACGAGTGGAGGCGTGCTTACGGCCGCACGCCCAGCCGGTCATTGAGGATGAGACCCCAGTCGTGCCCTCGATGCCGGTAGGCGGAAGGTGGAACACCCCGGGGGTTTTAGTCGGTGCAAGCGCGACAAACCGGCGGGGCGGCCCTCACCTCTCGCCGAGGTCCGTTAGGGATTTCCCCCGGGTTATAAAAAAAATGTATGTTATTAGTTGATACTGCTCGTTTTGGCATGGTGTATATTTAGATAAACAAAGTACATGTCCCATGTTCCTAGCTTCTTTTTTTTTGGTGTCCCAGGGGAAAATCCTGCGTATGACCATTAGCGCCGCTGTGAGAGCAGCGACCCCGGTGTGTCAGACTCCTACTGACTAAAAACCCCCAGGTGTCCTTCCAATCACTACACGCAGGCCTGGAAATCAAGATTCTCTGGGAGGGTTGAGAGTAAAGTGCCCACTTATCCAAACCTTTCTCACAGGCGGCGCGCCAGATACTGTGCGCGGCCTCCCTCTCATCCAGGCAGCAGACTTCCTCAAGTTACTCCCAACTTCCTCACCGCGCCCCACTCCCTGTCCCTAACAGCTGTATCCAAAAACGTCGGTTGGCGAAACGAACAGTGAACAAATTTTTTATTCTTTTTTTTTATTATTATTCATAGATGAACGCTTGACCTCAATTACACCTGGTGGAAGATGAAGATGAGTTCGATGATGAAACGCGATCGCCTAGCAAATGCCTATTCACTCTTCTCTTAAAGACTCCCAGGTCATAAGATCGCATAAATATGGCCGCTGGAAGCATGTTCCACTCCCTAGCCGTTCGCATGATGAATGTAGAAGCGAATCTTCTCGTGCAGATATAAGGAACATCCACCACATACGGATGGTATCCGATACGATGAACTTGACGTACGAGCTGATTCCCGAACGTGACAGGCAATATAATGGTCTTTGCACTTGTGTACTGCGATCACGATCCAGATTGCCTCAACCCTACCACCTTTGATACCCAATATTTGCCAAATCAGTGTAAGAAATCAATGCAGCTCACTTGCAAGTGTTGCCTGGTCGCATTCAAAGCGTCCACGTGCGAGAGAGTCGTGTCTGCTGTATACAACGCTGTTTTGAGAGTGTGCGCCGCGGCCAGCACCCGCCCTGCAGACAGCGATTCGCGTGTCTCCCGCTCTGATACCACCACACTTTCACTGAAATCATTTTTTGAATTTTACTAAAAATATTAATAATAATAATAATTTTTATTGGATCAAAAATTTACATTATATAATTTAATTTACGTTGACGCCTGCACTAGTCGTGAGACTGTTTCGCAGACGTCAGCGCCCCACCATTACAGAGAATACAAATAATTACAAAAATATATAAAAATATACAGACGTGTTATGTGTAGAAAAGGGTGAGTAAAGAGTGTTGTGTGTGAGTGCAGATTATATATAAGTATTTAAAAGATTTTCAGTTTGTAAATAATCAAGCTGCAATAAGTAATCCTTGATTTTGATTTAATAATAACTGACTTTTTGATAATGACTGGTGAGACTTCAAGAAAAGCAGTTAGAAAGTTTTCAGACATATACTCAGATTTGTTTAGTAAGTAAAAAGAAATAATAACTCAACTTTGCGCATTCAATTGAATCTAAGGCAAAATCAGCTGTTTAGAAGTTGTGGTTTCTCTTCAAGGCCAGGAGGCATTTCACACCGATCAAAGTTCTTAATCTGTGTCAAGCACAGTCCTTTAGGACCTTTTATAGATTCAATCGATCACCGAGCTCAGCGAATGATTGCCAATGAGGCTTTTACGTCGCGCAAGCTACTCAGCTGGAACACGACGTAGAGTGGCCTGATTTTCAGTTTTTTATAGACTATACTCTGGACAGTGTGCGGCTGGGTTGTTTAATTTAATTCCACCCTCCCCGTCTACACCTCCTCTTTTTTACTACGAATCGACAAGGAGTGGAATTTTCTTCTGCATATGTTTACCTAATACTTTACGACATGGGAAACGTCAAATGATTAATATATTGGTATTTGATAGTTGAGCGCACTCCATTATCACTTTTAATCAGCTGAGATTGAGGTCAAGCGCAAGCCTGTCCGTTATATTAAAATATGTATATTTATTCCTGTGAATTACTTATTAAGTGTAAATATTATTATATTGTGTGTTTATTTAAAACAAGCAACAACAACATAAATAATTTGGTTTAGGGAACAAACAATTTACAATTAGTTTGTTACTAAAATATGATTGCACATTTGCTTACAAAGAGTAGGGAAGAGTTGATAGCATAACAATATAATGTATAAAAATAAGAACAATTATTTTATCTGGTTAGGAACTGAAAATTTTCATGGCTGGTGTATATTTGTAATGCTCACCCCTGGAGTTGAATGAGTGCCTGACTGACTTAACTTGAATGAGTATTGATTTTTTCACTACTCAGGAATTACTGATTTGTCTGTTCAAATAGTATATTTATGGAATACTACTGACATGTCAGTGAGCATCTGCAATGCATAGTGATGCGTGCGTGCATCCGCCCAGAGCCTTCGTAAGTCATCCCGTCTGAGACGCAGCAACTGACCACAGGCCGCCAGTCGGGACACTACCGAGTCGCAGTGCACGCCCCACACAGACAGCGCTGAGCCCACACTACTGAACTTCTACAAAACAATAGATATAGTTTAGTATAAGTTTTAAATAAGAATAAAAAGTCAAAATTATATTTAGTCAATAGGGACTATGCCATAGTAGATAAGAGACGGATATTGATGTGTAGCCATAGATGGGCGTAATCATGATTACTTTTAATCAGATTAATAATCAGATTACAAGTAATCATGATAAAATTAATCATGATTACTTTTAATGAAGATTACACGTGTAATCATTAATCTTGATTACAGTAATCATTCAATTAATCATGATTATTTTAATGATTACTTTTGAGTTCTGGCTGAGAGAGAGACCAATTTAAATTCTCGTTTATTTAATTTTTCATGTTTCTTATTTCGAATAAGCTGAGACCCCGAACATCCGTTTCGTTGAGCGATTCATTATAAGGGTCTGTACAGTGTATTGTGTGTAGTGTGTTATAATGGTTTTGATTTTTCATTACTGAAGTTGATGTTAAAATCATTACCCAAAATGAGTGAATTTTTTTCTAAATTTTTGCCTCCCCCCACTCTCCGCTGGAAGTCACCCCCACTCTCCGCTGGAAGTCACCCCCACTCTCCGCTGGAAGTCACCCCCACTCTCCGCTGGAAGTCACCCCCACTCTCCACTGGAAGTCACCCCCCACTCTCCGCTGGAAGTCACTTCCCCCCACTCTCCGCTGGACAAACCAAAGCCGCGCGAAAACCATAGCAAAAAGTGTCATAATAACTTTTAGTCTTAATTTTTTCTGTCTAGCCTCCTTTCGCAACGCGTGATAAGAAACTTCATTCCAATAAATATAGGCGAGCGCCACTCTGCTGTCAGCAGCACATTTTACGTATCAAACAGAAAAGTAATCATAAAAGAAATCATGATTAATTGTAATCCGATTACAGATTAATAATCCTTAATAACCGAAAAATGATAAAACGAAATATAATCGTAATCATGAATCATTAATCTGATTACATTTTGCCCATCTCTGTGTGTAGCAACGTTAATGGTTGTAAGTTCAAACCACGGCACATACCTCTGGCTTTTTCAGATTAGGTAAGGATTTAGGCTTACCAGTGAAAGAAAACATTGTGAGGAAACTAGCATAACATCAAATAGAAATGTTCTGTGTAAGTGCCTTGATAATGACTATCAGCTGCGCTATTGTTCACATTGTGTACAATAAATAAGCGCCAAGTGGATACTGCCACTAATGTATCTCTGCTCACCCCGTAAGAGATATAGCATGACAATATATTATTTATAATTACTGTTAATATTAACCCCCCCCCCCCCCCAATTCCCCTCCCTAATTTCATCCCCCGTCCTACCAACTTTAGCTCCCTTCTCCAATTAATAGATTCCCCTTTTGTTCATGTTTTGCTCCAGTACATAACTCGTTTTAATATTAGGTTATAATTTTACTAACTCCTTCTTGTTATGTCTAAATGTGTTTCCTATTGTATATTTATTTATGTATATATTTGTGATGTTGTAGTTAGTTTGTGTTGTTTTGTTCTAGGTACCGGACAAACTCAAGATAAATAGTTCAACTTGACATCCGTCCAATTTCTTAAGCACATTTGAAACAGTATAACCGGCCAACTTTCCTCGCTTTTAATTATTACACTGACATTGGCGAAGTCACAAAGGACCAGTCCTTGGAATAAAGCCATAAATAAAAAAAATAAAAAAATATTGGAGATATGCATATATCAACTCACCTGCATGACTTCCATAATATCCTGTGCATGAGCAGCTACCAGCTCATCAAGCCTTGCATCACTTTTTTTATATTCTTTTTCCAATTTAGCTCTTTCTTTCTCTCGTTGTTCATTTGTCTCACTTGCTGAGAGTGTGCGGATCACTGACATAAGCAAACCACTCTGTACAGAGAGACATAAATCAATTTGGCATTATTACTTTTAATTTAAGAACTTCATATTCAGAGTAAAATTACAATATTTATCATAAACCATTCAATATTTATTAGTTATTATTTAAATAAGAGAAAAGGGTAAAATTATTATTTTAACTAGTAAAAACTTAGAGCCTAAATATATGGTGTTAGGAATCATATGAGCATTATTCAGACTCTATAATATTGGAAGGATTAAAAAAACATTACATTATTTTAATAACAATGCAATATTATCATTGACTTACTGTTTCTTTTCCTTGTTTAACGCCTCTCGGAGGCTTAGTTGGAGGGGGTGAGGACATCCTGTAAGTATTTGTTACAGTTTATTCAGTGTTTTCCTTGTTTATATTTAGTTTTTTCGACAATCGTATTCATTCACGATAGCAAACGTCAAATTCAATTTGTCATTTGTGACTGCCACTGTCAGATTTTCAGACATACAACCAAAGAGATTTGCTTATTATATTTGCAGGTTAATAAAAATCAGAGCTATACAGACGGTAAAACGAATCTTATTTAACTAGAATTAAAATTAGATTATATACTCCAAACAAAAAATAAAAAAAAATCGGTAATGACGTGTACACATTTAAAAATATTTTTATGAATATATAGCTGTTGTATGATTGCTTGTGTACGTCATTGAAAATTAAAAAAAAATGCTGATGTTTTAGCTTCGTTGGATTTGAAAATTATCGAATACTTAGAGTGGAAGTTATTTATAAATACTAAATAAATATAGCAGTGATAACATAATGGATTACTCTACAATAAGCAATAAAAGCAACTACACAGAAACGGATGAATTAACTGGCGGTGAACTTAGTGAACGTTATTATTTACTCAAGAAGCAGTTCGACAATTTATCTAGTAGTTATGAAGCAATTAAACAGGAATTACACGATACACGGAGGAGTTACCAAACTGCTTTAGATGTACAAAGCCATTTAAGTGCCGAACTTGAAAGCTTTCAAACGGACGAAGCCAAACTTAAATTTGAGCTGAATTCCCGAATATCCTCGTTACAGGAGGAAATATCACAACTAAGAGACGATCGAGCAGAAGCTTCTGAACGTCATGCGGCAGAAATTACTCATTTAGAAAAACAAATACGAATTTTAAAAGAGGAACAGGTTTTAAAAGCAAGGGAAAGTCCGGTACGCGATAACACAGAATTGGATGAGGCGCGAAATGCGATTTCAGCGGCTATGGCCGAAGCGGAGTCGGCTAAGGAGGCACTGGAAGAAGCGAAAAAGGAAATATTATCATGGCGTATGAAAACGGAGCAGTTGGTGAGTGAAATGAGTGAGATGCGATCGGCTGCGGAATTAAGGCGTGAACAAATTCAAGCGGCTGCTGAACGAGAAGCGGTGGCTTTGGCGGACTTGGCGGAAGCTAGAGCTATGCTGCATCAATATACCGACACGCAAGATGTGCAACCCCATGGTGAGAATATTAGATGCTAATTAAATTTTGCTTAGCCATAATCATATTTATTCTGACAATTCTGTGCCTTGAAATGTAAATTGCACTTAATCATGTCTTATTTCTTCATTGTTATTTTTTTGGATATATTTTTTTTTTATCTTTTTTGGCACAGTGCTTAGTTGATGCTAATTATGGTATGGTCCAAAAAACTACTGCAACAATTGACAGTAAAGAAAAGCAATCAGTAGTTGCCGCTATTATGCTGGCCTGTAATAGTAAGATACATGCACTTGTGAGTTGATTCAACTGTTTGCTTGATAAAAAAAAAAAACAATAAATTAAAATATGATTTTGTTTGTTATCTCTATTTATTTACCTGAAAAAGAAAGTTCATGTGAAGCTCTTTCATTTTAGCTGCCAAAGGAAATTCAATATTTGCTGAAGTTGAAGACAAAAGACAGGAGATGGCCAAGAATCTAATATCTATGAAGCAAACAAATTCCAGAGTGAGTAACTTTTTCATATTATAAAAATGCAAACAGACAGCATAAAATGATGTTTTCAAAATAAATAATGTGTCATAAGTAATGTGAGTGGCCTGGCTTTCGAATTTTTATAGTCTATATTCTGGAACATGTGCCGCTGATTTGTGCAATTGAATTCCCCCTTCCCTTTCTACCATGAATTAACTGTACGCCGTGTGGGTTTGCAACCTTATATAGTTGACATTTCAGCTAGAGTTGCGGAGAATGAGTCCGTTTGAATCTTATACATTTCAGCTACTTGCACAAGGTGATTCACATCTATGACTATTTCCACTTTACGCTTATATGTTGTGTCCAACGTTACCAGTACCACAGCTGATCGCCATTCTCAAGGCAAAGACCACCTTGTCACTAAATTAGAATAGCCTATTTAATTTGGTTAACTATCATTTTGACACCGTGGTTTGTACCGTAGGTTCGGTGGACCTATTATTTTATGTTTTGGCAGGCAATTGGTCTTGGTCGGGGCAACCTTTATAACTTAACCAGGCGAAATTTGATGCCTGGTTTAAAATATAGTTAAATTGCATACATAGGAGTACAATAAAATAACTGTTTTCACAATTAACAGTTACGCAGAGAATTGGCTAACAAAGAAGCTGAAGTGGAAACATTGCTACATGAGAAGCAAACAATATGGGAAGAGCAGATCGGTGCTGGTGCTCATTATGATAGAGAACTCATTGGTAAGAGTAACACGTAGATTATCTTCACGCTTTCAGAACACTTGCACATTTTTTAGCAAACAGTGATTCATGGGACATCTCCAGGCTTTTTAGACAGGAAGAGACATACTTGTGGTTCTATACAGGAATATCCTCTGATTACAAAAAAAAAAAAATACTGGTTGAAAACTATATATAGGGTAAAAAGATCCGCATATTGAATTTTTTAAGGCTGTATGAAAATTGCTGTTTATCATAGTCTTTATTGGATCCTTTCTTAATTATATGTATAGAATAATTCAATGAAAAAATGTTTATAGCGCAATTTTTAGAGAATTTGTTATCAACAACTTTGTATGAATGTAAATATCACTTATCACATAACAAGCGAAATATTCATGAAACGACCTCTGACCTAGTAAAACTAAAAATGTAAAAATATTTATGAGACTCTTTGTTCACTTTTCAAAAATTAATATGAAGCCTTGTACGCCTATTTTTTATGGAGAAACGGGCTCATTTTTTTAGATGTATTATTCAATAAGTACACTGATTAATGTGCACACATAGAACTTAGAACCCTGAGGCGTGGATCCTGGCTAGCCCTCACTCTTAGATCCGGGCCTGAGGATTAACTATTTTTAGCTAGCAATGAGTGGTTCATTACCAAAGGGAGGTAATGAATGTAAAAAAACTAAAAATTGATTTTATTCTTTGTATGCTCATTGATAATTTAAAAAAGAAAAATTGAAGTATTTTTAATAATATTTACTCAGTTTTTTTTTTTCATTTTGACTCTGCACCATCACCACATCACGCCTGCTGGTAAGCATGGTGGAGTCCAAAAGACGGCAAGGACTCAACAGTTAAGAAAAAGTCATCGGTAGTCGAAGCGATCATGCCTGCCTATAAAAATATCTCTTCACTCTACGCTTAAAGAACTCCAAGATTTGTGAAGTAATTAAGTGTACGAATATTTGCAGAAAGCTACGAGGAGAGAATAACACAACTAGAAGGTCTCTGCGAGCGACAGAGACGTGAATTGGCGCGATGGTTCGGCAAACTGTCAGAGACGACGGCAAACGGCTGGTTACCCGGCGTTTTGGACCATTTGAAGTAAATATCTATAATATAAAAATGAATCGCAAAATGTCTTGATAAGCGCGAAACTCGAAAACGGCTGAACCGATTTGGCTGATTTTTTTTTTGTTGTGTTTGATTAAGTCTGAGGAAGGTTATTATGGAGAGAAAAATTAAAAAAAATGTCTAGAAAAGTCTAAAAACACCACTTTTCTATATTCTCATACAAAAATATTCGTTATAAGTCATTTTGAACTTTAATACCACACCATAAAGTTTAAATGTTAGTGGACGGGTTCCAGGAAGGCAAAACAATTATTGAGTGACGTATAAATATTAATGTCAATATTTGTTAATTTTTATACATATAGCATTAAGGCCAGGTTGCTTCAAACAATTTTCAATAAAATCTGACGGGGAAGCTATTAACATTAAAAAAAAAACAATGTGACTTTGTTTTAGAGAAATAGGGCAGAACAAGGTCTGCCGGGACAGCTAGTATTTTATAAAAACATTAAGTAAGGTTCATTGTATTACCTTCGAAAATCGCCAGAGGAAAGGAGAGATTGTACATACGAAAAGCAAATCTAATTTCATATAAGTTTATATATTATTTTCAAGAAGTATAAAAACAAAAAGTATAACAAAATTTAATTTATGTGTATAAATCAGAGGTCCCCAAACTTTTTATCACGTAGACCTCTTGGCGTGATTGTTGGTTTGGGATAGACCTCCCTATTTTTTGAGACCCGGTGTAAATCTTCATGGACCGTCAGGGCCGCCATGAAGGTAGTGGCACCGGTATGTTCCTCCTAGTTACTAAAATCATCGAGGTGTTCCTCTTACTTATCTGCCGGAATCAAGGGTTTGGCCACGTCTACTCTTTCAGCTCGGGAAGACGTCTGGCCTTCTGCAGGCCTCACATACTATTACTATGTGGGGGGGCTGGTGTAAAAGGCAACCCCTCAGTCCCCTTTGAACTAATGTTATTGGTATGATTATTGGGTTGTTCCGGGTTGTAAGCAGGGTCATTATAAACTTCAGTATCAGGCTGTCAAATATTTATTTAACAATATATTTGTATAATACATTTACAGGTCAGAGTGTGAACAACTTCGAGCTGAAGTGTCCGCTAGAGGTGCTGCGCAGTTAGCGAGTGCCGCACAAGTAAGGGAATTGCGAAGGAAGCTGGCAACACTCACAGCTAATTCCGCAAAAATTGTTAAATCTCCTGAAAACAAGAGTAATAGCGAAGAAACGGGCGAAGAAGTGGAAAAATTCGTCAAAACAAGACCGGTCAAACCAACACCTGACGATGTTAAAAAGAAAGTGTGCTTTGGATGATTATATATATTTAAGTGTAAAATAATCATTTATAAGAGGAAAAGAAAACACATTGCTGATTAATATTTGTAACAAAATAAATTATAAAAATTGTAAAAAAGTTTTACTGCTTTGTTAATAGAAATAATAATGTGGAAAGGTTGGTTTCTCAATAAACAGGGTGATGGGCGGTGACCTGTCGCTGTCGGCACGCGCTCGCGCGATTGTCGGTAGCGACGGGGCATGCCAGGCAGCCCTTTCTTGTAAAGACATATTGAAGGTGAAGAAGGCTGAGGAGAGAGATCGGGAGACTATTGCTAACCTTGACAACTCTATTCGCCACCCCTCTAGGACAGGACGATGGAGGAAGGCCTTTGCCAGAGATCCATGAGGATACCCTCCAGGTTTCCCAACAAAAAAAGGTGTCCTCAAAAAGACCACACCGATATTACTAAACATGATTTACTAACATGCACATGAAAATGCCAATTAGTTCAAAAAACAATACAATAAATGTTGCACTGAACATTTCACTTTGGTCGTTTTCTGTAGACAACTACCACCCACGTTTTTACCGACCATGTATTTATACCGGAACGGCAAGTCCTATCAATTACGTAGATTTTTCAGACATATATTCGTGTTCACGTTAGGCTGCAGCGACACTTTTACAAATCGCTTTCTATTCTCCAATAGATGACACCACTAATGGATGTAGTTATGCTATTCGCCACAAGATGGCATCACCAACGATAGTGAATTTACTGAACAATGAAGGTCGCAGCACACTTCATCCTTATTCCGTAACAATACGGATGTGCATTAACTATTTCAGTTACACGAGAAAAAAACTACTGAAAGATAATTTTTTCGTGGTCTCATTGTACTAGAAATTGACATTTTGAAAAATAAATATCAACATTATATCAAGCTGTATAAATTAAATAAGGCAAAATTTAAACATTTCGGAAATAAAAAAAAATCTCTAGTAGTATTGTTTTTTTTAATGAGGACACTATTTACAAACCTTAACCTACGACAGAGTTTTAATATGGTCTGAAATCTTCTCTTTTTGATTGAATATAAAATTGAGATAATTTAAGTTTTGTTCAGGCGTTCAACAAAATTGATTTAAAACTAAATATATAAATAACTTCAGTTCTCTGCGGGGCTCGAGATCTTGTATGACATGAAAATATATGGACAGCGGATGAAAACTTTTTCATACAAATTTTCACGTATTTTCTAGTGGTAAATGTAATTTTCGCTCAACATAACAATAATCGTCGATAAATAAAAATTACAAACTGAATGGTAATCGAACCTTTATTTACTTATCTAGCAGTCTTTAATTAAAATAGTTTTGTATGAAATATGAATTGTTTTAGTCTATGCCGTATACATAGTGTGATTCTTGATTAAGCTGCAGTAGCCTCTTCCTCAGGAGGCGGAGGCCCCAGGTCTCTGAGAGCGTGTTCCCGTGCGTGCGCCATATGCCGTGACCTGCGCGCGTACTGTCTCTCCTCTTTCTGCGTACGCGCACGCAACCGGCTCGCCGCTGCGTCCTGCACGCACTTGGTAAACGCACCTGTTTCATACGCATTTGAAAGTGAGTTGAGTGCGGGTACTTATGATCGTAAAGTCTCGCATGTTCGAACAATGCGTTCTCCCGGCTCATATAGGGCTGAAATTTGGAAGCTCACTAGATAGTCAATCCACCGCATGCAAGTTACTTAGAAAGCCATGAATCGCTCTATATTGGGCATCTTCCTTTGCGACTGGGTGAAAAACACTGAGATTCGCTTGAGGGTAAGGCTGAGATTTATAGATAAAACTTTAAGTTTGATTCGCCACCTATTTTTTGCTGCGAACCGCGAAGGAGTGGAACTCACTTCCTGCGTCTGCGTTTCCATCTTCTTATGACATGGGAATCTTCAAACGTCGAGAGAATCGGTATTTGCTGGGCGAGCGCGCTCCATTGTCGGCCTCATCATCACTTTTCAGCAGGTAAGATTGAGGCAAGCCTATATGTAATAAAAAAAAAATTAGACTTTACTAAAACATTACAATTTATATTACTCAATGAATGTCAAAGGATTTGGTATGTCACCGATTTTATCAAAATGTACTTGGCACTGTGAATTTTATGGCTGAACTCGAGTTTCTATTATATTTTCAGTTTTTTGTCGACACGAATTTATTTTTTGATAATTTTGCTAAGCTAAGTGAAAATAGCGTCTATAAATCTAGCCTCAAAGACCCATAAAGCGGTCTATTTTGGGCATTTTCCTTTGCAATCGGATGAGAAACATTGAGATTGGATTGAGGGCTAGGATAACAGACAGCTGAAATGATATCAGTTAAAAATGGCCTAAATACGTCGTAGACCCGTTAACACGCGGGAAAGATGCTCGAGTGTATACCTTGAACCGGTTGTAAGAATGTGCAGGAGACAACCGACCAGATAGACCGACGATCTGATGCAGGTGGCTGGGAGAAACTGGTCAGCCAGAGCTCGTGACTGTTATAAGCCCTTCATTTAGCATTGTGTCGCTGAAGTTCGGAACGACGGGTCATAATTAAAAGTAAGTTAATTCGCACATAAGACTCGTAAATGTATTGATAATGAGTATTAATGTAATAAGATATGTATAGTGGCTACCATAAGTAACGACACAACAAATATGTAATTAAATATGATTACTTGAATTCGTGATTAAATATCTTTACTAATATTATAAAGCTGAAGAGTTTGTTTATTTGTTTGTTTGCTTGAACACGCTAATCTCAGGAACTACTGGTTCGAATTGAAAAATTATTTTTGTGTTGAATAGACCATTTATCGAGGAAGGCTTTAGGCTATATAATATCACGATGCAACTATTAGGAGCGAAGAAATAATGGAAAATGTGAAAAACGGGGAAAACTATTCATCCTTGAGTGGTTCCATTGCGTGCGCTGCGAAAACGGTTCAAGATACGAAAAATATATGTATGAAAGAATTATTCCTCTTAAAATGATCTAAAAAAGTGTTCCAACAGTATATGTCTATCTTTTAAGATTAACTCACTAGAACCGTTTTTATGGTAATCAAATTGTTCGAAATTAATGCATTATTTGTTAAGAGTTGTATCAACGTAATAATATTAATCTTTATCCAAATAAATGTGTTGCTGATTAAGAGTATTTAATTGTGAACAAAATTGTCTTTGACATCACTTAATTTCAATGAACATCTTAGAAGATATTACAATAACTTATACAGCAAAACAACGTTTGCCGGATCAGCTAGTAAAAAACATGTTTACTGGTGTGACTAAGCTTTTGAAAATGGTATTCAATGTTTAAAAAAAAGGAAAAATGTAAAACAAAAAATAATACCACATAATTGCGCGGAATCTCACAATGTTTCGGGCAGTGATCCCAAATGAATGTCAATGCTTATTTTCAAGGCAAGTGAGCTTACTTAAAAGTATTAGATCAATGTGTCATCATAAACCCTTTGATATTTCCTTAAACGGACATAGAAAATATGTAATACGGATTCTACAACCGTGAGAACATCTTTATCCAGTCTAAGGTGTGACCACAAACTCATAATTATTGTATTTTATAATAATGAATAAATTGATTATTAAAAAGGTCACAGGCGCAGAGAAATTAATAAAAACTATATTAAAGATCGCACTTTTGTATTCTATGTTTTATGACACCATAATTTCTGCTACAATACTTATATGACACATTCTAAATTCATACTAATTGTTAAAGATTTCAGGAATAAATATTTATAAAATAAATTTATGAAATAAATGATTAACGGCAGTAATTGACTAGATTCTATCTAATATATTAGGGGTATGTATGCGACGTGTTCCCGCACACCGCTTCAAGTATTTTAAAGAATATTAAATTCCTACACTCCAAAGGATAGGAGAAATAAAAATATAGTGAAATTCCGGAATTTACCGACAGTCTCCCAGCACTTTATGGCGTCTTCAGGGCGATCCAAGGAGTAGCATTTGATGACTTTCTCTTTAAATTCTGAACACACTGGCTCTACACTGACCATGTTAGCGGTACGGAGCTCGATCCGCCGTGCCGTTGCGTTTAAGTCTTCAATCGTCAACCTGAAATCCCTTCAAGATATCGTACCGTCAATTATTCTATCAAAATCGTTGAAAGGTCGAACGCAAAATTAACATTTAAGGCACGCTTCGAATCTAACAGTAGCGACTCGGAAGCGACTAAAAAACACTAATCATAATTAAAACTCCTCTAAACATTAATGAGTTATAAATTGTTATATACTTGAGGATTCCTTAGTGCTTAAAACATAGATGGGCAAAATATAATCATCTTAATAAAGGAAAATGTAATCGTAATTGTTTTTTATTAAAAGGTTGCTCAAGACGAATGTCTTTTGGTTGTATGAAGATACATATAACAAAGTTAATGTCGTTGACATCTTTAACTGCTCCCTGCCAGGATTTCGGTTGGCTTTGATGACATTGTAGGCTTCTGGATCCTCTTAAGTATCACAAGATACTTATATAAGAAGCTAGATATATCTGTAAGTATATGGCACGTTGTCTTAGAATCTATGTATATGTTTTTAAATTTTTTCACGTGTATATATCGTTGGTATATTAAATAAAATAAATAACTAAATCTATAGCACGTACCCGCATCTCTCAGAGTGACTGTCATCCATACATTTGAGCTTTTCCATGTATATTTTGTCTTTGAAATCCCCGCGAGGAGTGACCGGCGCGGTGGCGGCTGCGGCTCCGCCTACCAGCGTGGCGTCTTCTACAAGCCGTTCCACCTAATTTTGAGACACACATTACACATTTCACACAATTTCGGAGTACAGGCATCAAATAGGCTCAGTCAATATAGCATTCGATCAGCGATAACACGCCCAACCCGCTTCATCATACTCAACTCCAGTACTTGAAATATTTCGAAGCTGGAAAAAGCTATTGTCTGAAACACCAGTTATTTTACCTTTGTTTCTCAATTATGTGAATTAATCTAATAAAAAATGTTTATCACAAAACGATCATTGGCCTTGCATAACTTAAGATTTGGTAACGATGTCTTATGAGACTTTTAAAGTAACTTTTAAAATGTAAAAACGAAAGGTTTGTGTTTGCTTGCGTGAAGTGCTCGTACTGCTTGGAACATGGCGCCCGGGCCTTGAGCTCCAGCTTGCCCTCTCCCTCTCTAATCCGGGCCTGGTCTAGATCTAGATCAGGTCGTCTATATGTTCCACACTGTGCTTGTCAGTACGTGATCTCCAATCGACAACTTTGTTGCCTCGTCTGCCATCTGCTCTACAATAATCTGGTCTTTTGCCGGTTGCACGGTGGAGAGTGTTCTCAGGAACTGCATTCTTTGATTCCACCAGCCCCATTCCACCACA
The DNA here is from genome assembly GCA_036320925.1 of Automeris io. Lineage (NCBI taxonomy): Eukaryota > Metazoa > Arthropoda > Insecta > Lepidoptera > Saturniidae > Automeris > Automeris io. Next base: position 16,794,830 of record JAUDJH010000008.1, on the reverse strand, counting down.
AAACCACTAGACATCGTGTCAGATATCATCCGTATGTGGTGGATGTTCCTTATATTCGCACGAAGAAATTCGCTTCTACATTCATCATGCGAACGGCTAAAGAGAGGAATATGATTCCAGCGGCCATATTGCCGCGGTCTTTTAACCTGGGAGTCTTTAAGAGAAGAGTGAATAGGCATTTGTTGGGCGGACGCTGTTCATCATCGGACTCATCTTCACCTTCCATCAGGTGTAATTGAGGTTGAGCGTTCGCCTATAAATAAAAAAAAAACAAGCTGTGCCCTGCGCACCACCACTGCAGCTAGATAATCCGCTGAATTATGTCGGCGAATCTCGTTCATCTATGGATTTTTTTTATTCCTCATACGATCACGTAGAGAATCATTTAGAATAGTCCTCTACATAGCTCGCTGTGCTAGTTGCTTGTAATCGAAAAAGTACCATTTTATTAGAAATACTGATGTGGTGTTCATCTGTGTTGTCCTCATCCATAGGGTCTGCTGCGGTTGTGTTTGGCCGCTGGAAATGCGTCGCTCTCACTGACTGACTGCCGCCCATGTTTTTGTAAACTGCAAAAATTATATACGATTAATTATATGTAATATATTAATTACATATCATAATGTAGGATGGATGTTATTGTGTGAAATATTATTATGTATCAAGTAGTAAATGCGTAGATCGGAACGTACGGGAGTGAAATGCAGGAAAGATAGAAGGAGAGAGAGGATAAACGCTTTTTAAACAACGCGAGCGCTCGAAAACATCAAGACGTAATAAAAAGTGTTAAAAAGTAAAATAAGTATAGAAAGTGAAATAAAGAAGTTTTCAAGGTTTATTTTGGTATTTATTTGATTTGAAGATCCCCAAAACTACAATAATATATTACAATACTATGTTGTGCTATTGCGGCTGTGGTGGTCTAGTGGATAAAGGACTGGTATCCATGCACGCCGACAGGAACGGTCGTAGGTTCGATTCCCGGCTCGTATATCTGGATTTTCTATTATAGATTAAGTACGGATTTCGAAATCACAGCTCACTGTTAAAGGAAAACTTCATGAGGATACTCGCTTGGAATCTAATAGAATTGTCATATCCATTAATGCTGTGAGAACGGCAATTAGCTGCGCTACTGGTCACGTTGGGCATAACATATAAACGAAAATTGGATACAGTCACTTGTGTATCTCTCATCCCCCAAGGGATATAGCGTGCTGATATATTAGTACTTATTATTATTATATTCTTTAGGACAAGTCATTTGTGTAATTTTATACTCTGCAACTTGTATTTTTGTGATTTTATAGTATACTAGCTTTTGCCCGCGGCTTCGCTCGCGTTAAGAAGTATTATAATTAATTAGATATAGTTTTGTGGCTTTACTTTTGTTTAGCGTGTGTAAAAATTTAGCGCCTAATCTGTCATTAGGCGCTAAAACTATCAAGCTATTATATTATATTATAGTCGAAAATCTGAGAAGATTTATACAAACTTTCATCCCCTTTTTTATCCCCTTGGGGGTGGAATTCATCAAAATCCTTCCTTGCGGATGGCTACGTCATAACATCTACGTCCAGTGGTTGGGGCTGTGCGTTCATAGATCACTACGTCAGTCAGTCAGTCAGCCAGTCAGTCAGCCAGTCAGTCACCTTTGAGTTATATATTTAGATTATTTTTGTTCTTTGTTTTACAGTTTTTAAGTTTTTGATAAATTATGGCTGATTCCCTAAAAATAATGTTGCTTATGAAACTTTTATGACTATTTGATATCACGATTGAGACATTAATTTACAAGTTTGGAACGTGATCGGTTGTGTTCTCTACGTCATCCATCGGAGAATTGCTGGTGTGTCGTTGCATCGGCAAAGTCCTGCGGGGATTTGAGGATTTTTCTGATGGCGTGGGGTGGAGTGCGCGTCGTTGGTAAAAAAGTCCCTCAGAGACTACTAAATATTAAAAATACTAATTACAGCCTCAAAATACCCAGAGCTGTAAAACTTTTTTTTTGTTTTTTTTTTCTTATACGAGGGAAAGGCAAAAGCTTTCATGTCATACAGCCATGACGGAGATCTTTTCGTCCTCATATCAGCCCGTAAAACTTAATTTTAAGCGAAAAAAAAAGAAATCACGTTTGAGTCTACTTTGCGATCATTGTTTTCTTTTTGTAAATTACGCATATATTTGCCATATTTTTATAGGTTTTTATAGGTAAATGGCCTTAGAATAATAATGTAGTTATAATATATCACAACTTTGAAATAAAATGGTCCCAAGTTCAAATAAAATATTCTGTTTCGTTAATACGCGTTGTAAATTATAATTAATAAATTATGTTCGTGTTAAAAATGTATTTCTTGGAAAAATACTATCAATAACATTGCTTGCTATCTTTAAATTTATGTAATTCGCAAATATGTGATATAATATATGTATATTATAATATATATTTGCCTAAACACGATATATTTGTCAGACAGATGTGATTTAATATAAACACAGTTTTTTAAGATGTGATTTAAATATCGACTCTTATATTTAAAAAAATATAATTTTACTAATTTTGATGATATATTTATCATCAAGTGGTCAATATTTGACCACTTAATAATTTTAGATATTTGTTTTTTTTATCAACGCTTGTCTATTATTTTTTTAATATCCTGACACCCTGACTACTGACTGACTGATCCTGACGATATATTCGTAGGCAACGAATATCAACAGTAAATCAAAACCTATCGATAGTCAGTGATCATGTCGGCCTGCATAAATATCTCTTCACGTTTTGTTTAAAAGACTCAATACGTGTACCATAGGACGTATGATAAATTATCATAGGACGTATATTGCGTTGTATTTTGGAACGCTTTCAATCGACAATCCTATACATTGTGTACGTTTTCGCTGATGGAATGTGGCTTTGTCTAGGCCCTCAGTGCCTGTGATTCAGCCCCGCATTAAAACAAACAAAATATAGGGAAAATTGATTTAATTACCAGCATTTAATTGCAAGAACAGACTATAATGCATTTTAATTTATACTTTGGAAGGGAATCATTGATGATTCACGACTGATTCTCAGCGTCCTTGAACTTTAAAAACAGTAACCGTAGTCGATACGATGTAATCGTCATTGCAATCCGTAAAGTCTCAGAATACTAATTTAAGCCACCTGTCGCAGTGTTTGCGACCGGCTTTATAATCTATTCAGAATTTCCAGTAAGCAATGATCCAAAGCAAAAAAAGATAATAGACACAAGATTCTATTACTTTAAGCTATTAGGTTTCTCAATTTGTAGTTCCTAACCAGAACCGCCGTAAGCATGGTCTTCCTGGATAGTTACGGGACGCGGGATGGGGATACGCACTAATCTAACCAATCAACTAATCTGGCGCTCTCCACAGGCAGTAGTTAACGTAGAAGGAAAGGTTATGCGTGATATTTTCATGACAAGGGTTAAACACGATTTTGCATTGGAAACATCGAAAATCTGCCGACTTTATGTCACAAAAAAAAATGTTTATGTCTATATAGGTCTACGTTTAGTTTCTAATTATTTATTTATAAATCACTATTAAAATTGCTTATTTTTTATTACATTGTTTTTTTTTTACTAGGAGAATATCCTCATGGACCGTCAGGGTCGTTGTGAGGGCGGCGACCACGTTGGTCGGACTTTTACCGACTAAATTCCTGGGTACTCCTTCTGTCGAGTAGCCGCCGTCTGTGGGAGCTATATAAGTCGCACTCTTTTACGAACCGGCGCGTTTTGGCTATTATTATTATTTATATAGAGAAAATATCTTTATCTTAATTTAATTTACACAAGAGTTAAAACTATAATTCATGGATACACTAAATTTTGCATCCATTTCGGCGTAGGGAGTTGACGGCCCCATCGCCCACCAGATTCGTCTGGTGCAGTCAGTCCGAGTCGCTGGTCAAAGTCCGGGCCAGTGACTCGTCCTTGTCCTTTCATTCCCACCTTTCCTCTCCTTGCATTCCTGTCTCGATCCCTTCATCCTTCCTCAATATTCCTTCCCACATCCTTACTTCCCTTGTCTCATCCTTAATCCTTTCTTCCCTAATTCCTGGTGATGTATGAGATGATGGATGTTCACAATCTGCGGATGAATGTAAATTTGATGAATGTAAAAGTTATAATGGAAGTACAATTTAAAGAGTTACTACCCCAGGAGGGTACCACCTGCCCCGCAGGTGGAGAATCCCTTCACACGTCCGCTCTGGACGTGTGCAGCCCCACGTTCTCTGGGGGGGGCAAAATTGTACCAACAATCCCTCAACCGATGACCACTGCTTCGTCTATGGACCTTGTTTTGCAAACGAAAGAGATTCGCATTTTTCGCGAAGGACTGGAAGATTCCGACTCTGGCCGGAGCTGTATCACGGTCGACTCTCTCCCCTCGGAACGCAAGAGGAGATATGAGACCGCCTGCTCGGTTAGCGGTTCGGATGGGGACAACTCGCCGAATAAGTTCCCGATAGATCCCAAAAGAGGTAGAGGCCGCCCACCGACCCATGGCCGTTATGCAGGTTTTTGGGCCGCCAAGAAAGAGAAGTTAGCCCGTGAGAAGGAAGAGGAGATTCTCCAGGCTCGACGGGAGATCGCAGAGTCGGCACGTTGTGCACGCAAGCGGGACTCGTCGCAACTATCTATAAATTCATTGGAGGACGAAGGGTCTTCGTCGTTTGCCCTTCACGACTTGATCCAGAAGAAGGCTGACATTATTAACCAGAATCTGGTTAAGTCAAAGAACATAAAAGGGACGGTAGCCCATGATGTGAAGATTGCGCTTTCAGACATCCTCGGTGCTGCTGAAACTCTCCATCGTAGTACGGTCAGCGAGGAGAACCGAAAGCTGCATGCGGAAAACAAGACCCTCCGCTACCTGGTGAAGGACATGCAGGCAGATATGGCTGCTCTGCGGGCAGAGGTACGCGCGTATCACGCACATGGGATCTTTCCATCTGCACTCGCCTCTGACCAACCGGATTCAACCAAAATCAGATCTTACGAAGACATGGAGCGTTCACTCACCGTTAAGTTAGGTGAAATTGTGAACGCTCGCATGGATGCCCGTTTTGAGGGCCTTGATGTCGACGGCCGTCTTCTTCCAGCACGGGAAAAGCCTCTGCGGCCTCCTCTGGCTTCAGATAAAGTAACGAAAATGTCTCGAAAGGAGACAGGGCCAAGGGCTACGTCCAGAAAGGAGACTGGACCTACCCTTGCTGAAGACGATTTCCCGCCGCTGGAGACCACCACCAGACCTGAGTCCCAGCGCAGAGAGAAGGGCAAAGGCAAGGGTAAAAAATCCCAGCTACCCTCGAAGGAGACCGCAAGAGATGAACTGTTGCGGTCGACGCAGGATCCTCCCTTACGTCAATCGATGCGGGAAGCTCCTAAACCTGTCGGTAACGACTGGACGGTTGTGGGCAAACGAGGAAAGCCTGTACGTGCTCCCGAGGCCAAAGGATCTGCCCCTTCAGTCCGTCCAATGCAGAAGAAAAAGAAGGCAAAAAAGTCGCAGAAATTGCGTTCTCCTAACTCTACAGCTGTGTCGGTCACTCTTTTGCCGGCAGCGATCGAGAAGGGCGTAACATACGCGGACGTTCTGGGACAGGCCAAATCGGTGGTCGCATCGGCTGGCCTGGAAATCGAATATGTCCGAATTAGGAAGGCCGTCACTGGCGCCAGAATTATGGAGGTGCCGGGGGCCATGAGCTCTGACAAGGCTAATGCTCTGGCTGAAGCCCTGAGGTCCACTTTTGATGCACGTAGCGTCCAAATTCAGCGCCCGATGAAGCGTGTAGATGTGCGCATTTCAGGTCTGGATGACTCCGTGACTGAGGAAGAGGTGGTGACGGCCCTAGCACGAACTGGCGAAAGTAACGAGGCTGACTTTAAATCACGGCCAATCCGCCAAAGTCCTACTGGATTGGGTGTGATGTGGGTAAGCTGCCCGGTGGCCGCTGCTAAGAAAATTTGCGACGGGAGACGCCTGCTGATCGGCTTGGTGTCGATGCAGACCCGCTTACGCGAGTCTAAGGTGATGCGATGTTATCGCTGCCTGCAGCCAGGCCATGTCCGGGCTGCGTGTAAAGCCGACTTAGACCGTAGTGGTCAGTGTTTTAACTGCGGTCAACTCGGACATAAGGCCCGAGATTGTAGTGCCAGACCCTATTGCACGGTCTGTGCAGCGGCTAGCAAGCCGGCCGGCCATAAAGTCGGTTCCAGGGTTTGCGCTGCAGCCACCAGGCCAATTAGAGTGAAAAAGGCTAGACCAGCTGCTGAGGCCGAGTCCCAGCAGCCAGCTAACCTCCCTGCACCTGAAACAAGTTCCGGGAATGAGGGGTTGTCTATGTTGACCTGATTATGGACCACGCCCCATTACAGGTCATCCAGGCTAATCTCAACCACTGCGCCGCAGCACAGAATCTACTATCTCAGAGCATGGCGCAGTGGCAAGTAGGCGTTGGCATTGTCGCGGAGCCGTACTTTGTTCCCCCCAACAGTGCTGATTGTGTGGGAGACTGCACGGATTTAGCCATGATTATTAGGAAAGCTGGTGCGGGTGTCCCTCCATTCCAGGACGTTGTAAAGGGCGCTGGTTTCGTCGTGGCCTGTGTCGGGGAGTTGGTGTTGGTGTCAGTGTATTTTTCTCCGAACCGCCCCCTTGCCCAATTTGAGCTCTTTCTCGCAAGATTGGGGGCTGTGGTGGGGCGCTTTCATCCCCGTCCCATTCTAGTCGCTGGTGACTTCAACGCGAAGTCTGTGGCATGGGGTTGCCCGGCGACGGACGCTCGTGGTGAGGTCCTCGAGGAGTGGCTCCTTGGGGTGGATCTCAACGTCCTCAATCGAGGGTCGGTGAACACATGTGTTAGGATGCAAGGGGGCTCGATAGTGGACGTGTCTTTCGGGTCTACTGCCCTGTCACATCGTGTTCACAGCTGGAGGGTTGTGGTGAACGAGGAGACATACTCGGACCACAGATATGTTCGGTTTGTGGTCTCCGCTCCTAGAAGTTCCCCAGCTGGTTCCGGTCAAGTTGAAACTGGGGCCCACCCGAGATGGAACCTCAGGAGCCTGGACAGGGAGCTACTCCTTGAGGCCTCCATCGTTCAGACATGGTTCCCGGCATATGAGGGGGAGGTGCGCGTAGAGGTTGAGGCAGAGAAACTGCGTAGGGACATCACGGCTATCTGTGATGCCTCTATGGCCAGGTCCAGAACGCCGTCTGGCAAAAGGCAGGTCTTCTGGTGGACTGAAGAAATTGCGGAGATGCGTAGGGAATGCGTCGCTGCCCGACGCGAGTTCACCAGGAGCCGACGAAGGCAAAGACGTGACAGGGACAGGGAGTCGTCACTTTACGCAGTCTACAGAGAAAAGAAAGTAGCGCTGCAGGCTGCTATTTTTGCATCCAAGGAGCAGGCCCGAAAAGCGTTCCTGGAGTCTCTTGATCGCGACCCGTGGGGGAGGCCGTACCATCTTGTGCGAAACAAACTACGCCCTTGGTCCCCGCCGGTTACACAGAGACTCCGGCCTCAGTTAGTCGAGGAGATTGTGGGAACCCTCTTCCCACACAAAGCTGAACCTCCGCTGCCATGGCGTATGGAGCCTGCAGACGATACTATCGGACGTGATGAAAACATACCATCAATAACCAGTGCAGAGCTCGGTGACGCATTGGCCAAGCTTCGTGCTAAAAACACTGCCCCTGGTCCTGATGGTATCCACGGCAAGGTGTGGGCTCTGACGTACGACGTCTTCGAGCCCCAGTTGAGGAAAGTATTTGATGCTTGTCTGACTCAGTCCTTAATTCCACAGAGGTGGAGGACAGGTCATCTCGTCCTCCTGCACAAAGACGGTCGGCCGGCAGAGTCCCCCTCGGGATACAGGCCTATCGTTCTTTTGGATGAGGTGGCCAAGCTCTTTGAGCGTGTTGTGGCCTGGCGCATTATGAAACATTTGGAGGAAGTCGGCCCGGATCTGTCAGACAACCAGTTCGGTTTCCGAAGGAATAGATCGACAATACACGCAATCTCGAGGGTTAGGTCCTTAGCGCAGGACGCGGTTTCCCAGGGCAAGGTGATGATAGCGGTGTCCTTGGACATCGCGAATGCTTTCAACACCTTGCCCTGGAATTGCATTAAGGGGGCGCTTCTACACCACAGGGTGCCGAGTTATCTGTGCCGGGTTATCGGGGCTTAACTTTCGGACCGCAGTGTGGAGTTTCCGGGTCGGCAAGGATGGAGTCATTGGCGTATGGAGTGCGGTGTTCCACAAGGTTCGGTCCTTGGGCCGCTCCTGTGGAACATCGGTTACGATTTTGTTTTGAGGGGGGTGACACTACCAGGCGTTCAGGTCGTATGTTACGCCGACGACACTTTGGTTTTAGCTAAAGGCAGTGATTACCGCCAGGCCGCTTTGCTGGCCACTGCCGGGACTGCCCACATAGTGCACAAGATCCGCCTCCTTGGACTAGAGGTGGCGATGGGCAAATCCCTCGCCATCTGCTTCCATGGGCCCCGGAAGGCACCTCCTCCGGACGCCCACATTATAGTCAGCGGGTCGCGCATTAACGTTGGGAGGAATATGCGATATCTCGGTATCACTCTTGATGCGCGCTGGACGTTCGGGGCGCATTTTGAGGGTCTCATGCCAAGAGTAATGGTCGCTGCATCTGCCCTGGGGCGGCTATTGCCCAACGTTGGCGGACCGGGTGCACTATGTCGGAGATTATATTTAAATGTGGTTAGGTCGATGGTCCTCTATGGTGCCCCCGTTTGGGCAGATAAGCTGAACCGCTCAAACATCATCTTGATGCGTCGCCCTCAAAGGGCGTTAGCTATCCGCTCAATTCGGGGGTACGCCACCATCTCGTACGAGGCATCATGTGTCCTGGCGGGGTCCTTACCATGGGATCTGGACGCTCGGGCTCTCGCTGCCCTTTTTTCATGGCGCGAGGAAAAACGAGCCCAGGGCCTGCGGATGGCTCCCGCCGAAATCAAGGCTAAGAAAGCGCTCCTTCATCAGGATGCGATCACTGAGTGGGAGGCTCGGCTAGGGCAACCCAGTGCTGGTGTCAGGACCGTGGAAGGGATTCGCCCAGTCCTGAAGGAATGGCTGAATAGGCCATTTGGTGCTCTCTCTTACCGGTTGACGCAGGTGCTTTCTGGGCACGGTAGTTTTGGGAAATACCTGTGCAACATTCCAAGGAGAGAGCCCACTGAGGAGTGTCAAGACTGCGGCAATTGCCCCACGGACACTGCACAGCACAATTTAGAAGAATGCCCAGCCTGGGCTAACGAGCGCCGCGACCTTATTGTGGCCATCGGAAGTGACCTTTCGCTGCCGGCCGTCATCCAAGCTATGGTCGGCAGCGAGGACAAGTGGAAGGCCATGCTTCAATTTTCTGAGCGGGTCATGCAACAGAAGGAGGCTGCTGAACGGACCAGGGAGTCTACATCTATCCTGGCCATTCGGCGCCGGAGAACGGGTCGCCGACGGGGTGCGTTCGCGCGTTACTTTCTGCGCAACCCCCCGCCGTGACATTGAAGCGGGCAGTGGTACTTGAGGGAGTCCACTGCCCGTACATGAGGGTGGCAGTGTGCGTGTACTTCCGCACACTGCCTATTCTGAGGAAAAGAGGGACAGGAATACTCTTCCCGTCCCCTACTGAGGAGGCCTAACAAGGCTCACTCTGCGCGCCGGTCGTGGAAGATTGCGAGTCCGCTCCCACGGCCGGTGTACTAGCGGATGAAGGAGTACCCAGGAGTTTTTAGTCGGAGAGTGTCCGACACACCGGGGAGACGGCCCTCACCAATTCCCTGAAGGTCCATAACGGATTTTCTCCTGGTTAAAAAAAAAAAAAAAAAAAAAATTTTGCATCCATACAAATAAACATACTAACTTTTACGTTATTAGCCCGATGACAAGTAAATTATATAAAATTACTTAATACAGTAATAAGCAAAGAAGTCTAAATTATATCCTTTAACCAACACTTCATTTTTAAATTCATTTCTCTTAAGCGCAGGATTTGTAATCTCAAACCAAGTTCATCTGGCGACGTGGGTCATTTTATCGTGTGTAGCCGTCCACATCACCAGCCCTGCGTTCCTCAAACCATATGTTATAGTCAGTTTGATCTGTCTATAAATATATTAATAAACAGTTAACACATTGATCTTTGTAATTTTTTAGATATAGTAAGTCTCCATTATATAGTAAATTTTGTGTGGAACTATAAATAAATAATAATTATTATTATTGCATCTGTTAAGTTAAAAATTTTTAGTCGTGTCTTGAAAATCGAACGATTTCTAATCACTTATTTAATAATCATTAACGTAGATGAAAGTGCTGCCTGAAGATAATTGTAAAATAAGTTGCTAGCGCCCTTTGAGACAGCTACCTTAATATATTTCAACAAGATAATAGTCACATGCATTAAAAATCCGCTTTTTACGTTATGGCTGCCGGATGCAGTCGCAATATATAGAAGCCTCATGTACCGTGATATATTGATGCTTTTATTTGACTAATGATCTACGAGCGTCCGAAAGAAACCAATTTAGATACGGCGAGGAGCTTAAGAAATCTTGCGAACGAGATAACAGCCATTTGAAATCCGTCGTGTGACATAATATTTATGACTGCATCGGGTGAATGAACACTGAACAAGCTAAATGGTGGAATATATTATTTTAAGAATTACCAGATATTATTTATTATGATTATCGCCATAGCTCAGAGGATTAGCAGGCTGAAATGGCAGCCTGGGCGGCACACTTGAGGGAGTGCGTCTCCCATTATATCCAGGCGCGAGCGGTGCGGGATGTTTCCCGCGCATCGCTCTACCCTCGCAGTTAGGGGTCCATGGTGGATCCGCAGTGGATCCAGCATGCAGTGGTGGTAGCTGCTCGCGTCCGTAGGCTTTACCCTAGTTTCCCTACACGTGACTCCTGGGTGGTGCCAAACGAGCAGCAGCGAGGTGGTAGGGCGTCGGTGCCCGTCTGGATCGCGACCACAGGTCATGGGTATAAAGCCCGTCATAGTGACCAGGATCAGCTTGTGCATATCCAGTAGCTCATATACCTAGAGACCTTCAGTCGTGGTATATGTGGGCGGACATGACGACGTAGACTATCAATGGATTTTCATCCTTTGATAGTCGCTTTTGTTTTTGGACTGCACTGTACTTACCATCAGGTACTCTGTAGTCACTATGTCGAGCCAGAGTAAAAAAAAATGAAATGAGCGAGGGGTGGGTTTTTACATAACCCCGCGAAAATTCAAAAGAGAAGAGGCCTGCAAAAAAGCCGATATCGCCAGGTGCTGAGGAAGCTGGCCCCCGGACGGTCCACGATTATTTTTACCGGGCTACCAAAAAAAGGCTAAAGTGGCAATGAGCTAGTCATATTACCTGAAGAACCCATAACCCTTGGAGTAGACATGTTCTTTAGATTCTACATTGCATCGAGTATAAAATCAGACATTACACTACACATCCTTGTGGGACCATGCAATCATCATGTTTACATGATTACGCTTATAAAATCGGCCTTTTATTTTTTCACTTGACGTGTAAACGTCCCTTTAATGATGCATTTAAATAAATACATCCTGCTACTAAGAAAATGCGGTAGTCAGTATATATTGAATTATTGCTACCTTGTCGATTTTATTTCCACTTGTTTTTGTCTTATGGTTGAAATTAAATTAATTTAGAGGCTAGCTTCGCCGATACGCTTATTGATCCAGGAAATACAAGGTGTCTCAAAAGTAAGTTCACATTTGCTTATCTTATTACGCGAAAGCAACTATTCTGAGGGGCGCGGGGGGTATGTCAGTCGGTAGTCTGGCTCTTGGGAATTTAGTTGCTATGGAGCGTTTCTCTGGTGCGGACCGTGCGTTGTGCGTACGTGAGTTTTACAAAAACGGTAATTTGGCGACTGTAGCACGTAGAAAATTCTGCAGTATTCGACATATTCGTCACTTAAATGATGTGCCTAGCACTCGACTCATTGCAACATGGGTTGAGAAGTTTGAAGAGACTGGGTCAACTCTGGAGAAACCAAAATCTGGGCGGCCAAGAACATCAAGAACAGCCGAAAACGTGGACAGTGTTACTCAGTCTATTCGAGATGATCCAAACCTCTCGATTCGGAAGCGTGCTGTTGCTTTAAATGTGCACAGATCTTCATTATGCCGCATTTTACACAAAGATTTAAAGCTGCACCCGTACAAAATTCAGTTAGTGCAAGAACTGAAGCCTCAAGATGCTGGTCAGAGGCTTGCCTTTATAAATCAGATGATTGAGCGCTTTCCAACGTTCACCAATATCTTGTTTTCCGATGAAGCCCATTTTCACCTGAATGGGCATGTAAACAAGCAAAATTGTCGTTACTGGAGTGCAACCAACCCAAAACAAAAACATCAGAAACCGCTACATTCACCCAAAGTCACCGTATGGGCAGCGATGTCGGCGCGAGGAATTATCGACCCTTACTTTTTTGAAGATGGAAGGGGACGCACACTCACAGTGAATTCAGAGCGTTATGTGGAGATGTTAGACGAGTTTTTCGTACTCCAACTGCAAAACTTTCCTGGTTACAACCAAAGAATATGGTTCCAGCAGGATGGAGCAACTTCACACACGTCCAACAGATCTCTGCCTCAAGTTCGAGAAATTTTTCCGAACAAATTAATCTCCAGGCGAGGTGACATAAATTGGCCTCCACGGACTCCCGATTTAACGCCTATGGATTTTTTCCTGTGGGGTTATGTCAAATCAAAAGTTTACGCTAATAAACCGACTTCCCTGGCACAATTAAAAGAAAATATCCGTCATGAAATGGCAGCCATCACGGAGACTACCTGCCGAGCTGTCATAGGCAATTTTAGCGCCCGACTAAATGAATGCCGAGAGCGCAACGGTTTACATTTGGACGATGTTATTTTTAAAAAATAAATTCCCAAACAGTGTACTTCAATATAAAATAAACATTTTTTCAATAAAGCTAAGACTTTTCTTTTAATAAAAGATTTAAATGTGAACTTTCTTTTGAGATACCTTGTATAAGCTCAGGCCAACAAAGACCGAAGTGGCTGGACAACATCAGTAAATTGAGGCAGACTGATCTTTCTTGTTTTGATCGTAAGAAATTTTTCCTATTTACGTCGAAACTTCATTAAGAAGATGGCAGCCTATGATGTATAGCTATACTTACTTGTCATCTTGTATAATGTAGTTATTTTACCACATACGAGAAACAAAACCACTTCACTTTAAAGGGAAGGAAATTAAAATTAAAGAATTTGAATAGTACTACTACATAAATGTGTAAATAAAATTCATGTATTTGGAAGCATATATAAAGAACAAAAAATTAAGAATATATTTTGATTTTTTGGTTATAATATGTAATTTATGTCTCCACGTCGCATCGTGTGTAGGCTTTCAATATTTATCTTGTTTTATATTTATGTTAATTTTATCGATGAAGAAGTTGTAAATAAAGTACAGAATCCATTTAGAAGTGATTTAAATGTTTGTTTTAGAGGATGTTTAATGTATGTTTTAAAATAATTCGCAATTCGCATCTTCTGAAGACCAAACAAATCAATAGTTATTATCAAAGAAAAAAGTAAAAGTCAGTACAGTACAGAATTAAAATTAAATTGCTACCCAGAGTAAAAAAACCTTTGTTAATTCTCGTTTAAAATTTTTAACTATAGGTCATATAATACTTTTTCCTGCATTTGCGGTATAAGACGCTATTTTTGCTAAGTTTGATTAATTTAGGTCAACGGGAAATACTCTACGGGTTTTGATTCTCTTGCGAGAACGGCAAAAAAGATAAAAATATTAAATAAACTGACATAAATTTTGTATTAAAAAAAAAATTGCCAAAGTGTTAGTTAATACCTTTTATTTTTGCTGTCGTTGTTTTTAAACTGCCGATCGATGCTAAAATGATTTAATCGTTCCGTGTAATGCCTTGGACAAACGTCCAAATGTATTTTTATGATAGAGAAACCTTCAGCTAACCTATTATTAGGCAGGAAAATATACGACGTGCGAATTCACGTTAAATGAATAATTACTTATAAGTTCCTTGATGTGACTCAAAATCCGGAAATAACGATCGAGTTTGTCAGATTACTCGACATATTGACAAATAGATTTTTATATTTTCATATTATTGCTTTAAATTGAACATGTGTACTAAAATCTTGCAAATTTATCTTTCTACACCAGTGTTTCTCAAAGTTCGGTCGCGACCCTCCGAGGGAGCAAGGGGATAGTGGAAAGGTTGCGATGCGGCCGTAAAATTAAATTTAAAAATACATAACCCATACGTGGGAATAAATAAAACTTTTGCACGGATTTGATTTTTTTTTTATACAACAAAAAACTGATTTAGAATAATTATAAGCGGTAAAGAAAGTAACATAAAAATACTACTTGTTTACTCATTTTTGGCAGCGCGAATGTCGGTTCGAATCTCGAAAGTACCTGTGAGAGATTACATACGGGTTTAGGAACCACATGTTACAGGAACCACATGTTGTTGTTTGTGTTTACAGATACTATCTCTTGCAATTTTTTGCTTTATTATAAGGTCCTTACATATGAAATTGGCGTTTTTCGTACTGGCCACTTTAATCACAAATTTCTCCTCTTTGGTAAGGAATTCCAAATTCAAATTTGTACCGCTATAGACTCATGTATTTGTGCTTCGATGATCGTCATTCATTTGTTTTTTTCTTCTGTTTTTTTCTGTTTGCGTCACTCATTTTACAAAATGGAAAACTTAAAATATCGCATTATTTACGAGTACGAGTTCCGCCGTGGCACTAGTGCTGCGGAAACAACTCGAAGGGTGAATGATGTGTATGGCGGTCGTGTTGCAAAAGAAAACACAGTTCGTTTTTGGTTCCAACGTTTTCGTTCTGGAAATTTCGACCTGCAGAACAAGCCCCGTGGACGGCCTGAGACTCAAGTTGATAATGAAGAGTTGAAGGCTATTGTGGAAGCGGATCCATCGCAAACCACGTCCGAGTTAGCTGTAGGCTGCGATGTTAGTGATAAAACTGTTTTAATTCACTTGAAGCAAATTGGGAAGATTAAAAAGCTTGAAAGGTGGGTACCTCACGAATTGACTGAAGCAAACCGACAAACGCGCGTCGACTGCTGCGTTACATTACTAAACCGGCACAATAATGAAGGTATTTTAAACCGAATCATTACCTGTGATAAAAATGGGTTCTTTACGATAATCGGAAGCGCTCAGCGCAATGGTTGGATCCTGGCCAGCCAGCCAAATCCTGCCCCAAGCGAAAATTAACCCCAAAAAAGTTACTTGTAAGCGTTTGGTGGACTAGTGCCGGTATTGTTCATTACAGTTTTCTCAAATCTGGCCAGACTATTACGGCTGATGTCTCTTGTCAGCAATTGCAAACCATGATGGAAAAGCTAGCGGCTAAACAACCTAGGCTGGTCAATCGCTCCACGCCACTGCTGCTTCACAACAACGCTAGACCACACACTGCGCAACAGACGGCTACTAAATTAGAAGAGCTTCAATTGGAAAGTCTAAGACATCCTCCGTACTCCCCGGACCTTGCTCCAACAGATTACCATTTTTTTCGAAATTTGGATAACTTCTTGCAAGGGAAAAAATTCAACTCCGATGGGGCAGTCCAAATCGCCTTCAAAGATTTTATTGATTCCCGTCCGACTGGTTTTTTTAGTAAAGGGATCAATGAACTACCTATGAGATGGCAAAAGTGCATAGAAAATAATGGTTCATACTTTGATTAATTAAATATATTATATTAAAAAATATTCGACTTTTTGTTCCTCCCATACAAAACGCCAATTTCATATGTAAGGACCTAATATATGCAATCGGTCTATCCTGCAATAATGTTTAAACTCTTTATTAATTTAATATTCTATTATAGAGGCTTTATTATACAGTGTTTACTAATATTGTATATTATAATTTTTTAATGGGTGTTAAATATTTTATCTGTTGGTCTTATATTTCTGTTCTTTTATATGTTTAATTTCATATTATTATCTATGATACTTTAAAATTTGTGTATCTGTACTCCATTGATCCCTTCTTTGCTGTTTTCTGCGCGTCGATTCAATAAATGGGTGTCAGCTGAAAATCAGCGCTGGGTGGCTCGGCTGGTCACTTAGCATTTGCTGAGCTGACTTCCCTTTGGCGCATTATCACAACATAGGGTGTTTACTGTTTTTGTTTTCTATCTTTAATAACCTATTTTACTGTGTTGTTTGTTGTGTTGTGTGTCAAATAAATGTTTTATTATTTTTTATTATTATTACATGCTCACCGGGGAAGAAAAACATCAGGTGGAATCCGTATGGCATCTGATACTGAATGTCACGTGTAAGTTCCCTGAGAACGGCGATCAGCTGCGCTACTGGTCACGTTTGGTACGACATAGAAGTGCAAAGTGGATGCAGCCAGTTATGTATCTCTGCAACCTCGCTAGGGATATAGGGTGACGATATATTATTATTATTGTTCTGTATTCATTCTATTTACAATATTATTTTATTTTATAATACGAGTTGGTATATACATATGAAAAATACTTTTTTTTATTACTATTTACTCTTTACCTTAACATAAAAATACCTTCCACGAGAATATTAGAGTAATGTGTTTTATTATACTAAAAATTTAACCCGATACGGTGAAGTTTCGAAGATATATTTCAAAAAAAGAAAATTATTAAGCGCCTATTGAAGATTTATATTAGCAACCACCACTGACCCTGTTATTGCTAACATACTTTTACCAGGCGCAAAAACCTATTTTTCTTTTTTAAATAAATCCTCGAATCTTTTCCACATCGGACTAGTTTGTTTGTATGTTAAAATACATTGCTCGGACACTTAATTTTTAATATGCTGGCAGAAAAAGGCTGCTCATTCATTTTTGCCATATAATAATGATTTTAAGATAATACATTGCTTGAAATTTTACATACATTCGATACATTCGTATCATGTTTTAATTATATAACCCTTTTTTTGGCAGGTCATTATGCTGTGAGACAGGAAAGGTCTTAAAAACTTCTTCGGGCGAGAGGGGCAACCACTTAATGTGCTCAGCCAGCGATTTATAGGTTGGGTGGGAACGCAAGCTACGTCTGAGTAGACTACTATACACCCGAAAATTAGATTTTTATGTAAGTATAACATTACAATAGGAACATTTCTGCCATAGTTGTTGAATGTAAGGCAATAGTAACCACTTACATGGGCATTATGTGTTATTGTCATATTTTGGCCTAAAAATTATATGAGTTATCAGCAGTACTTCAAACATAGCGAGCTATATTACATATATGGTATAATCAATACAAAAAACAAAAACAAAAAACTGATAGAATAAATAGGTCAATACACTTAGGATAAAATGTCAGCGATTAAAATGAATTCTTTTATTAAAAAAACTGCTAAGTGCGTACCAAGACACCTGCTTTAAAGGGTTACTATAGATTAGTTTTGTTTGCTTAAATAATAATATACATTCCCGCTATATACCTTTCAGGGTGAGCAGAGATACATTAGTGGCCGTATCCATTCTACTTATTCCATCTATTTTGCGTTTATATGTCGTACCCAACGTGACCAGTATCGCAGCTGATCGCCGTTCTCAGAGCACTTACACATGACATTTCTATTAGATGCTATGCGGGTTTCCTGACTATTCCTTCACCGGTGATCATGTTGTCCCTAAATCTGAAGTTATTCTGGAAAAACTCAGAGCTTCTGCCTGGATTCGAATCTACATTCACGCTGCCAAAAATGAGTAAACAAGTAGTATTTTTATGTTATTTTCTTGTACTGCCGGGACACGAACGTAGGACTATTCGTGTTGCCGCGCATGGAAAGCGGTCTTTCATCAACTAAGCCATCACAACCACGCTTTGATGCTTTTTTTATAACAGACTCTAAATATATCTCACAACCATAGTCTTAGGATATTAAAAAAAAAGGTTCACACTTCATAAATGAAATGAAATATAACTTTATTCAAACAGGCCTACTTCCAAGCGCTTTCGAATCTTCAAAAAAAAAGCAAAGTGAATCTACCACCGGTTTGGAAAGCAGGATCTACCGAGAAGAGCCGGCAAGAAACTCTGGTAGCTCCTTTTAACATAATGAGGTACAATAACAGGTATAATATATAAAGGATTGAATGCCTCGCGAGAACAATTGCATATATTAAGATAACGCACTTTTATCATTCAAACAGTCATTAATGGAATAATATCCCTTTTTTAGCAATTTAGTTTTAATAGTTTAGTTTTAATAATTTAATAGCGATTCATAAGCGACACCATAAATATGTTCTTAAATAAACCAATATGAAATTTCAACGATATGTAGTGAGTTGACAATTCGCGATCTCCTATTTCAATTACGCTATGTTGTTTATGTCTTTCTTCTATCAAGAAATGCTCACAACACGAAAATATGTTCGTGCAATTTTATCCTCGTATTTTATATTTTACTATCCTTCTATTTATTTCTAATTCTATGTGAATAACCTATTTTTCCCTAAGCCAAGAGCCCAATACATGGTTTCACCTTTTTAAATTAATATTACAATATATAAATCCCCGGACCTCATGACTCAGATCAAATCCTGCATCGAAAAACCACCGCATTTCTGGCAACCGCTCGTACCTCTCAAGCGCCGCGAAGGTCAAGTGTCACGGAGATGAGCACCTGGACTGGTTTAGGCGGTGTGGGGCACGCGGGCGGGTGTCGCTGACGTCACGGAAGGCCGTGTTGATATATAGCAGACGTTGGTTTGCATCATTCGTAATTCTAGACGCAAGTGAAGAATATCCTACGAAAATGTTGTGTTTTGTCACGTTACTTGCAGCGGTGAGTTCATAATTTTAAGTCCCATACACCCTCATGCGATCGTAAGTCTTAGGCTGAGATTTACAAACGCCACTTGGACTGTTCTTAGCTTTTACTTAAACATTACATATACAGAATGATTTTATAGATGAGGGAAATATTTTAGGATAAAATAAATTGTGTCTTCTTTCCACTAATAAAATTGTAAATAACTATATTCCCTAAGAAATCTTAAAAAAAAAATTGAATAACAAATGAGAATTGATTTATAAAATGTGAGGACACCGTATAGCGCTTGTTATGAAGTTAATTTTACGTAAACTTAGGTAAATAGCTACTGACCCGTTTTCTTTTCGCACTTTATGCTAGCATAGGACAGGTACAATACCTACTTAATATTTAATTGTTATTTATTTGTTTATGTGTGTAATTGTCCCTAAATATGTTTACTATAATTAATTTTTGTTAATGGAAATATTAAGATACCACTATGTTTACATATTTGGAATTATAATCGAATGCTGAATATCCTCCCGGAATATATCTCCCTCAGCTATAAAAAAAACCTTAATTTTTTTTTTGTTAAAGTGAAACTTATTCTGTGAAGTGTTTGTTTACATAAAATCAAACGTTTTCCGCATTACTGATTTTGCGTAAAACCTTGATTTCTCAGCGATGATTAATAATTAACATATTTTAGCAAGTTAATGATTAAAAATATAATTTTAAAAACTAACTTATCACGAAATAACGCTATGATAACCGATGATAATAGATCTCAATTGCAGAATGCAGTCCGAGTTTTTAGTCTTTCAGTAAAAATTGTTTTTTTTTGTGAAAAATCGCACTTGGAACTAAAAAGAACTTTGTTCAGAAAATAAGTTCATCTTTGACAAAAAACGGAATTAAAATGTAAATTCAGTATATAATGTAATTTGTAATATTTGAGTGAACCAAACTAGCATATATAAATTACAATTTTTAAGTACGTCACGGATTCTGCCTATCCTTAAAGATATTGCATGATGATATAATTAATATAGTAATGATGATATAATTTAAGTGTACACTTGAGTTATTTACATTTTAGAGCCAATTAACATTAATTACATAAAAACTTTATTAAATATAATATGTTGTAGTTATTAAAAACGTAAAAAAAAAACAAGGCAAGAACTGATAACACTGCGAGAGGTTTTTGCCGGTTTCTTTGATGTTGGGGATACTTTTGAAAGATAAGATGCTTTGAGTTTCGTGGGGCTTAGGAGCTTATGATGCCTAAATATTAAAGAACAACTATAATTTAATTAAGAAAAATAAAAAAATAGGAATATATATTATTAATCGATCTTTTTTAACTTTATTGGTTATTCTAAATTTCCACGTTTTGTCATCTCTCGGCGTTACTCGTTGTTTGAGGCCTAGTTTACACCGTGCGAGCTATTACCTGTGAATTGACTATAGTTAACTTACGACAGTACATATATTCGCTCCGGATCCATATTTTTTTATACTGATTCGACAAACTGACTATGTTGCACCTGATGAAAAGCAGAGTGTAGCCCAAAAGTGGCAACGATGACGCCGATAACTCTACACTTTACTGAGAAAAGATGTCTTGACAAACAGACAGGCGGATAAAGAAGCCATGCTATAAGGGTTTCTTATTTTCTCTTGCGGTATGCAACCCTAAATAGGCTGTCTATAATATATCACATATGGTACGACATTGACTGTCGAAATGGGATACCATAAATTTTTTCTGTAGGATAAAGCTGAAAAGCCCATTACATTGTGTTTATTTTTATTTATTATCCTTTTTTGCTTTTTTTGTGTGTTTTTATGCGGTAGGTAAATTGCTCGAACTGGGAAGTACAATACAAAAGTTTAAAAACTATCATCTTAACTCGCTTCTCTTATGTTTCGGGATCAGTTCTTGTATTTCAAGATTTTTTTTATATCTTTCGTCGTGGTATATGCGGGCCGGCACGACTGTCAGCAGATTTTCGTCCCTAGGCCGTCGTTGCCGTTCCTGGACTAAAATATAGTTTATTCATTTCATTTCACCTGTGACTAGGATTGTATGCGGGTAAAGGCGTAAGCACAACTCGCACGGTGTAAACGAGGCATAACCAAACCATTACCAAACTGCGTCATTATAAACTATGATTTTTACCGCATTCACTGCGCATAATTATACAAGTTCATTTGTAAATATTATTTCTCAGTTACGCATCATCATTTAAACCCGTTTTACGCGTGGATCATTAATTTAATTGAAATAAAGTAATGTTAATATGATATTATTACAACAATTTTCATTCATATACAATCATTATATATCGAGTATTGTTGAGCTTCAAGGCACGCTCGCGATCGTGATAGCTGGATAGCATTGTATAGTCACTTTCATCGCCCTTGCGTTGCAACACAACCCATAAATTTACGGGCAGAGCACCTCAGGGCTCGCCCTATTGCTAGGTTTAGTTGTGAAGGTCTATCCCGGCCATCAATATGGAATATTGTACCATTCGAAAAAAAAAAAGAGAACAATGCAGATTCTCAGCTTTTGCGTTGTTTCACTATGGCGTAGACAAATCAGTATTTAACTAGTGATATCTTTGTGTATAGTTGTTATATATTCGTATTATTTTATGCGTCTATTCTGTCAATAGATACTTGTTTCTTGATAGTCACTATTGTTCTTCGACTGCACTGTAACTTTCATGAGGGGCGGTGAAGTCACATTTTGCAGCAAATATAGAAAAAGAATGTTGAAATTAATTGCAATAAATAAAACAACGCTACCTATCGACATATATGTAAAACCACATTGACAACTGTCAACTCATTTTTCTATCATATTAAGTATCTGTCTTAAAGTTATTAAAAATAATATTTTGTTCTGGATTTATATTTTACTTAAATACTTTCACATTACAAGAAAGAATATTCTTTTGATTCGGAATTTTATCTAATATAGGAAGCAATGATATCTGTTTGAAAGGTTACACGGAATATGTTATAACATTTAGAAATAATACAAATCTATACGTGTCTAAATATTTCAAACTATTCAACTAGTTTTATGTATCATACACTTACTAAATTACTTATAAAATATAAAAAAAGAAACTCACATTATTCTATATTAAAATCACTTTAAAAAGTACAATAATTTAGTGTTGATATCGAACGAGTTTGACAATAAAGAAAATTTTGACGGCTTCATATTCAAATCATCAAGAACTTTTTGTTAATAATCTTTTTGTTAGATAAGGTTAGTTAACTTTACAGGCTAACGCTTGACCTCAATCACGCCTGGTGGAAGGTGAAGATGAGTTCGAAGACGGACCGCGTCCGTAACAAATGCCAATTCACTCTTCTCTTAAAGGCTCCCAAGTTATAAGAACGTGGAAATATGGCCACTGGAAGTATATTCTACTCCTTAGTTGTTTAATCATTTTAATAATTAAGTTAAATTATTATTGTTAAGCCCGCAACTGTCATTTTCGACTCCTTATCCTTAAAGACACGTGACATTAAATACACCCCAAGCTCTTTTTCTTCAACTTAAAAAAATTTCAACCGCAATTTATCCTTGAGCTTTAAATAAGTATTAATTCACAAAGTAACAGTGGAGAAGTTACATTAATATATTTTTTTACAAAACCTTAACACCTTGAGGAAATTGCTCGTAAATATTTTAAAAGCGAGTTCTTTCACATTACTTTTATGAAGAGTTAATAGCCAACGCTTAATTTATTTAATACACCATTAATTGCATTCTTTCCTTTTGAATGAATATTTTTGCAACTACTTTCGTATACGTAAACAAACGTATTAAAAAATGTAATACATATGTATATCATTAACAGACAAGACGTCGAGATGTTTAACAAAGTTTTAACAGAAACGTCATATGATGCGGCTTCACCTCTGTTCATATCAGTGACACCATATGTTAGGTATTCTTATATACCTTGATTGTGCCTGTCAGGCGCGGCGTAGTGGGGCTGCGGCGAATTGATTACAGGACCCGCAGTCCCCACTAATTCACAGAAGTCACCTTGGGGTTTTTAGCTGGTAAAAGTCCGGCACACCCCGGCTGCTACCCCCTTCGTGTCCGGGACGGTCCTATGAGGATTATCAGGTTTTCTTATATAAGGATACTATTAGGCTGACATACGTACACGCGTAAAAGTCCCCTAAATAAATAGAACAAAAAATTTTTTTGAAATAATCACAGTGAATTATGTTTCCTGAAGCAGGATTTTAATAAAAACTTAACGGCTGATATTATATCAAATACTAATTTATCCATCAATCGATTACTAAATTCCATTATCTATTATTATTTTCATGACAAAAAAATCTTGTAAAGAAGAGCTTACTTGGAATGCCATTCTTTATTGATTCTATATCGGTACGTATCCGGGTGTTTTTTAATTAAAAACAATTTATTGCTTTAAAGTAGTGATGCCACGAATAGTGAATTGGCCGAATACCGAATATGCGGCAAGGCTGTCGGCCGAAGCGCCGAACATTCCTGGAAGTAACGTGTTTAGTGAGAGGTTATTTTCTGAGGCTGGTAACATTTACGATGAAAAGCGTAATCGTTTGCTACTAAAAAAATGTTGAAAAGCTTGTTTTTATCCATCACAACTTACCACTGATCAATTTTAATTACTAAAATTTTGTAATTTGTAAATAAATACATAATTTTGAGTAATATAACGTGTCTTTTTAACATGATTTGGTATTCGATATTCGGCCGAATAGTACGTATTATTCGGCCGAATACCGAATAGCAAAAAAGTGGCCGAATAGGCCGAATACCGAATAGTTGCCGAATATTCGTGGTATCTCTACTTTAAAGATCAAACCGCTATCAAAATAATCTTTATACAATTAAGACGTTATTATGGCATTGTTAATAAATAATAACATATCATCACGCTATGTCCCTTTCGGGGTGAGCAGTGATATATTGATGGTTGTTATTGCCCATCTATGAGTGTTGACTATGTCATTGTCAAAGACGATATAATTTACATGAAGACAACGTCAAAGAGACATGAAAAACTTGATTCGGCTGAATTCTGTTAAAATTAAAGTTTAACAGATTGGCAACCCTATATTTGGTCATCGCTCGGGTAAGGCTTTATGGCGAACTGAGTTCCACAAAAAGACATATCACGGGGACCCATCGAGAACTATTCTTTTGGACTTGCGTTTTTTTGTTATTTCTTGTAAATATTAAGGATTCAGTGGCATTTAAGATTGAGATAAGTCCATCCACAGAAGCTAAATGATAATCTTTAGAATTTTTCAAAATAAATGACATCATTCGCATAAAAGCTCTGTAAGAAATTTAAAAACATTTATTTTTCCAGTATTACAGCAATGACGTACATAGGATACTAGCTGTACCCGCGACTTCGTTCGCGTGGAAAAAGTACTTTTGCTATGATAATGATTATTTCAATCTTGAATTCTTGTATGAGTCTTTTGCATAGTAGATACAATCTTTAATTTCAGTTCAATTAGCCAAAAATCTAAGAAGATTTATACAAACTTTCATCCTCTATTTATTCCCTTGGGGGTGGAATTTGTCAAAATCCTTTCTTAGCGGATGCCTACGTCATAACATCTACCTGCATGCCAAATTTCAGCCCAATCCGTCCAGTGGTTTGGGCTGTGCGTTGATAGATCACTATGTCAGTCAGTCAGTCAGTCACCTTTGAGTTATATATATTTAGATTTGGGCAGGGTAGGCAGATTCACATAATAAATTTTAATAGCTTATAATAATAATAAATATTATATTACTTTAACAAGGAATATGGATTGCGTAAAAAAGAATAGATATGAATATAAAGGGTTCCTTTTCTTGTTTAAATTATAGGCATTTATTACAGACTTATTTATTGTAAGGGCATGCAATGCTTTTATGTATTTATGGAATGAACGCTACTGTATTACAGTATGTATACATGAATGTGATATCTAGTTATGCATCCCCCTCCCCCAGGCATATTGGACTGAGGCAGGGGCTTATTCAGCAAATAGGAAGAGGGCTGAGTTAGATCCTGTTTACCAAAAGCCAACCTATAAGTAAGAGCACGGCGCTGTACGCCACGGAATTGTATCGGCAGCAGCCATTAGAATAGAAGCCTCCATATCTTGGGTCGTGGCTGCTCAGGGTGGGGGCCCTGAGCAACTGGTTTAGCAGCCCTCGAGAAGTTGGCAGGGCATTGTGGCGTGCTCTGCCTAAATACAACGAGCAGTATCGGGGAGGGTATCATCTTCCCCCGAGTTTGTGCCCGTCGGGCGCGGCGCGACGGGGCTGTGGCGAATTGATTACAGGTCCCACAGTCCCCGCTAGTGTGCAGAAGTAGTCACCTTGGGGTTTTTAGTCGGTATAAGTCCTCGGTCGCGCAACCCTCCTGTGCGGCTGAGACGGTCCTATGAGGATTTTCCCCAAGTAAAAAAAAAGGAGCCTCCATATCAGCTCAAATTAAAGTTAAGTTAATTATAAGTTGTACTGCTTAAAAATCGACTATTATAATCTTTAAATAATAAATTGTGTATTATTAAAAAACCAAAGTCTCGCTCTCAAGATTTGACTATCTAGTAATAATTACCTACATAAGAAATATGGCATTTGATTTCGTTTGAATTTTACAGCAATTCAGACGAAGTATTGACGAAAATTCATATTATAGTAATATGTCGTCCTTTTTTAGTTTACATTAGTAGAGGTACATTAGTACTTCCCCTCCACGAGAGGAGGCCTGCCCAAAGGCCAACGCCCGCCAAGCCGTCGGAAGTATTCGGATTCCCAGCCTCGGCGAAGGCGAAGAGAGGGCAGTGCTGGCACCCCGGTGGTTTAAGTCGGGGCAGGTCCGACACACCGGGGGAAGTGGCCCTCACCACTTCCCCTGACGGTCCGTAGGGATTTCCACCGTGATAACAAAAAAAAAGGTACATTAGTACTTGTATCCATTTCGCGCTTATATGTCGTGCCCAACGTGACCAGTAGCGCAGTTGATCACCGTTCTCACAGCACCAGTACACATGATATTTTTACTAGTTGTTATACGGGTTTTCTTACAATTTTTACCTTCACTAGGGAACATATGATTCCTAAATCTTTACTTAAACTGGAAAAACCCAGACGTAAGTGTTGGTATACGA
The DNA here is from genome assembly GCA_036320925.1 of Automeris io. Lineage (NCBI taxonomy): Eukaryota > Metazoa > Arthropoda > Insecta > Lepidoptera > Saturniidae > Automeris > Automeris io. The sequence goes on along the minus strand of JAUDJH010000008.1, from coordinate 16,768,679 downwards.
ACCTATGACCATTTGCGTCGCCGCGTATGGCTAGGGCTACATGTCCCTTATCCACTCTGCCACTACAGCTACACAACATTAATATTATCATAGACTATATAGCCTTCTGAAAATAAAATATAGTTTATAACATAGATGGGCAAAATTAAAATGATTAACGATTACATTTTACGTTTTTTACCATTAATATGACTGCATTTTGCTCATTTATGTTTTAAACAATACAAAATACCAGATTGTATATACATTTACTATTTCTTAATGTTTTAAATGGATTTAATCATGATTACAGAGCAAGAAAATTAAAATTACGACTACATTTCGTAATCGTTCATCATTAATCAGATTAAATTTTGCCCATCTCTGATTTATAACAAGTATGTTAAACTCTTTTATAGACATATTTTATATTAAACAAAATGTCAGTCTTCATGTATGGATTACATTACATTCAGAATATATTATCATTTATAATGTTTGGGTACTTTAAAAAGAACAGGAAAATATGTCGAAATTGTTTAAATTATGGCACGGTAAAACAATATCTTTTAGTTTATTTATGAGACAATTTGCTTGTGAAACTGTAAATATATATTTTAAAGAAATTGCAGAGATATTGCCTCACTGAGCGTTTTCCGTTTGTATCATTGTTTGAGGACGAGTGTTCTGAAGAGTTATTTAACTTTGTAGCCCCCTCTCCCTTACTTAACACGTTCCCGCCGGCGCATTTTTTCATTTGACGCACCACCCGGCGGCGCGTAAATCTATGTCGCGCTTCATCTGGCGGCGCGCTAATGTCGCGTGTTCAGGCTTGCGCGCGCTTCTTGTTTCTTCAGTAGTACGCTGAGTGCTTACTTTGCAAATTGTGTAACTCGGGTTGTTTTTATATCCTGCTCAGAGATCTATGCCGGTAAAAATAACAAAAGGTGTTCAACAAATTACACAAAAAATAATAAATCAATAAGTTACAAATAAAATAATATTGAATTATTTTGTTAATTTTATTGATTTTAAGTTACATTTATAATATTATAAGTTATTGAGCAAAAGTTATATTTATAATACGTTATTAAATATAACTTTTATTCAAAATAAACGTTTTTATATAGGTACGTTAAATTATCAGTGTCTAATAGCACAATCGAATGCGAAACACCGGTAGTACACGACGCTTGATGAGGCGGTCTAGCGCGAGCCACCGGTGGTACACGCCGCCCGATGGCACAATCAAGCGCGGGCCACCGGTGGTACACGCCACCCGATGGCACAATCAAGCGCGGGCCACCGGTGGTACACGCCGGCGTGAACGTGTTAATAGAAAAACGCGCGCAGGTTTGCAGAGTCACAGCTATACGGTAACTCACATCCCGGCTAGAAAGATGAAGATCTTAACTGTTACTTTTGCCGTGTCATTTGGAATGGTCTTCCGGCGAGCATGTTCCTGCTGCTGCGACTATCGGTTTTTTTATTACTCAAGTCTTTGTAATTTATGGACTGCAACATATTTACCATCGTGGCGTTTACCAGGCGTGGTGTCGAGTTAGGATAAAAAAAATCTAAAGATGTGATATATCAAACATCGCAGACGTGTATTTAGACTGGCCGTGGAATTTAATGATAGTTCTATCAAAAGTTTGATAAGTTAAAGTTTTCATATTAATAGAAAACTAATTATCACATTATGCTTTGATTTATTCTTTATTTATAAGCTAAAAACAATTCTTAGTTAATTGAAATAAGATAGCAGAAGGCTCGAAAAATATGACTACTTTTTATAACAATAACAACGAGAAATTATAATCTTTATCATTGTGATATCACCGGTGAAATATCACGCGAAGCTCTTTTCATGTGACTATAAATCATATGAGGTTTTGATAGTAATGTTCAGGTACAAGGAAATTTGTTCTACAAAACCTAAGAATATTGAGAATAAGATTTTATTTTCCTCAAACATACTCTCTTTATATTTGGGAGGATATGATAATAGTTTTATCTCTTTTGAACACTTTTTTGGCAATACTGTTATAATGCTTTCTCGCTTTCGGTACGTATGATTGTTAACAACAGTTATACAATGTAATAACTAGTGGGTCGTTAATGTATTTTAACACTGTTAAGAGAGCAGTGATTTGTGACATTTTCTATGGCCAGATAGTAGACATTGTATTAGTGCTGTTCCATTGATATGTTACCAAAGAAATCGCAGTCATATTTAGCCTCTCTTTCTCAGCGCTCTGTGCTTTTAAACAAAAACAAAATGTATTTCTCCCTTTTCGAGAATAGGTATATCTAAAATGGATGCATAAAATATATTTATTGGGTCAAAGATCATATCTCCCATGTAGAAAACTTGTTTTTAACAATAAATTGTTCTATCGAAAGGCGAAATACTGTTTTTATCAACTTAAGCATGATTAAGTCTAACAATCGGATATTGTACTAAAAAAACAATACACGTTTTTCTAGATTAGTCCTATGTTACTTGCTTTGCGATACAAAAGTGTTTGTATATATTTTTTTGTAAATAATTATTTTGTTTACTTTAAAAGTTGCGTCATATATTTTTGCTTAAGATTTGTTCTTTGTGAACTATTACTAACTATTTTCAGAAACGGCATTGATAGTTCTAATAAATAATATATCGTCACGCTATATCTCTTACGAGGTGAGCAGAGATATATAGACGGTTGTATCCACTTTACCCTTGTATGTCGCGCCCAATGTGACCTTGATAGCCTTTCATCCCTCGCGATATGCTTTATATATATTCTTATTCCATTATTCTATGACATAAAATAATCTAAGTATCACTTATATGTTAATAAATATAGGTAGGTATGATATATTAATGAAAGAGCAAGCAAAGATGACCGCAGAGGTCACTGCAAAGGTAGAATCAAGCTTCTGGTTCGATAAATATAATAAGTTTTATTATAAAATTATATGTCAACACTTGTTTACCTCGTCCTCAATGGACGCACATATAATATATATATATATATCGATTTTTGTACGGGCTGAACAAATTACTACATCGTACATGATGGAAAGCAAATTAAGGTCACAAAAAAATTACAGAAAGCCTCTAAGTATATGATCTACTGTGCATACACAAGCTGATCCCAGTAATCGACAGGGTGAAGGGAGTCACTAAGACGGTCTTTAAACTTGTGTACTGTGAGCCCAAGTCAGTCGAGCAACACCCGCTCGGAATCATAGAAGATATACGGTATTATTTAGACATCTTATAAACACATATGGCTGCGGCTTAGAGGACAATGGACCGGTTTCCATACGCGGCAACGCGAATGGTTGTTAGTTCGAATCTCGTGCCTGTGGTTTCCAGAGTACGTACGGATTTAAGCACCACATGCTCACTGATGTAGGAAAATATTGTGTGGAACCCGCATGACATCTGGTAGAAATGTAATGTGTGCTAGCGCTCTGAGAACGGCGATCAGCTCCACTACTGGTCACGTTAGCCACTATATATAAGCGCAAGGTGGATACAGCTACTAATGTATCTCTGCTCACCCCGAAAAGGAAATAGCGTGACGATATATTATTTATATTTAAAACTAGCTGTCCCGGCAGACCTTGTTCTGCCCTATTTCTCTAAATCAGATTTTTTTCTGCCAAAACCTATTGGCCTGTCGGCTGTTTTTTGAAAATTGTTTGAAGGAACCTGGCCTTAATGCTATATGTATAAAAATTGACAAATATTGACATTAATATTTATACGTCACTCGATTGCTTTGCCTTCCCGGAACCCGTCCACTGACATTTAAACTTTATGGTGTGGTGTTAAAGTTCAAATTGACTTTTAAATATTATTATGAATTTTTTGTATGAGAATATAGAAAAGTGTTATTTTTAGACTTTTTCAGACAATTTTTTTAATTTTTCTCTCCGTAATAACCTTCCCCAGACTTCAAGAAACACAACAAAAAAGAAATCAGCCAAATCGGTTCAGCCGTTCTCGAGTTTCGCGCTTATCAAGACATTTTGCTATTCATTTTTATATTATAGATATAATAAATAGGTATAGTTACAAAATAAGAAAATATTAAGTTTATTTGTAAATTTTTTTTTTGTTTTTTTTATAAACGAATTAAAAGCTCTGACCTGCGAATTTGTTTACGTTTAGAATCGCCATTTTTATTGGAAATTATTGGCTTTTTTCTCTTGTTCGGTCAAATATTTATATTATCTACATGAAGCAACAAGTTTTCTGTTGTGGTAAGCTCATTCATACTCAACTTTATATCATTTATTGATACAAGTATCAAAGAAAAAAGCATATTATTAAATAAGCTCACGGCGCGCCAACTCTTTTTACTACACTGGCTCGACATAGTGACTACAGAGTACCTGATGGTAAGTACAGTGTAGTCCAAAAACGAAAGAGACTCTCAAAGGATGAAAATCCACTGATAGTCTACATCGTCATGTCGGCCCACATATACCACGACTGAAGGTCTCTAGGTATATGAGCTACTGGATATACACAAGCTGATCCCGAAACACGACAAGCCGAAACTAGTCACTATGACGGGCTTTACACCCATGTACTGTGGTCGCGATCCAGACGGACCCCGACGCCCTACCCCCACGCTGCTGCTCGTTTAGCACCACCCAGGAGTCACGTGTAGGGAAACTAGGGTAAAGCCTACGGACGCGAGCAGCTTCGACTCCCAAAACTCACGAGAGGTCTTTGAAATATATTGCTCTATTTAACATAACAATATTTTTAGCTTTAACATGGGTATGTGTGCAGGTTTCTTTATATTTTCTAATTCTATAGCATTGTAAACAGAATAAAGATCAGATAATGATATTGCTAGTAAATCATTTAGTCACGAACTTGGCCGTATGAATCAATTGAGTCATCTCTCGACCTGGTCATACTTATTTCGGTAACGGATTTTGTTGTAACAAGAATGTTGTGTAACGTAGTTATCTGATAATAGTATTTATGTAAAATTTAAATTGCGTATGTAAATTTACAATTCGCCTTGAAACCTTGACTTAAAAATATAGGGATCGTTTCCCATTGTTCGATCGAAGATTGGCAAACTGGTTTCTTCCAAGCGCAGATAATTTATTAAATAACCGATTCTTTTCTTCTCAGTCCCGAATGTAATTTTTTACAAAAGGTACAATTTAAAATTGTTTTGTAGTTTATGAATCCTAAATAATTTGTCTGAGATGGTGACAAACTCAATACTGTTTTACATTGGCTAGGGCTTCCTAATTTGAGTAATGGATGTCTTGAAAACCCTTAATTAATCCTCTAATCTAATAATAATAATATTTGTAGACAATTGCACACACTGACCTAGTCTCAAAGTAAGCTTGCGCTTGTACTATGCGTACTAGACATAGATACTTACTCAAATACATTTACACATCGATGACTCTCGACAAATTAACCTATTTACCATAGAAAAGTTCACCGCTACCGGGACTCGAACCCAGAATCTTCAGCGTTGCAGGCAGGCTCACTATCATAGTGCTATCAGGTCGCCTAAACTAATGACGTCATTTACGGGATAAGCAGAGATAGATTAGTAGCTGTATCAATTTTGTCCTTTTTTTTTTTACACAGGCTCGACATAGTGACTACAGAGTACCTGATGGTAAGTACAGTGTCGTCCAAAAACGAAAGCGACTATCAAAGGATGAAAATCCATTGATAGTCTACATCGTCATGTCAGCCCCCATATAATACGACTGAAGGTCTCTAGGTATATGAGCTACTGGATATGCACAAGCTGATCCTGAAACGCGACAAGCCGAAACTGGTCACTATGACGGGCTTTACACCCATGCACTGTGGTCGCGATCCAGACGGGCACCGACGCCCTACCACCTCGCTGCTGCTCGTTTGGCACCACCCAGGAGTCACGTGTAGGGAAACTAGGGTAAAGCCTACGGACGCGAGCAGCTTCGACTCCCAAAACCCCCTTCCTTATATGTCGTGTTCAATTGATCACCGTTCTCAAAGCACTAGTACACAGCTGTAGCCGTAGCCGTAGTATAGCCGTGGTGGCTGCCGGTAGAATAGAATAGCACCCCCCTCTTCTTGCTGAGGTGTCGTAAAAGGCGACTAAGGTATCTCTTTAACACCGCAATTCAACCAGGAGTTCAGAGAAGGAGAACTCGACCAAACCTGCATCCTGCTTCCTCCCGATCGTATTGACTCTCATTTCCATCGGGCCTGAGGGAGCTCGGACGAGAGAGTGCTTTTCTGGCTGCGCGTCCAGCTATGCACTTAAATATCTCCTGCGCAATTGACTGTTTCCGAAAACTGGGCCTTGATTTTCTTAATCGGCGTTGAAACAGTCGCCGTGGCCGAATCCGGCCAGGACATCATCATCATCAGTACACATGACATTTCTATTATATGCCTTGCGGTTTTCTTATGATGTTTTCCATCACCGTCGAGGATGTGCTGCCTAAATCCGTACTTGGTCTGGAAAAATCCAGGAGTACGTGCCTAGATTCGAAACTGCGACCACTCGAGGGGCCGCGTATGTATGCCACTATGCTATAATTTTGCATTGAAAATAAAATAGATTAATACGAAAACCAATTGAGTATTAATTAGGGCGGCTTGCACTAGCAAATTAAATCTTGTTTAGACTTACACAAAATGCTATTTAGCGCTGAACTGTATTTTTTGTCGTGCTCAGAATCAAAATCCAGTTGTAACAACTCTTAAACTGAAATCATAATTAAGATTGAATTAATCCGCTTCAATCAATTAGCCTTTTATACAAGCTTAAACTAGATTTAATACTAGATTTAAAACTAGATGTTAGTGCAAGCCGCCCTTACTATTTATATTTATTAATTTTTACGGACGAAATAAGGCTTTATTCAATTTTATAACAGGCTTTAAATAGCGCTCTAAAAATAGCGTTTGAGCAGACGTACTCTAAATGAAAATCGTTTAAGTAAATGCGAAAAACGGTGAAGAGACACATATAGTTGTATTAAAATTAGCAAACGCTGTCCTTACATGTTACATGAAACACGATAAATAAATTATAATATGTATGGAATCGCTGACCTTGTTTGTCGATAATTTGCGTCTGTTTTCATATTTTGTTATCAGGATGGTCATTGAGTATTTCATTCAACGATATACAGTGTGATATTATTAACGAGGGAGGTATTTCAGTGTACAATAATTTATAGCTTCTTGCAACTAATAAAAATGTAAATAACCTAAAAATCATAAGGAAAAATTGTTTAACAAATACGAATTGATTCGTAAAACCTGTGGACAACGGAGCGCGTGTGGCGTACGATTAATTTTATTGGTAGGGTAATTTGCTGAACCGGATCGTGACCACGAAACACAGGTGTAAAGACTGTCATAGTGACTTGTTTTCACGTTTCGGGATTAGTTTGTGTATATCCAGTTGTTCAAATACTTAAAGAAATTCATTCGTTGTATTGCGGGGCGACATGGGTAATGCCATCTGTCAACGGATTTCCGCCCCTTAAAGTCGTTACGGTTCTTGGTATAACACTGTACTTACCATCAGGTAGTGATTACACTTTAGAGTCAGAATGAAAAATAGACAAAAAATAAAATTTACTTCTCAACTTTTTGACCGCCACCGTGGGTCCAGAAAACATGTATGTGGATATTCCCCCTAGTAAAAAAGGCTCTATTTTTAATATTAATTGTATATCGCTGTCTATTTTGAAATATTATTACCGAAACTGACAGCTTTTAATATCCTCTAATATACGTTTTGCGCATAATTATTAAAATCAAAACTGGATTTCGCATCTTCGTCTAAAGAAACTCAATAAACACGAAATAGCGCACCAGACTAGTCGAAACCTGTTATAATTAACATATTATACATCTACGTTTATTTATTGTTAACGTTAAAGGATGCTTGTAGTTCATAGAAAAACATAATAGACAGCCCATGTTGATATTACACCAATAATATGAATATTCGGAATCGTAATATAAAACGTTTTGTTGTATACCTATCTTTAAAAGACATCGCGTGCAATCTTTCTATTCCTCATCAATCTCTCACTGCGCATGCCCGTGCTCCAAATCTATTTAGACCCGATAATAATGGCGCACTACGGCGTCCACATTTTTTACTGATCGATTCTCATTTGTTTGACTCTATGTCAAACATTCCAATCCGTCTAGCCGTTCTATCGTCATTGAATAATAAACATCCATTCGGACTATCGTATTTCTTAACAGTAAACAGTATGAACCAAAGGGTTACAACATAACCCATAAAATCATTTAACATAATCAACAGGTAGAGACTATTTAATTGTAATGATTCCACGACGTAGTCAGTCTCTTTTAAAAGTCTATGACGTTAAAGGATGCGTGCGTATGAATAAACGAGTCAATATTGACGGTGACTTCATTAATGTGACCACCGTTGGATTGCGGTAAAGGTCACGAGAAATCTTTTGTCGTATTTATATGACTAACGCCTTTCTCAGTATCTATTTTTTGTTATTTTGCAACAGTATTGCTTTTACAAACATTATACAGAAACTTAGCTTCCCTGTCTCTTTGAAATTTCACCAACAACATTCGAATAAAGAAGCGGTGAATTTATGAATAATTTTTGAATGAACAATGAAAATAATTAATTACACTTTGCTCTGAAAATAATTTAATCTTTGACACGAAATTGAATATATAATAGGAACTTGAGTATAACCTAATTATTGGCTAAGCTAAGACAATAAATAATAATAATATATTGTCACGCTATATCCCTTTCGGGGTGAGCAGAGATACTCCAATGGCTCCACTTTGCGCTTATATGTCGTACCCAACGTGACCAGTAGCGCAGCTGATCACCGTTCTCATAGCACTAGTCTAGATGACATTTCTATTAGGTACCATGCGGACTTCCTCACGATATTCTCCTTCGCCGATGGGCATGTGGTGTCTGAATTCGTTCTCTGAAAAAGCCAGAGGTACGTGCCGTATGGATAACGATACCTTATCAATTAATGGCCGAAATTAATAACCTATCCTATCCTTTATTTTAGATTTGTTATTATAACAACTATAGTACAGCTCTAATCGCATACACAGGAATGAAAGGGAGAGATATAGCTATCGATCTATGAATTTAAGTTAGATAGGTTATTAATTTCGTCAGTAAGCCGCCGCAGCAACAAGACAAGTAAAAGCTTAAGAAATCGGCGACTAACCATATACATTGACATTAATCAATACATAAATCCATTCCAAAATATAATGTTATGTAGATGAAAAATCATTTTAGAGCTTCTATATATACCGCTTTACAGAAAAAAAATCACTTGCATAATGTGGATCAATAACAATGTATCAGAATCGTTAATCAATTCATAAATACGTCTGTACGCGTTTGTGCCCGCTAATCGCAAAAAGGGCTTAACCGATTTCGATGCAGTTGTTTACTAATGTATTAAGGAAAACTTCAATCAATATTTAATGTTAATTTTAATTCAATCGGTTCAAATGTAAAATGTTATGTTAGTTTAAACGTGTTTATATCATTTATACAAAGATTTCAGTTTGAAATAATTATTTTCATAACACAAGTACCACTTAAATGCGAAGGAAGTCGCGGGCACAGCTAGTTAAGTAATACAATTTGTAATGTGTGTGTAAAGTCTAAGCTAAGTAACGTGTACAAACTCAGCCTTATTTCCCATGAAATCGAGAATATATGAAGAATTATTTTCAGGTGTGTCTTGCATCAGCTGCGCCGCAACAGAATGTGTTCCAGATCGACATAACGCCGGAGGAGGCCCAGAAATACTTGAACAGCCCCCCGTTCACAGAACCTCAGTTAGCTGGGCGGACTGCTGTGTTACCTTTGGTGAGTTTTCAATTAGCAGTGTCGGGGAAGATATCTTCCTCCGCGTTTGAACCCTGCGGGCGTGGCGCGACGGGGCTGCGGCGAATTGATTACAGGTCCCGCGATCCCCGTCAATGCGCAGAAGAAGTCATCTTGGGGTTTTTAGTCGGTACAAGTCCGACACACCTCGGTTTCGCGCAACCCCCCAGTGCGACCGAGACGGTCCCATGAGGATTTTGACCAAGTAAAAAAAAAATGGTGTGTTTTCAACGAATGCGGCAGGTTAGACGGTTCTTGGGAGGGACGCGTCGCCACGCGCTTCTATGCACACCCAAACCGTATGCTCGTGTATCGTTGGGTACACGCTCATCAGAAAATAATTACCGTCAAAGACCACCTAGGAGTATGAAGGGACGCTATTCATCACAAAGACAGTCATGAAGACGTTTATTGAGAAAAAAAAACAACATATACACATTTAGATAAAGTAATGAAAAAACAATACATTATATCACACCATATATCTTGTGTGCCACCAATCTCAAAAAGCACTCGGCTCAGCATATACTGGGCGAAGCTGTTACGCGCTATGCAGCACTGATTTTCAGCCCAGGCTCAATAGAATTGATTGCGCAGATGCCGTGGCCGCGGTGCTAATATTAAAACCGTCCAATGTAATAAAAAGGTACAAAAAATACATGAAATATTTTAAATTTATATACCAAGTGTAAATAATACAAAATAAAATCTATACTAATATTATAAAGCTGAAGAGTATGTTTGTTTGTTTGTTTGTTTGTTTGTTTGAACGCGTTAATCTGAGGAACTACTGATTCGAATTGAAAAATTCTTTTTGAGTTGAATAGACCATTTATCGAGAAAGGCTATAAGCTATATAACATCACGATGCAATTATTAAAAGCGAAGAAAAAATAGAAAATGTGAAAAAAACGGGCAAAATTTTTCATCCTTGAGGGCTTCCATTGCGTGCGCTGCAAAAACGGTTCAAGATACCAAAAATATATGTAAGAAAGAATTATTCCTCTTGAGATGATCTAAAAAAATGTCCGCGACAGTATATGTTTATCTTTTAAGATTAAGTCACCGTTTATATGGTAAACAAATTTGGTCGAAATTAATGCATTATTTGTTAAGAGTTGTATCAACGTAATAATATTAATCTTTATATAAATAAATGTGTTGTTGATTAAGAATATTTAATTGTGAACAAAATTGTCTTTGACATCACTTAATTTCAATGAACATCTTAGAAGATATTACAAAACCTTACATAGCAAAACAACGTTTGCCGGATCAGCTAGTATAATATAAAAAGGGTAGATAAATTATTAAATACACACACATACAGAGTATCCTATAAACTACCAGACGCAGTATTTCTGATATCCGCACGAAAATATTCAGTTCTACATTCATCACGCGAATAGTGGAATGTGCTTCAAGCGACCATATTTCCACGTTCTTATGATTTGAGAGCCTTTAAGAGAAGAGGTAATCTCTTGCGCATGCGCATTCCATCACCAAACTCGTCCTCATCTATCACCAGATGATTGAAGTAAAGCGTTTCTTTGTAGATATTTGAAAGAATCTGGGGTCATGTGTCTATCGAGAATTAAACCGGAGATCGCAAGCACCCTCCAAATTAATTTGTAACTTTGTTTTTCACAGATTAAATACAGTGATCCTAGATTTCGCTCCGCTGAGGCAGGCCCCACTCTTGGCCATTACTGGAAAAATGGAAAGGAGATCGAAAACACCGACGATTATGTCGAAGAGGTCTGTTATTATTTTTGTTATGCGCTTTTTGTGGCACCGCGCTGGTAAAGCGCAGCTGACACCCCCTAAAAACTACGTATACCGTATTCTCTATTAAATAATTTCTTTCTCTTTCTTTTTTTTTTTAATTAACTTGTTAAGTTTTCAATACGAGTCTCTTAGAGAAAAGAAAAAGTGTAATAAAAGTCAATACGATTAGTAAATATATCATTATTATCTCGCTCTAGTCTACTATTAAATAAATAAATAAATAAAATACTAAGCAAAGGTTACCTCTCTTTCGAGCATCTTTAAGTCCGATCTTTCCTTTTATAGCTAACTTTTGCAAGTAGTTGCGTCACTTTATTGGGAAATATTACTACGTTTGCCGATTCATGGTTTCCAATGAGGAACACACCTGCTCTAACGATTATCTGCCACAGAGATAAGAGGCCAGATTACTGCAGTTTCAACTCGGTGATCTGGAGAGCTCCTCAATGACTTTGGACTATATAAATGTTTTTGTTTTCTCAGGTATACAATGCAGCCCAATACCACGGCCAAGACGGTCTAGGAGCTTATGTATATGGTTATCAGACTCCTGAATCCGCGAAAGTTGAGAATCGCGTACATTCCGGCGATGTCACTGGTTCCTACATTTTCAGGGATGGAAAAAACGACATTATCAAGGTAATTAATGTAGTTTTTAAGGCATACAATAGCAAATAGGGTAGTGTACAATGATATATTAGATACTGCTCGAATAAAACGCTTTACTCTTTCATTTTTGATATTTTTAAACTAAGCGATGCGATTTGACTCCTCTTTTTTGCTGCGATCCGCCAAGGGGTGGAATTTACTTGCTGCGTCTGTTTTTCCAACATGGGACATGGGACATGGGAATTTTCAAACGACGATTGAATAGGTCTTTGTCTTTTCTGGGTGAGCGCGCTCCATTATACGTCTTATTATGACTTTCCTTCGGGTGAGATTGAGGTCAGTGCAACCCTGTCTGTGGTAAAAAAATGTGAAGACTTGAAGATAAAACTTATGCTATAATCACTGCAACTATCAACGGATTCATGTGTGTAGGCGACTGTGGAGTGCATTCAGGCAGCATTTTGAATATCCAACCTGGCATTTAATGTGCAGTTACCGTTGCAGATTTACGATTGCCAGAATCCAACAGCTAGCTTTAAGCAGAACAGTTCTTATTAAATACGAAATTTTTACAAAACATTTTAAATAATAAAATTGACTGTCCCAACTGCTCCAAAATTTTCATTGAGAGCCGCCGGTAAGCATTCCAGATGAACCGTTTCTCTTTTTCTCCCACCTTTTAAACGAACAAACCGTGGCTTCAACCGTAGTCTGTAGAGATTAACTCGGGCCTACAATCTTCTTGAAAATTCGCTCGATTTGTTCGCGGACTCCAAGTCGAGATTCAAGAGAAAGGTCTTCGGGTTGTTGAGAGATGCATCTCAAGATCAAGATCTTGACTTTCAGTAACATTAATACAAGATAAACAAGCTACTCTAATCTACTTTGTGGATGTCTTAATGGGAACTGTACACTGTTAATTGCATAGATGGGCAAAATGTAATCAAATTAATAAAAAAGATTACGATTGCATTTTACGTTTTTTACCATTTATATGACTGAATTTTGTTCATCTATGTTTTAAACACTACAGAATCCCAGATTGTATACACATTTATTATTTCTTAATGTTTTAAATGGATTTAATCATGATTACAAAGCAAGAAAATTAAAATTACGACTACATTTTGTAATCATTCATCATTAATCAGATTACATTTTGCCCATCTCTGCCTACAATCTTCTTGAAAATTCGGTCGATTTATTCGCCGACTCCAAATCGAGATTCAAGAGAAGGGTCTTCGAGTTATTGAGAGATGCATAGACTAATAATCTTTACTTCTAGTAACATTAATATAGTATAAATAGACCACTCTAATGTGTATTGTGGATGCCGTAACAGGAACTGTAAATGTTGAATTGTAATTGTGTATGTGTTGTGTGAGTTGACTATTGTATCGGACGCTATAAAATAAATAAATGCTGTTGTGTGATTATTAAAAAAGCGCCAATCAATTTTTGTTTGCAGGTAAGGTACTGGGCCGATCACGATGGTTTCCACCAGGAGGACAATATTCCTAAGGTTGAACTGAAGCAGGTCGAAGAGGCCCCCGATGTAAGAGAAGCGCGCATCGCTCACGAGAAAGCTTGGCAGGAAGCCGCCGCAGCTGCAGCACAGCAACCTGACCCTCAGTAAGATTCTCCGATAATTATTATTGAACTTGAAACCATTTCAGTGAAATGAAAATAAAACTGTATAGTAGTAGATTACAATATTGAAGAAAAAATCTATTTCAATTTTACGAAGTCTATACACCATTATGACAAAGAAAGCAGACACGATACATCTAGTCAGTTATCAACGTACACACACTTTTATTGCATTTTTTTTGTTCCTAACTAATGATTCTATAATTCTACCAAATGAATTATGAAATGAGTTATAGAAATATTTGTTAATTAAAATAGTCTAAATTACTTTAAATCATATTCTTTTTAATGTTACAATATTTCTGTTTCTTACTGTTAGCATTAAAAAAATTGAATTACAGGTACGCTCTGAAAGCCCTTCCTAAGGACTATTATCAGCAGACCTTGAAGGCTCTGCCAAGTGACTACTACCGTCCTCAAGCGTCAGCACAGAATCTCGCTGTGGCGCAAGCCCCAAATCAATACTACGGTAGCCAGGCCGGCCACACTCGTGTAGCGAGGTCTTACGACCAAGGTGACTACCAAATCCAGACTACCGAGGAACCAGAACCAACTGTAAGTTTTGAGCTTAAAGCTAGAAATTGCTACGTGGTAAGCGTATGACCGACAAAGAAATGAGTAGAATAAAAGACGTAATATCAACTGAATATGTGAACTAATTTAATAATCATTAGAAACATATTTCCGAAATCACAATAATAAATAATTGCGGAGTAGTAAGATACAAGTACACATCAGTTGTTTAAACTGTCTGCCGGATAATAAATAAATGCTAAACATATTGTTTGATATAGACTAGAATTGAATACCGTGGATGACTAATGTGAATTATCAGAAAAATATGTTGTAGTAGAAAGAAGTACAAGCTATTTAAATCAGCCATAAGATAATAAATTATAGCACCTAGTTTATGGACAATAAATAATCGATGAGACGTAAGAGCTTTTAAAGGTAAAATATAACAACAAGTAGAAAGCATAGGAAACAAATTAGAAACGCAATGCCTGATATTTCGTAATGAAATCTAATTGTCAGGGTGAAAGTAAATATAAATAAATAATAGGCTAATATTAATTTGTTTCATATGAAATAAAAGGATCATACAAGGTAATGAAAAACTAAGGTTTAGTGATATATACACATATATATTAACAGCTTTGTTGAAAAATAAAAGCAAATTGTAGGATGTCCCTTAAAGTATAAATAGTAATTGATACAAATAATTTATCATCGATGACTTCTGAACTCCTCGTAGTAATTATATTTTGCGGTAATTCTAATGATTTCAACAAGCTTGTAACTAATAAATAAGATTGTACGTGAATTGTATTTTAGAATATATAACCCCTTTTTATCCACTATTATACAAGGAATTTAAAAAAAAATGTTTTTTACAGGGTCCACCTCATGGTTTTTTTTATAGCTTCACCTATCCCGTCTCTACCATCGTTCACAAGAGCGAAGTTGGATCTAACCCTGGATATCCCGTTGAAAAGGAAGTGTCTTACAACAACAATTATAACATTTAATTTAACATCTTTAGAGTCGTATAAGATTTGCTCAAATTGTTGGTTTTGATAATAAAAAAAGACAACCTTATAGATTGTAATTTATCTAATACAAAATGTTGATAAAACAAAATCTAAAATTGAGTAATGTATGATATGAAATAACGGAGATGTGATTATACTCTATCAGATATTATTATATTGTATCATCAACAGAAAAAAATCATAAAATTATTAGAGACTGATATATTGGAAACACTGATTTTGTTTTATATGTATCAGTATTTTTGTATATTACCTATCTTAACAGTTATTTGATATCAGAGTTAAGAGTTTTGATTTATAAAATGTCCTAAGCTATCGACAGTCTATTTCGATTATCCATATATACTATACTTCATTAAATCTATTGTTATAATTATACCATTTGTAATATGTAGACAGTCGTAGCTAGGACCATATACGTTGCCATTTAAATAACAATGTAGGTTAAGTTAGACATTATTATATCTTTAATATTCATAGATGTACGCCCATTTTAATATCTATAAATTTTAAATTCTACTTTCTGTATGATTTATTGGCACTTTAATTATATCAACTATTACTTACCAAAAAGTTAAAGCACTTAGCCATTGTAAAACTACTTTTGGTTTGAGTGTGAATGTGTAATATATTCGTTTCTTACTTGACGATATCATGGCTTATTATTGATTCAATTCTTAGATTTATTCTTGCTTATGGAAATAATTAAGGTTTGATACCAATGGAATTATCTTTAGTTTTATACTGACTCTCGGTTTAGTATATGTAATTTGTATTATTTGTATGTATATTACTTATGTAATAAAATTATTTTGCAGATTTCAGTATTTCATTATAAATTCCTATGGACGGTCACAAATGGAACCTCAGTGGACTTTAGATAAGCCTCTCATTATAACCTGGACAGATCAATAAATAAATATCATAACTTCAATGTTATATTTACCATTGTTCACATTAAAAATGGTAATGGTTGGTTCCACGGCATCAATAAAATTGGTGTCACTTTCCTCATGTGCATAGGTTTTATCCTCGAACTGCTTTCACTTGATACACTTGAGAGTGTTGTATCCTGGGATTGAGGTCGGAAAGGAAGACGCTGTCCAATCCCGGATATAATACCTGAGATTCCATTGTAAATCCATGATATAGAATCAGGAACGTTGATTTCTATAGGTAAAAATGGGATGCTTGATATGAAATCGCCTATTGAAAATCTGCCCTCGTTCGGAATAAGCAAAATAGCTTTTTGAGGTTCTTCTGCAGGCTCAGCTTCAATGATAACAGAATCAGAATCTTCGTCAACAATACCGTCTCGTGTATTCAAATTGGTTTTTCGTAAATTAATATTATATTTGTTTTCATTTTCCTCGTTGATTTTATCTACATCGTTGTGCGATTTTGGTAAAAGAATCAGAAGTGGACGGTGAAAATTTCTGTAAAACCAATAATATTAATTAATTTCACATAAGTGTTATCCATAATTTAAGTCATCATAAAAGAAAATACAACAATAACTTGATAAAATATTATAACGGTTCAATATAATATTTATCGTGCAGATGCAAGTCTAAAATATTTTGTTTCAATAACATACTTATATCGTAAGACCTCAATTATGTAAACCCACACGTGTTTATTTATAGTATTATCGATAGTATAAAAATGGTCATAATAGGAACTTTGCAACTGTTACGAGGGTGGTAAGTGGTGGCATTATTATTTTGTCTTGTATTGAAAAACATTTCACGCTTTCAAGCATTGAAGGTTATAAAATTAGCATTTTATATTCTTGTAGCATCAAAATATAAATAAAATGTTTGCTAGTAATTTAACACTTTGTGCTCGCTTAAGAATGTAAAGGCAATCATTTTTTTATAATCCAGTCAATAAGTCACTACAGATCTTTATTTAATTTAATGAATATTGGATATCCCATCAGTAATGGAATATAGTTGCCCAAGAAATACTTATTATCTCGAGTAAATAATAATGCAGCTTTGTAACAGAATAGAAATGCTTAAATTAATCATTCTTAATCGCATTTTTCAAAGTGAAACCAATAAAAATCCAAAAACATAGACAAGATAATCTTTGAAAACGGAGGGAATAATATTGTTCAAGATACACAAAGAAGGTACACAAATTACAGTAATCAGTCTTCATTAGGTGTGCTGTAAGCTTGCTTGCCACTTTTGGCACAAAATGTGTATTTATAAGTGATAAATGAACTTACGGACGAGGGTTTTGCAAAAGATTTAGTTTCTGTAAAGATTGCAACTGCTGCAGAGCTATTAACTGTTGCAGCGATATCTGTTGTTGTTGCAGCATGGGTTGAAGCAACTGTAGCTGTAAAGGCACCGTGCACACTGTAGATATTATCGCAGATAGAACTAGCAGTATTGTCGTCATTCTTGATAAAACTTATCACAAGCTTATCAACTTCCTTAGCACAGAATCCAAGTTAGTGGCACTAAATGAGGACCTGTGATCAAAAGTTTATTAATACGGACCGTAGATGATGTTATAACGATGTCGTAACTTCAGTTTTTCGTTTCAATTCGTTTTATTTCTATTCCAATACTTGTATTTCTATATATCGTCGTATCTATTATAATTTCAATCAATGCTGGTTTATTTTATTCACTTCCTGATAAATAGAAGTTTTGAGTTTTCAAATCAACACATATTTTCGAAACACTAGTATCAATTGTTATTAATTTTATGATTGATCGGTTTTTGGTCGCAATAATTTATATCGCATCACATTTGGATCCCACTGAACACTACTAAAATGTAATTGATACGAATAATTTGTACCGGTTTGAATTGAAAATACGGAATGTGTTCACGATTGCAGATTCGCTATGTAAATGTGGGCGAATCCGAGTGCGTATGCGTTTTCGACCGTAATTGTTATTCAAGTCGTGCCAGGCAGCACAGTGACCCACTGACAGGACATGTGACCTTGCCCTCCAAAAAGAAAGTCATGTCTCGTTTCTCTTTTACGATAAACGATGTTTTTTCAATTAGATATTTTAAATTGTTTTAAAGTGATAGCCCGATTATCCGAACTGTATTGTTACCATAATACACAAGTGTAAAAACCATCATAGAATTTGGCTTTAGTCTATTGCGTCCAGCTTGTGTACATCTCGTAACTTATAGACCTTGAATTGAGGTATATGGGGGCTGACATGACGATGGAAATTCAATGGATTTTCATCTTTTGATAGTCGGTGTTATTTTTTGACTAAATTGTACTCACCATCAGATGCACTGTAGTTAATTTAAAGAACCAGTGTAAAAATTGTCTACGTATTACTGTAGAAGTAGTAGACGTAATAATATCATTAATGACTTAATTTTGATTGTTTAACTATGAGTAAGAGCGGCTTGCACTAACAAATTAAATCTAGTTTAGAGTTATATAAAATGCTATTTAACGCAGATTTGTACTTATTGTCTGGCACTAAATCAAAATCTAGTAACAACTCTTAAACTAAAATCACCATTAAGAGAGAATCAAATCAATTCAATTAATTAGCGTTTTATACAAGCTTAAACTAGATTAATTCGTTAGTACAAGGTGCCCTATATTAGTTAGCATGATTTTTAACATAAATTGATTTTACTGCCAAAATTCTGTTTGCTATTAATTATTGTGGTTTTTGGAACGATGGTAACTTCTAATTGGAGGAAGGTGTAATGTTATATTTCCTTGCTGAATGTGTTATTTTTAATAAAATAAAATACAATAATGAAAACTATTATTTTCTATCAGTCTTGTAACTTACCCAGTCGAACATACAGCTGTCTATTTATTTATTTGGTTTAACCTAGTAAAAGCAATTATGAATCCGAATTATGTATGCCATCTGTATGAGGGACGCAGGTCCCGGATCTAGGAAAAAATACATTCATTCATTGTTTAAAAGTGTTAGTTTCCGATTAAATTATAGATTTCAAAAGCTTTTTACCGGAAATGCAGGCAAGGTCTGTCTGCATTATGAACGATCCAGATATTATTAAGCATCTTGAACCATTCCAGTTTTCTACTGTCTGTATCATGGCGAGTATCCTGAAGAGTTCTTTAATTATTTCAGCATCTCCTTTCCATAATCGAACCTCGTGCCTGGGTCACAGCTATATGGTAACTCACATCCCAGCTAGGACTACTCTTGCCGAGTCCTTAAGCTGTGGAATGGTCTTTCGGTGAGCGTGTTCCCACCGTCCTAGATACTGGGTCCTTTAAACGAAGCGTGAATAGATATTTGTGCAGGCCAGCATGATTGCTAAGACTATCGTTTTTAGACTGCACCATTCTTATAATCAAGCGTGATGTGGTCACAGTGCTGAATCAGATTTAAAAAAAAAATTGAGGGTCCTTGCCAATATTTTCTTAGTAAGTATATTAAATAGTGTGTTTATGTTTAATTTTCGATATAATTGCAACTGTCGTATTCAAGTTTTGAGGTTAACTTTGATATACTTTCTGCGAATTGAGGAGCAAAATTAAATTTTATATTAATATGCAAAGATGCTAGGAATCAATTTACAAATTATTACTATAACAGTTATCCACATCTAAATAAATACGCAGCATCAAATTAAAAGGAAAGTCACGATTACATTTAACGGAATGACTCAAGCAAGGCCTAAGTAATCTTCATAAAATCTGCCCCAACACAGTTACAAACTGCAGCGGTTCCGGTGACTGCCTAAGGCTGTGTTTACATTTGAGCTATTTAATAAGCGACAAAAAAATCATCCAATAATAATATATACTTAAGCTATATCCCTTTCCGGGAGAGCAGAGATACATGTCGGCTAGGACTTAGAAGTACTCTAACTCCTTCTTTTGCCGTGTCGTTGGGCTTTGGAATGGACTTCTGGCAAGCGTGTTCCCCCCTTGCTATGATATTTGATCCTTTAAGCGTAGCGTGCAGAGATATTTGTGCAGGCCGGCATGTTCGCTGTGACTACCGTTGGGTTTTCCTTACCTGTCGATAGTCGTTGGCGTTTTTTGGACTGCACCATGCTTAACATCAGATGCGGTCACCTTCCACCAGGTGTGATTGAGGTCAAGCGTTCGCCTATAAGTAAGTAATAAAAAAAGTGACTGTGTAAAAAAAAAATAATAATAATAAAACATTTATTTGGCACACAACACAACAAACAACACAGCAAAATAGGTTATTAAAGATAGAAAACAAAAACAGTAAACACCCTATGTTGTGATGATGCGCCAAAGGGAAGTCAGCTCAGCAAATGCTAAGTGACCAGCCGAGCCACCCAGCGCTGATTTTCAGCTGACACCCATTTATTGAATCGACGCGCAGAAAACAGCAAGGAAGGGATCAATGGAGTAAAAATACACAAATTCTAAAGTATTATAGATAATAATATGAAAATACACATATACAAGAACAGAAATATAAGATCAACAGATATAATATTTAACACCCATTAAAAAATTATAATATAAAATATTAGTAAACACTGTATAATAAAGCCTCTGTAATAGAATTTAAATTAATAAAGTGTTTAAATATTATTGCAGAACAAACCGATTCCATATAATAAAGCAAAAAATTGCAAGAATAACAATAACTGTAAATAATATCGAACACAGTCAAAAAATAAACAAGACAATTAAAATATTAAAACTATATGAAAATTTCAATGATAAAGCACACACATTATATGGCGTATTGATCGTAAATATATATTTAAATAATATGCACAATACTATAAAAATAGGTAAAGTGTATAGAACGCAAAAAAGTTAAATAATCTAATACAAATAAAATGTTTTTATAGAATACCTAATATCAATATAAATATATATATATATATATATTTATTTGAGATCAGCAGTGCATCACAACACAGGGCAACTGGAAAATAATTTATACAATAAACAAAAGACAGATTAAAATTGTATATAGATAAAACAAAGAACACCGTGAACAATGACCAATTTAATGGGCCCCAAAAATTTCAGAATAAAAAAAAATAGTAGCTGTATCTACTTTGCGTTTATGTATCGTGCCCAACGTGATGATCACCCTTCTCAGGTCACTTACAACATGGCATTTCTATCAGATGCTATGCAGGTTTCCTCACGATGTTTTCTTCACCGTGTACGCAGTGCCTAAATTTGTATGTGATGTGGAAAAACCTAAAAGTACGTACCTGGATTCGAACCTACGATCATTTGCGACGCCGCCACACCTCACCACAGGCACCAACATCAATATCAACACAGACAAGTAATATCGACAAGATAAAATTAATTCATATCAAAACAATAAACGCAAAAGAACCTTTTTTATAACTTGGATAAATTACTCATAAGTCCGTCTTGGGCGCACAGGGGGGTTTCGAACAAGGTGTGCCGGACTTACACCGGCTAAAAACCACAAAGTGACTTCTTCTGCGCATTAACGTCGAATGTGGCGCCTGTAAACAATCCTCCATGATCACTGGGCACAATCTCGGAGAGAGTCGCCGCCCCTCTTGCCTTAACGCGGTACATTTCAGAAGAATATATCACGACTCTCCGCCGACATCTCGAGGTTTGCCAACCATATGCTCAGAGCCCCTAACCTGAGCAGAAACGCAAAAGAACTTATACCAACGCAAACGCGGCCTTATAATCTCTGCATCGAGTTACAGTTAAGTTGTTATTTATGTTAAACAGCCTTTGCCTCGAAGTGACATACATAATATTAAATAATAGGGGACAATATATCTTTTATACAAGCTTATCTGATGTTCACTGTCTTACGTATTTTTAAGACTATATCAGTATTATTTTGTTAGGTTAATAAAAAGGTTCTACAAACAATACATTCGCCAGAATCATGTAAAAAGAGAAAAAAGTATTAAAAGGATGTATTAAAAATCTCTTTTTTTAGGGGGTTTGTGTCTCGGTATATGCCAGATTTTTTTTTGGGTTACTTGGGATAAAATCCTGCACAGTACTGTTAAGGTAGCCGTGATGGCAGCGACCTCGGTATGCCAGACTCCTACTGGTTAAAAAACCCCTGGAATGTCTCTCAGTGCGCTAGCAGCCAGGTCTGGGGTCTCATATTCCTCCAACCCGTGAATGAATAGCTTCTCTCAGGCTCAATTTCTAGAAGGGATGGGTAGTAAGAGCTCATTCATCAAAACTTCTCCGTAGGCGGCGCGAAAGACATACTCACTGCTCTAATATCAGAAACCTTATAACCTTATAACTTATAAAGCTGGTTTTTATCCCGAAAAAGTATATTCTACTTTTATTTTACAGAACTGTAAAGAGAACTAACGACATCTATTGTCGAATATTGTAAGTCACTAGTACTAATTGAGTTCTTTATTTAGTTGTTGTTATAATTTATGTAAGAAACAATCGATGGCATCTATACAAAGATTTCAGC
The DNA here is from genome assembly GCA_036320925.1 of Automeris io. Lineage (NCBI taxonomy): Eukaryota > Metazoa > Arthropoda > Insecta > Lepidoptera > Saturniidae > Automeris > Automeris io. The sequence goes on along the minus strand of JAUDJH010000008.1, from coordinate 16,745,747 downwards.
TAGAAATAATTATTACATAACATAAGTACTTCATCTAAGCGAACCAAGGTGTGGGCCATAGCTAGTTAAAAATAAATATTAGAAATATGTAAAAATAATTTATTTCACTTAAACATATGGCAAGAAAAACAAGAATAAATTACTATCCGAGCATCGTATGACTACGTTACAAAATAATAAATGCAGTATCACTTTTTTCCTTAAATATACGAGTTATTGAGCTTTCTCGTCAGGCTGTCCATCATCTACGACCATGTTAATCTGCACCTCATAAGTCCCTGGCTTAGTTAACGAGGGCTTCACAACCACACCTGGCGTTCTGGATTGGAATCCGTCGACTTCGTTCTCAGATTCGGGGACCGCCGTCACGACATCCAAATTTGCTGATTCGTTCGTTTGATCTACCGGCAGCTTGACAGACATCAGCCCTTGGACCCTTTGGACCAAATACTCCAATATTGGACCAAATCTAGATATACCGTCGGTCGTTAAGAGTACTCTGTCACCGTCTTGTCGCGGGCTTAGAACGAACATGTTGAAATTTAGGGTCTTTTTCACAGGTCTCGTAGTGACTTGACTAATTAAGGCCAGGGCGGCTAAAATAACTAAGGCTCGAGACATTTTGGTTCGCGTGTAGCCTGGCTGGAGTGTAAGTTACCACTGGCTTCGCTTCGTTTTTGCCTGGCTTCTATGCGGGGCTAACGGGTTCTGAGCAAAAACTTAACTGCTGTATCCAGTGAATGAAAATAATGTAGAGGCATCACTCGGAAGTGGTCCAACTTTTACTACGATTCATTGGTTTTTATAAAGATTTTGGAGATTGGTAACGGTACACAGGATCCATGATGTGGTATTATGTATTATTCTTTCATTGTTTTAACTATTGTGTGTTGTTCCTTATTCTCAGTAAAAGTTTCATTCTTTCTTTTTTATTTACTGCACGACGTTTTTACAAGGAATGTTAGTCACGTGGGACAGATTAGAAAAAAACCCAGCTGAGTGTGAGGTGAACTTGTGCATCGAGGGTTCTATACGTAATTAATTGTAGACAAGTTACGTTACAACATTTTTTTTGGGATGTAACCACAGATGGGCAAAATGTAATCAGATTAATAAAAATGATTAACGATTACATTTTACCTTTTTTACCATTAATATGACTGCATTTTGCTCATTTATGTTTTAAACACTACAAAATCCCAGATCGTATACACATTTATCATTTTTTAAATGTTTGGAATGGATTTAATCATGATTACAGAGCAAGAAAATTAAAATTACGACTACATTTTGTAATCGTTCATCATTAATCAGATTAAATTTTGCCCATCTTTGGATGTAACTGCATATTTATCTTTTCTTTTTTTTACTAGTCTATTTCTGCTTAGGTTGCGTCTTGCCCTATTTTCTGATTTTAGGTAGACTAGAAGTTTTGACTCCCTGCTGTGGAGGAATTGATTACAGGGCCCACAATACCATCTTAGTGCAGACGAGGTCAACTTGGGGCTTTTAGTCGGTAAAAGTCCGGCACACCCCGGTTACCATCCCCCATGTGTAGCCGGGACGGTCCAATGAAGATTTTCCCCAAGTAAAAAAAAAAGAAAAGAAGTTTTGACTCCCTTGACGAAACGGAAAAAATGCAACGTTATCAGTCATATTTTATGATTGCGTTTGTGATTGACCATTTATTATAATATATTATTATTAGGGTAAAAAGTCAAATGATCCTGATGACCCACAAGCAAGGATTGCTAGGCTATAAGTGAAATAGTTGACCGTTTGTGTCCGTCAGGATACTTACCTAAATACAAGGGTACAAAACCCGTCATAGAGATTTGCATCGAAGTGGAAAAATTCAGAATTGATTCACGAACGTCAAATTATTATTAATTTATTTTTACATTATTAAGGGCGGCCATTGGCCAACACACTACAAGACAATAAAAAAAAAACAATAAAAAAAAATGCACATTAATGTGTTGCGCCGTTTAAGGCCTCCACATCGTGCATCAAAAATATAAACAATACTACTTATAAAATTAACACATTAACAAATAAGAATAAAACAATGAAAGTGAAAACATAGGCAAATGAAAAATCATATCGACAACTACTGCGTGTCCCTCAACCACCCGATGATTTAACTTTTAAAGACCGGCAGACTATCAGCAGACACATCGATGGCACACTCCAGTTCGTTAAAGCCGCGAGATAACCCACAAATAGGCGAATTATAGCCTAGGGATGTCCGAGCATAGGGTGGGACGAGCAAGTTTACACGGTGCCTGGGGTAACGCAGGGATAATTAGAGACCTTCAGTATTTTATTTACTCCGAGTCGAAAACTATGAGACTGACTGCAATCTCGGTTTTTGACGGTCACCACCACTCTTATACTTGTCTTGGATTACTATAAAAAAGCGCTTGTTTTGGAGTTTGAGTGAACATTTAAACTTTAATCCTTTGGGTAAATGTTTCTATATTTTATTCTCGTTCACTGGTTGCCTCTGATAATTGCACCTATCTCTCGACACCTTTCGTTTGGAAAGCGATTCTATCAAGTGAGTCATCAATAATATGTCCAAGCTTGCAGAACTACGAATATTTATAAACTGTTCCCGTTTACAGCTCAGGATCGCCTGGCCAATTCGCGATAAAAACTGCTTACAATTGCGCATAGCGACAATAATGAGATTTCATAGGAAGAGATAAGGACTAATTTCGAATACAGTTCCGATATGTTGCACACCATGTTTTTAAATCATATTAACGTCAATCAAAATCATTTTTCTTTGACGGATGATTGATGGTGAAATAATGATGCAGTATCAAGGCCACGAAAAGTCGGACGATGTTATTAAATAAAATGTGTAGTGCTTGACCAAAGCTTCGGCAATACTTTCGGTTTCGGGTAAAAGGAGCCAAAGTTTTTGCTGAGGCCGAAAGCGCTTTTGCCGCCGAAATTGAACGAAGCTTTATATGCGAACATTATTTCGAAATGTTAATATTTTTGACAAGTTACAAATATTTGTAATCTATTATATAAAAATAAGTCCGGTTTTCCTTCCTGACGCTATAACTCCAGAACGCACGAACCGATTTCCACGGTTTTGCATTCGTTGGAAAGGTCTCGGGCTTCGTGAGGCTTATAGCAAACAAAATGCGGGAAAAATTTCAACAGGGAAGCAGGCAAACGGGGAAAATCATTTTTCACATACAACGCCATCTCTGATACATAGCATGTACTACAAACCAATATGGTTTTGCATAGTGGTGAAGCAGATCGCACCAGTATTTTAAGTAGATGGCGCCGATGCGTTATACATTGTTTGACAGCTACTCATTGTACTCTGCTCATTTAATTTCATGTGACATTTATTATGCGTACGTTCTTTCAAACGCTAACTAAAAACGAAAACGAAGCCATCTGGTGGCGAAACGGAGTTCGCCGGGTTTGCTAGTCGTCTCTAAAAGTTTTCTACCATTAACATAAATCGAAAAAAATGTGGCTTGTGTTGGTCCGGTCGACTGAATGCGAATGATCATAGGTACATATCCCGGCAAGTACTTGTTGGGTTTTTCCAAATTACGCACGGATTTAGGCACCATATGCTCACGCGTGAAAGAAAACATGAAGAAACACGCATGGCATCTAATAGTAAAGTCATGTATTCTAGTGTTGTGAGAACGGCGATCAGCTGGGCTACTGGTCTCATTGGGCACTATATAAAAGCGTTAAATGGGTACAGCCACTACTGTTTCTTTGCTCTGTCTATACTATTATGTAAGAAGAATGTTATCCGTAAGTTGTGTTGATCTAAATCATAACACTTGTGACTTATGAAAATGTAAACTTATTCGAAAAATAAATCTCGAAAAAATTTACACATGGTCCTCAGTATTCGCTGATATTAAAGATCCTGCATCACCAACAGCCCTGGATTCAGACAGTAATTGCGGGTAATTTACGATTGACTCGTAAACGAATGAAAGTTCCAAAAAGTGGAATATCAAAAGAGAAATCTGATTGTTTTTTTTTTAATTATTCTTTCGCATTTGCATTTATAACTTTCAAGTTTATAACTGTAAGGATATGCTTACAAGAAATGGTATGTGTGATATGGATGTAGAGAGGTGAGTTACGGCTGCCAACAAAATTCATACAGCGCTAGATGCGGTTCTAAAAAGTAAAAACATTTCGGAAACAGAAAGAATAGCAGTGCATAATCAATAGTCTTAAAAAATATTATTATTATTACTTACATTCTAGCGCTTGACCTCAATCTCACCTGCTGGAAAGTGATGATGAGGCCGACGATGGAGCGCGCTCATCCAGCAAATACCGATTCACTCGACGTTTGAAGATTCCCACGTCATAAGTTGTCAGAAACACCGACGCAGGAAGCGAGTTCCACTCCTTCGCGGTACGCAGCAAAAAGGAGGAGGCGAATCGCTTCGTGCGAGCAGCTGGAATGTCAACCACATAAAGGTGCAAACCCACTCGACGTCTTGTCTATTTATGGTAGAAGGGGGAGAGGGAACTAAATCATACAACTCAGCCGCACACTCTCCAAAGTATAGTCTATAGAAAACCGAAAGGCAGGTCACTCTACGCCGGTGTTCCAAACTGAGTAGTTGACGCGACGTGAGAGCCTCATCGGCAGTGAGTCGCCGAGCTCGACATATACATTTTATAATATAAAAACATACGGACCTACGGGAGCAAGGCCTGAGGCCCAAGTCAGCGGCAGTTAGGAGCTTAGAGTGAGGGTTCTCCTAACAATGCGTGACCTATCATGTAATACTACCTTCTGTGTCCAGCCCTTGATCCAACAACCAAGCAAGAGCCCGTTATTATGGTAATTAAGTCTTTTTGCGACCAGCCTATTAGTCGATACTATTATTTATTGCTAGCCAGTTTGGTTTCATTGCAGGGCAAAGGAGTCCCTTTCTATTCAGGTGCAAGGCATAAATATAAAAAAAGGTACTTGAAATCCTTCCCGTTTACTCACCCCCATTCCACCATTCTATGCTCGGCCCTTGACAGCGAAATTTGTGTACGCACTAAGGTATAAACTAAAGTTATCATCGGCGGCGAACCCGGTTACACTACGGAAAAGTCGGTTGTTTTGGACAATAAAAAGGACAACCTAAATAATTGTATACGGTGAACTGTCTGGAGCTAGAGTAGCCTGTCCTCATCATCCAGTTTCCAAGTGAGTGCCTTTTGATTATTTAATTGTCACTGTGCCTGAACGAACTGTTTGTCTCCTAATTAATATCGCGGAGATCCAGAACCTAGCGGCGCTTTCCTGCGCTACCCTTTTCCACTATATTTGTGGAATCCATGGAAAGAGGTTTGGAGATTTAACCCAGCACACTTGTCCAACGCGGGTTGGCGGGTGTGTACAATGTGTAGAGAAAGTGCATGCAGCAGCTTAGATGGTAGCAATCTGCTTGACATTCGGCTTGGTGTATGATGAAAAGGAAGGCACTAATCTATCCTTCTAGTAAAACCGTCGACTAATAATAAACACAAAATATTTATAAATGAATGTGAATAAGATATTGATAGTTTTAGTATTGATAATTCCATAAGCAATTAATAAATAATTATTTTTAATAACTACATTTAACATCGCATATGCAAATTGATATTGCTCGTAAAATTTCCAGTCACTGTAACTAAGATCGCTCTTAGTATTATCAAACACTTCTTAAGTTGAAAGTCCAACTTTATTATCTTCCTGATTATCCTTATACCAGTGATAATAACCTTGGTTCAGCAATCCTACATTACAAAATTGTTTTTACGGTTCGTAAAATCACCCCTGGTTTTACGTTTGTCGTGTTAGAATTACTTGGACATTTTCTAAACGGCAAACTTAACTTTGTAAGTGTTTACGGAGTCTTAGAAGGAAGATATAACCCGTTATTTGAGCTGGAAGCGCTCAACTCGTATGTAACGGTAGCCTTTGAATGTATAAAATGTAATTTCCGGGCATAAAGGAAACTATTTGATCTATTTCTCATACCTATTTCTATTTTAAATTGAATGATATTGAATTTCTTTAACAGCAATCACTGTGTCCTACAACACAACTGGCAGGATATACTGTTTAACATTGTTTTTGTGGCTTTTTGTATTTTTTAATAAATATATCAAAGGGGCCCATGCAGTAACAATAATATATCTTCGCGCTATATCCCTTTCAAGGTAAGTAGAATTACTTTAGTGGCTGTGTACACGCCATTATAATGTATATGTGTGTAATTTCTGCAAGCATTCCCCTAGATGGCGTTAAAAGGTGGGCAGCGACAAACATACTCTCTTTCGAACGCCATCATTTTTTGATGACCCGGTGGAAGCCCATTACGGGCTGTCAAGGGGACGTTGAGGGCTGCCCCCTGGTGTGCCAGACTCTCACTGGCCAAATTCACCGGGGTGTTCCTCCATACACAAAGTGCGCCGGGCTACGGGACAGTACAGGCTGAGCCCTTAGACCGCGTCCCGGCGGAAAACCATAATATGCGCGCGGGTTTGCGGAGTCACAGCTTTACGGTTTCTCATATCCCAGCTAGGACTAAGAAGTTCTCTAACTCCTTCTTTTGCCGTGTCGTTGGGGTGTGGAATGGTCTTCCAGCGAGCGTGTTCCCACCACCCTATGATATGGGATCCTTTAAGCGTAACGTGAAGAGATATTTGTGCAGGCCGGCATGATCGCTGCGACTACTGTTGGGTTTTTCTTGCCTATCGATAGTCGTTAGCGTTTTTTTGGCTGCACCATGCTTACCATCAGGTATGGTGCAGTCACTGTGTCGAGTCAGAATAAAAAAAAAAAAAACATGCACATCGGATTTGTTTCGGAAGACCTACTTTTTATTTATTCACGGCTTCGGGCCTGTTTATATTTTATTAATTATGCTTTCGATATTTGTATGTGGGACAATATATTTATTTAGCATGGCGTCGCATTCCACGGACTTGTGTGCACACGACAGTGCGGATTCGCTACCCTGGAAGCTGTTCTGGATCCAAACAGGCAGAGACACCACGGCGGCAAAGTAAGCGGAATAGATTTATGTATGTTCTATAATGGTCGTATGTATTAATAGGGCCCGAAAAATAATCTACCAGCACCTAAATTATACAGTCCAATATTATCGGAAAAACCAGTGAAGCCCTGAGTGGCATACATAGGCTGTATTAACTCAGTGCTCTTTGGTTGTTCCCATCGTTTCCAGTAGCGCAGCTAGTAACCGTTCTCCGAGCAATTATACTATCTTTTTATTAGATGGCATACGAGTTTCCTCACGATGTTTTTCCTTCACCGGTGAACATGTTATCCCTTAATTTGTATGTTATCTGGAAAACCCCATATGTATGTGTTGGGATTCGAACCTACGACGTTGCAGCGCATTGAAATCAGTCTATTATCCAAAAGTAAACATTCTTTACTATCCTTTGTTCTTATTACGGTTTTGAATTCAATTGCCAGTGTAAGAGATTAGTTTTTTGTATTTGCAGCGAACGCTTGACCTCAGTCACACCTGGCTTAAGATGAAGTTTAGTCCGACAGTGGACCGCGTCCACCTTTTAAAGGACTATTCACTCTTCTCTTAAAGGCTTATAAGTCAAGATTGTGGAAATATACTCGCTGTAAACATATTCCACTTCTTCACTGTTCGCATGATGAATGTAGAAGTGAATCTCTTCGTGCCGGTATAAGGAATGTCCATCACATATGGATGGTATCCGGCACGGCGTCTAGTGGTTTTAATATGAAATGCGGCTGGTCGAATTAGAGAATATAGCCCCTGAGAATACTCTCCATTGGGCAACCAGTAAAAGACTGCGAGGTAGGCAGCTTAAAGTGAGGCAAACGTTATATTTTACTGTTTTTAACACAGAGTTAAGTTTACTATTTTGGCCAAAACGAAACCCACACATCGGTAGATCATTGAGTTTTATTACAACTATTACAAAGCTGCCCTCGATACAAATGACTATGCTATCACTCCATATATATATATCATTGTGACTTACTATAAGGGCCGAAGGTTTCCATAAACGGGAAGGTAAAAGCAAGCTATGATAATAATCACTCTATTTCTTTTTAAGCCTCTTAATTAGGAACTCTCACTTTTTCTCAGCTTATATTCGTCCAGTCCAGTATTGTCCTGCTCAACAAAGCGAATACATTGCGCCCGATACAAAATATAGTGTACTACAAGAATGGCAATGACCAACGAATGTAAATCCATTGACAGTCGCCAACACTATGTCAGCCCACATATACCACGACGGAAGGTATCCAGGTATAAGAACAGCTGGATATAGAAAAACTGATCCAGAAATGCGACAGGCCGAAGGGAGGGATTTTGGGAGTCGAAGCTGCTCGCGTCCGTAGGCTTTACCCTAGTTTCCCTACACGTGACTCCTGGGTGGTGCTAAACGAGCAGCAGCGAGGTGGTAGGGCGTCGGTGCCCGTTTGGATCGCGACCACAGCACATGGGTGTAAAGTCCGTCATAGTGACCAGTTTCGGCTTGTCGCGTTTCGGGATCAGCTTGTGTATATCCAGTAGCTCATATACCTAGAGACCTTCAGTCGTGGTATATGTGGGCCGGCATGACGATGTAGACTATCAATGGATTTTCATCCTTTGATAGTCGCTTTCGTATTTTGACTACACTGTACTTACCATCAGGTGCTCTGTAGTCACTATGTCGAGCCAGTGTAAAAAAAAAGGCCGAAGCTATGACGGTCTTTACAGTTGTGTACTTCGTACCCGATCTAGATCAGGCAATCTACTTGCCACCTCAAGTTGTTAGTCGTTCATATACTTAGAGACGTCCCTCTGTTATCGCATCAACCACCCACTTCTCATTCCCTCTTCAATTTCTTTTCGGAGGTGATAAGGTGATTGCCCGAACTGGATCGGGGCCAAAGTGTAGTATTTTTATAATAATGTTGTGGGTACATAACAAAAATCAGTTTTAATCGAACTCATTTTTCATTACATGGCGCAGTCGGTAGGATCCGAACCTACGCTCCCAAACTTCGCTTTTCATTACGACACAAAGTACACAAGTGTAAAGACCATCATAGTAACTTGTTTCGGCCTGACGTGTTTCGGAATCAATTTGTGTATATCCAATTGTTCATATACGTAGAGACCTTCCATCGTAGTCTGTCTGGGTCGACATGGCGATGATAACTGTGTACGGATAAAAGTCCGGACAAAAGAGTCATGGCGGTCGTTGCCGTTCTGGAATACACTATACCATACATACCATTAGGTGCAATGCAGTCACTTTGTCGAGCCAGTTTATAACAAAAAATCTTTTAATTTTATAAAAAAATATATCTTTTTGCAATAACAATTTAAAGATTTTTTTGTCTGCACTACATCTGTTGGTAAGTACAGTGGAGTGCGCGTCGGAAGTATTCGGATTCCCAGGCTCGGCGAAGGCGAAGAGAGGGCAGTGCTGGCACCCCGGTGGTTTTAGTCGGGGCAGGTCCGACACACCGGGGGAAGTGGCCCTCACCACTTCCCCTGACGGTCCGTAGGGATTTCCACCGGGATAACAAAAAAAAAAAGTACAGTGGAGTGCAAGGTCAACTGCGATCGCTAAAGGTCGAGATTCTGCTGACAGTCGCCGTCGTCAGACCAGTCTGTTTAGATACACCAGGATTAAAAGTATCTAGTCATATGGATAACTGGGTTTACACAAGCTGATCTCGAACCGAGACAGGCAAAGCCAAGTGACGAAAGCGGACTTTCTTATAAAGGTTAAATAAAAATGGTGAACTGTTCAACATGTTTTCTATATTTTATTTTCAAGAATCTGCAGTTCCATTATGCTTTTCGTGATTGTGTGTGCGGGGACGCTGGTTTGCTGTTCTGATGAGTTTCTTCTGAGTATTCTTTAGGATGGTCTGCTTGGTTTTGTTGAGGGTCTGACGATCGGCCTGCTGAAACATAAAACAAGATTTATTTTATCCTGACTTGGCGTAGTGTTCACACGAGACCTGATGAGAATCACGGTGCAGTCAAAAAAACGACTACGACTTTCAATAGCAAAGAAAAACCTATCGATTTTTTTTACACTGGCTCGACATAGTGACTACAGAGTACCTGATGGTAAGTACAATGTAGTTCATGCGAGGTGGTAGGGCGTCGGTGCCCGTCTGGACCGCGACCACAGTACATGGGTGTAAACCCCGTCATAGTGACCAGTTTCGGCTTGTCGCGTTTCGGGATCAGCTTGTGTATATCCAGTAGCTCATATGCCTAGAGACCTTCAGTCGTGGTATACGTGGGCCGACATGACGATGGAGACTATCAATGGATTTTCATACTTTGATAGTTACTTTCGTTTTTGAACTTTTTTTTTACACTGGCTCAACATAGTGACTATAGATTACCTGATGGTAAGTACAGTGTAGTCTCCTAGTAGTAGTAAGTAGTGTAGTGTAGTAGCCTCCCTCTCATCCGGGCAGCAGACTCCCTCAAGTCAACTGCCCGGCTCCCATCAGGTACCGTGCAGTAAAAATGCCGAGCCAGAATAAAGTGAAAATAACGTGACGCGATATTACTATTAAAGATTAAAAATTGGTACAACAGTATTATTTGTTTTAGGGTCTTACCTAAGTTTGCAGGTTTATGCTCAACTGGATTTGCTGGTTGAACCTGAAGCCCAACCAGTTGCGCAAGCCGTATGGCGCCCTGGTGCCCGCCTAACCCTTGAACAGCACCTACTGGGCTGGAATAGCACCCAAAAGTCTAATTAAAATCCTATTTTACATTACGAAATTAGAGACGGACGTTGACGTTAAATTGAAGTCTTACGTAGCGAAGACGAAAACTTTTGTTAGACAAAATGAAACAATACATCCTAAGGTATACATTAAATAAAACCATAGATGGGCAAAATGTAATCAGATTAATGAAAATGATTAACGATTAAATTTTACGGTTTTTACCGTTAATATGACTGCATTTTGCTCATTTATGTTTTAAACACTACAGGATCCCAGATTGTATACACATTTATGATTACTTAATGTTTTAAATGGATTTAATCATGACTACAGAGCGAGAAAATTAAAATTACGACTACATTTTGTAATCGTTCAACATTAATCAGATTACAATTTGCCCGTGTCTGGATAAAACCATACAAAGAATAACACACAATGTAACAAGGTATAGATATTATTCAGGGCCAGATCTAAAGGGGGCAAATCGGGACGCGTAGAAGCATCTAAGGATGGCAGACAAACAAATCACATAGCGTATCCTCCGAATAGTATACCTAAAACAGTGGGCCTATCTCTTCGTAGCAAAAATTGACTGAAAATTTGTTTTGGCGTTTTAAAAGTGAACTCAAAAGTCTCATAGGATACCGTTATCACGTATAGGTTAATCAAGGTGTACGGTAATATTTCTATTTTTGTGAATGTTTCCTTTCCTATACGATAAATGATATTTACCTTTTTAGTCCATTAATAGTCGCTGTCATTCTTGGACTACACTGTATTTACCATCAGGTGCGCTGTAGTCACTTTGACGAGTTACAATAATAAAAATGTGTAAAATAAATGTAAGCGTAATATACAACGCCTTGTGGTTAGGCGGGGCAACGATTTGCGCAAAGTGGCAGACAATTGTTGGATGAGAAAAGCCAAAGACCCGGATAAGAGGGAAGCGGTGCACGGTGTCCGGCGCATCACCTGGGAGAGAGGTTTTTGGAGGGGTGGGCTTTATTCCTTCCCCTCCCAGCGAGGTAGCCTCAACAAGGCTTCTTGTTCTCTGGGCGTCTGGATGAATTTGGCTTCCCAGGCCCAGGTGGAGCAATCAGAGGGACACCCCGGGGGATTTTCGTCAGTAGGAGTCTGATACACCGGGCTCACTGCTCTCACAGCGTCCCTGATGGTCCTATGCAGGATTTTCCCCCCGGACAAAAAAAAATAAAAGCCGAAGAACGGGCCCAGTGGCGAGCCTTGGGAGAGACAAGCTTAGCAAAGGACAGATATGGGTTAACGATGATGATGATCTAAAATAAATAACTTACTGATATTGAATAGCAGGATCTTGGTAGATGTGGAATGGCCTATTGACATTGACGGGACCTCGCAGCACCAAGCCAGGGTGTTGAGGAGCTGTGCCAGCGAGGGTTTGTGGATATCCTGCTACCGGGGACACGACTTGGCCCGACTGGTCGACCAAATATGTGTTTTGGTAGCCTGGTGAAAGCGAACATATATTATTGCATTGAATCTCAAGGATTAGGTCTGATTTTTTTATTGTAATAGCAGTCAATAGTACTGGGGCTGTGTCGGCCCAGTGGATAAGGGGCCGGAATCCGTGCGCGGCGACGCGAATGACCATAGGTTCGAATCCCAGCACGTACATTTGGGTGTTTCCAGATTATGTACGGAATTAGCCAACACATGCTCACCGGTGTTGGAAAACATCGCGAGAAAACCGACATAGTGTCTAATAAAAATGTCATGTGTACTGGTGCTGTGAGAATGACAATAAATTGTACTACTGGTCACGTTGGGCATGCCATAAGCGGAAAGTGGACATAGCCACTAATGTATCTTTGCTCAGCCCGCTAGGGATATAGAAATGAAATAAAAATGTATTTATTTCGCCACAAATCAACAAAAAACGAGAAATTTAAATGCAGCAATACAAACAACACACAAACACAAAAGAAAATACAAAACATATAAACATGGCGAAAATGGGACCTTCATCAGCGTAAAGCCTCAGAGGAAGCCTGCAGCGCTGATTTTCGTGGTCGTGTTACATCTTATAAGAATTATCAATAAACAATAAAAATACATATAGCTTAAATAATAAATACAAAATAAATACGAGCATATCGGTATATTATTATTAGGCTTGACATAATTATTATCATAACAAAAGTACTATTTTCACGCGAACGAAATCGCGGGCACAGCTAATTTTTAATATAGTTGTATGTTAGTCAATTGTATTTTTTTAAATTACCATTATTGTCCAGTGCAAACCCAAAATTATTTATATTAATATTTAGGTGATTTAAAAGACACATGTTCGCCGGAAAAGACCTCTACAACGACACCGGTTGAAAGGGACCAGCATTTAAAACGCCAAGTCAGCGAGTTATGGGTTGACTGGCAAAGCAAAGGCACCCCTGTGACTACGAGCCTTGACTTGAGCAGCCAGCCAGAAAATAAACCAAACGGTGATGTACTAGCGTTTTAGAAGCGACTACCTTATGAAGAAACGCCGAAAGAAACTCAAAGATCCGTCGAAGTGGTAAAACATCACACCGACGCGTTGTGATTTTCATATAATACATTTTGGTATTTCCTACTGACGTTATTTCTTTTGCCACATCCTCTAAGTCACACCAACAAACAGCAAGCACTATAGCAGGGTGTTTCGAAATTGAAACCATGCTCATATCTTCCTTTTAATACGTAGTAATTTACGATCTAAGGCATCAGATTTGATAAAAAATATACATTTGGTAAAAAAAATTAATGGGCCTAAATTTTAGCAAAAACCTAAGCAAGCGTCATAATGAGACTGATAGATTGGATTGTAATTGTTCAATCCAGGGATGTTACGGAGCTTCGACTCCGACTCCGATAAGTCGGAACTTCCGATCGTTATTACACCTTCGGTTCCGACTTCGGTTCCGAAACTTTTTAATCGGAGGTATTCATCGGAGGTCACCACCACTGTTGCAGTCAATTCATATGATTTTACTTTATATTTTGTTGAAACATAATATCAATTAATCAAAAAATCAGTGCTACTTAATTTGTAGAAGACATTTATAAATTTAGATTAAAAAAATATGATTAAATTATTAAATTTAAAACTAAATGTACATTTAAATTTATTACTAAAAGGTTTTTTTATTTTACATTTACATTAAATTAAGTAAAATAGAAATTAACACAAAAACAACCCTGCAGCAAATTTGATTTAATTTATTCACTGGACAATATTCACTGGAGGATAACGGTTTCTGATATATCCAACACTTTGTGAACAACAGCTTTTATTTGCCCAAGTTAGGTTGTGTTGTGTTGTGTTGGGTTTTGTTGTGTTGGGTTGTGTTGTGTTGGGTTGTGTTGTGTTGTGTTGGGTTATGTTGTGTTGGGTTGTGTTGTGTTGGGTTGTGTTGTGTTGGTTTGTGTTGTGTTGGGTTGGGTTGGGTTGGGTTGGGTTGTGTTTTGTTGGGTTGTGTTGTGTTGTGTTGTGTTGACCCAACTTGATATACGCCGGCGATGCGCTTGAGGGAGCGTGCCACCCAACTTATCCAGGCGAGAGCGCTGTGTGACCCCGGGGGTTTTAGTCGGTGCAAGTCCGACAACCAAAAAGCTCCCTGAGGTCCGTCAACAATATCCCCTGGGCTATCAAAAAAAAAACCTGATATACGCTTGGAAACAGTCTCGATTCTCAACATCTGTCTACACACGAGGGAGATGTAGAGGGAAATGGATTATGCTGTTGTCAATTCAAAAGTTCTGGCTTATACTTTCGAAGACATGTATCAATCCTGCACCATATTAAAATGGGATCAAATTTCAGTAGTTCAGGTAATCGCTTTCTCACAGTACTATGAAAATGTTAATAAGAAACAGCAATTTTTATTGTCTGTGTATTTGTAAATTTATCACTTTATAATTAAAAAGGTTCACTGAATAATGTTTTTATTTGTCCCTTACTAAAACTATTTTATTCTGCCGTCACTTGTGACTGACATTGCCTCCGACTCCGATTCCGACTCCGAATCCGACTCCGATAAAACTGCCTCCGTTACATCCCTAGTTTAATCACTTGTAATAAGTATATGATGATGTTAATAATAATATAGTCAGGTCATTAAGACTGTTATTTCTGGACTGCAGTTAGATGAACCTCATAGAAGAGCGATATGAGCACACACACGCACACAAATGCACTCACGCAACACTCACTATACGACACGGGGAGCGACTAGTGATGAAAATGGCCGGGAATTTTCCCAAAGTGCCCAAAACTTGTATGGGGAATATTCCCGGGAATTTACGAAATGTTCGCGGAAGTGCTGGGCACTTTGGGAAAATTCCCGGGCATTTTCATCACTAGGAGCGACCCAACATTTACCAAAATTGAATATGTACGTGTAACTTCGTTATTGGCATTTTAGATTTTTATTTTATTTCCTATTTTGTATATAATTTTCATATAATTGTTGTGGGTGGTTTCATAAATATATGTATATAATGTTAATAAATCAGTTGTTTACCGGACACGGTCGTTTCATTACACAACAATAATATGCTGTGTAGTTACTATTAAATAAATAAATATTGTCATGCTATATCCCTTTCGGGATGAACAGAGATACGTTAGTGGCTTTATCCACTTTGCGCTTATATGTCGCGCCCAACGTGACCAGTAGCGCTCATTGTGCTGAGCTCAGCGCTATAACAAATGGCGTTTTTATTAGATGTCATGCGGGTTTCTTTACTATGTTATTATTTATCGGTGAGTATGTCGGTCTAAAGGTATACTAAATCTGGGAAAACCCAAATGTAAGTGCCGGCATTCGAACCTATGACCGTTCCTGTTACTGCGCCCCGCCGTTCATTTATAAGTTTCTAATTTTTAGAGACAATCTAAAATATCTACAATACATTCACATGCTATATTTCATTTCTGTGTTAAACAATAGGAGAAGAAAAGAAGGGACACCAATGAAAAATAAAAAAGAATTTAGAATGTATGAATAATTTATTTTGAAATGTGAAATTAATTTTTGAATGAAAATGATATGAGGCTATTGAAAGTAAATAAAACCTCTCAACAGAATGCCAATTTAATAATAATTTATTTATACTATATGATAACACTATTTAATTCAATTATTTATAGACTAGACATATTTTTTGCGCCTTGTAATATTTTCGTGACTAACTTTTTATTACTATTAATTGCTATTTATTTTAGGTAGGCGCTTTTCAAATATTTACTTTTTTTTGCGAAAGTAGCATAATATGGAATTTACAGTGTCAATTTTGTTGTAGACTAGAGTGCAGTGCTGTGCTGAGGTTTCTATAGGTATTGAGTAATTATATCGTTACCGTTGGGTGTATATCCTGCATCGGCTTGAGGGTCGGCTGCAACTATGTAAACTGGCTGATACCCTCCTATTGTACCCGGCCTGAAACGTTAAAGTTATGTTTAGTTTAGTTATGTTTATTTTTACTGCATGATTTTTTTCCACGTTGAGGATTTGCCATACAAACTACCACTTTAAATGAAATTTTTCACGACGGTTTTCGTGCCTTTGCATACGAGTATAATTCCAATTGTTTAAAAAATTTAATATATAATGCCATGCGATATAACTTTACAGTTGTTCTGGGCCTAAGAATATAAAAAAATAATGGGGTGTTTTATAGCAAAATGGCTCTAGATTTTTAATATTTTGTTTATAGATTATATTTTCATAGAAAATTATGTATTTATCACTTTTTTATCTAATTCAAACAGTTTCTCATTTATCTAGATTTTACTCATGTTACACTAAATATGATTTTCATGTGATGTTATTACAACAGCAATAAGTCGATAAATGAACTTTCCATAGATTTTTGTATAGCCATAGGTTATTAAGGGTTATAAATCGGTATCCAAGAATGTATATTGTTTCAGCAAAGTAATTTTGTTATAAAACTATGAAATAGGTATATTATTGTACCTTAATCCAGGGATCGGCATGTGGACTATAAAAACTCTTTGTCCTGGCAATAATCCTGGAATATTAGGTGCTACTGGGTTCTGTAAAATAAAAATTAAAAGCAAAGTTTAATATGAACAATATTGCTAATTTAAATTGTAAGACGTTAATTATTTATACGAATTTTGTGTACCCGATCAAGCGATGGTTGTGGTGGCATAGAGGGTAAGAGACCGATATCCATGCGCGGCAACGCAAATGGTCGTGGGTTCGAATCCTGATTGTACATCTGGGTTAATCCTGATTAAGTGCGCGTTGAACCAGCACATGCCCACTAGTGAAGCAAACCCACATGGCATCTAATAGGAATGTCATGTGTAAGTGCCCTGAGAGCAACGACTAGTTGCGCTACTGGTCGTGTTGGGCACGACATGTAAGCGCAAAACGGATACAGCCACTAATGTACCTCTGCTCAATCGGAAAGGGATATAGAATGGTGATATACTATTATTATATATTGAGCAATCATATTTATACTTCCTATAACCGTCTGTAGGAATAATAATATATCATCATGTATCCGAAAGGAGAAGAAATGAATAATTGTATTCCCTTTGGTCGTGCGTTGTGCCCAATGTGACTAACAGCGCTAGTGATTATTCCCAGAACAAAACACGCGACATTTTTATATGATGCCATACGAATTTCCTGTCTATACAAAATAACGGTAGTATATGGAAGAAGCAAATGCAAGTTTGCTGCTGTTCTCTTCGACATACCGCTTTAAAATAGTATAGGTACAAAACTAATCACCTGTACAGGGGGTTGTTGAGGGGTTTGTGCTCCAGGTATAAGTTCAACCTCGCTGTCAGGTTCTAAGGTTTCCAGTCTAGCTGGTGAAGCATTAGAACTGCTGCTCGCGCTACCTGCAACGCAATTTTTTTTAAATACCAGCTTCTATTATACTTTGGAAGAGGGGAATAGATGGGTAATATGTAATCAGATTAATGATTAAAGTCGTTAATTTATGATTACATTTTGTCCATATATGCTTTAAACACTAATTAATCCTCAATTGCATACAAATTTATGACTAAGTAATCTTAGTCATAAATTTGTAAGCATTACTTTAGAAGGGCTTTAGAGACGATTACAGACCAATGTAATTATAATTACGACTATATTTTGTAATCATTAATCTCGTAATTAATCTGATTATATTTTAACCATCTATGATCAGAGGTACTCAGGCAGTTAATCGCGAGAGGTTTTAGAGTCGTATCTCGGGAAATATTGGTCGATATCGATCGAATCACAATATTTGTTTGATGTCGCACATAATTGTGGAATTGACCTACCTATATATATCTACAGAGTTGTTGCTTGTGGACTATAGTCTAACAATCTTTAGTTAGATCACCAAGAGTTCAATTCTGAGTACCCTTGGTTTGATTTGTATGCTTTGTATGTTTCCGGGGCATTATTTGCTCTATTTTGGTCTTTATAAATCCAAACGGCACATATAATACACATAAAATCAACATAATCTACATAAAAAAGAGGATTTTATTAACAACTAGTAATAGCTACATATAAATGGCAGTGTGGGTGTGTATGATCCTGTATGTCTGTTGATATCTCTAAACTTTAACAGATTCACTTCAGCTCGTACTATCGGTCGGCGTCTGTAACTCGCACAAGTCTACCTCATCGGGCGGCGCGTACCACCCGTGTCTTGCATCTATATGTCACACTAAGAACGTACCACTAAAAATTTCAGTTTAAAACGTTTATTTTTATTAACGATTGAGGGAAAAACATTGAAGCGTAGCCCTCTATAGGCGAGTAACATAAATTGCAGCGCCGGTGTGAACATGTTTAAGGCACGTCTCATTAAAGACTATTCCCACTAAACTTAAGAGGAGAGGTGGAAGCTGGAAGAGTCTCATAAACGAATTGTACTGTGCAATTTGTAGCTCACCTTGTTTGTTGAGGTCGTCATTATAATATGCTGCTGCTTCTAGGTTGTTCAAGTAATAGCCCGATCTGAAATAAGCGTATTCTTTTAAACTATCATGTTAATATAGCCGTGGGATTTATCGGCAGAATAGAATAGTGTCTCCCTCTTCATCACCAAGAGCCGAAAGTATGCCGAATTGCACGCAGTTTGCTAGCTTCTAAGCTGCTGCATGCACCTAGCATATAGTGCAAACCCGCCAACCCAAATTGGACAAGCGAGCGTGGAAATATCGTAAATAGCGGAGAGTGGAGTTGCGGAGAATGAGGCCGTTTGAACCTTATATACCTGGAAATATGATTGACTGAAGCCTATTCCACTCCATTGCCAGCTGTTTCAGTTGTTAGCTGTGTATTTTAAAAGAATATTCAGTACTTGCGGTCGGTAATGCTCAGTACCAGATTGCTGTATTGCCTCATCTTGAAAATCGTCGCAGAACAAAGATCTTCGACGATGATTAAGCGAGTAACATCGCAATGGGACAGGACACTTACCCAGAGGAGGCGATGGCAGGGGGAGTTGTGTGTTTTTTTTTATTCTGACACGACACAGTGATTGCACCGCACCTGATGTTAAACATGGTGTAGTCCAAAAAAACGCCAACGACTATCGACAGGTAAGAAAAACCCATCGGTAGTCACAGCGATCATGCCGGCCTGCACAAATATCTCTTCACGTTACGCTTAAAGGATCCCATATCATAGGAAGGTGGGAACACGCTCGCCGGAAGTCCATTCCACAGCTCAGAGACACGGCCAAAGAAGGAGTTAGAGAAATTCTACTTTGTGTTAAGCGAGTGGAGGCCCAGAGTGAGTTAGAGCGTAGGTGGTGGTGAGATGGGCTAAGGATATTGTAAAGGTCGTGGGGCGTGTCTGGGTTGGCACTGGATCAAGAATTTTGGCAGTTTCAGTAATGCCTTTGTTCAATGATGGGCGGAAATGGTGATGAGTCGGCACTTACAAGATAGAAGTCGTAGAAATGTATTTAACTCACGGGTTTGCTTGCTGCAGTTGCTCTGTTTGCTGTTGAGGATAGAGGTGCTGCGGGGCGCGAGGAGCAGCACCCACCGCCACGCTCATAGCTGCTATCGCCAACTGTGGATAAAATGACTGTTATCTCCACAACATCGCGTAGGCTTGGTGTCCTGAACAGAGTGCGTCGGTTTTTTACGCCTGATCAACTGTTACTTTTGTATAAGGCTCAGGTCAGGCCTTGCATGGAATATTGTTCGCATCTTTGGGACGGTTCTGCTCAGTACTTACTTGACGCCCTGGATAGGTTGTAGTGGAGGGCTGTCTGCATTGTGAATGATCCTGATGTGACTAAGCATCTTGAACTGCTCCAGTTGCGCAGAGATGTTGCCTCACTGAGCGCTTTCTACCGTCTGTACATGGCGAGTGTTCTGAAGAGTTGTTTAACTTTGTTCCACCCTCTCCTTTCCTGAGTAGAACCACGCGCGCGGGTTTGCGGAGTCACAGCTTTACGGTATCTCATATCCCAGCTAGGACTTATTTTGACTTATTTTAGTTAAGTAATAATTTTGTCTTATAACTAACAAGAACCCTCTCCATGAAAGGTAAAGGCCTACTACACAGATGACTAGTGCTTTTTATTCTGTGCCGCTTGTCGCCATTGAGTGCCTGCCACTTTTATAACATCGTCTGCCCAGCGAGCGTTTGGCCATCCCCATTTTCTTTATCCTTGTGGGCCTGCCCATGCTGTTGTCTTTATAGTCCAACGATTATCGCCGAGTCTCGCAACATGACCAGCCCATCGCCATTTTAGCTTTTGCGCATAGCTGAGAGCGTCGGTGGCTTTAGTTTTTTGTCTTATGTCAGAGTGTCGGATCTTTTGGATTTTTTTGATTTTGAGACCTTTATGAACGCATTCTTTTTATCGCCGTTACTGATGGAGTAATGCCGTAGTACTGGTGCCAATGTAAGGAAAATGTTGTACAACGCGGTAAATCTTAATATACAAATTATGTGTCACGTTGTCTGTCCGCGATGGACTCCTAAACTACTAAACCGATTTTAATCAAATTTACACACCACGTGTAGTTTGATCTAACTTAAAAGATAGGATAGTTTTCATCTCAATTCATAGTCGCAATATTATTTTATTGCAAATTATTTGTTTATTATTTGGTAGTCACAATTTTCGGTTAGCTCCAAACGATTCTAACAGATGGCGGTATGTGTTGAATGGATTGAGTAATTATTCGTTATATGGAGCTATATTAAACGTACTGTAAGGGTTGTTACAACAATAAATGCGTATTCACATGTATCTACCATGCATAATACTTTATTTATTAATCTTAATTTGAGTTGAAATTACAAGTCTTATAATAATCTGGGAGTCGAAGCTGCTTGCGTCCGTAGGCTTTACCCTAGCTTCCCTACACGTGACTCCTGGGTGGTGCTAAACGAGCAGCAGCGAGGTGGTAGGGCGTCGGTGCCCGTCTGGATCGCGACCACAGTACATGGGTGTAAAGGCCATCATAGTGACCAGTTTCGGCTTGTCGCGTTTCGGGGTCAGCTTGTGTATATCCAGTAGCTCATATACCTAGAGACCTTCAGTCGTGGTATATGCGGGCCGACATGACGATGGAGACTATCAATGGATTTTCATCCTTTGATAGTCGCTTTCGTTTTTGGACTACACTGTACTTACGATCAGGAACTCTATAGTTACTATGTCGAGACAGTGTAAAAATAATAATAATAATAATATATATATATATATATATATATATATATATATATATATATATAATCACATTAATTTATTCATATTCTGAAAAATGGATTGAATGTTAATAGGCAACAGATGATGGAAGGGAGGGTAGAGAAGAAAGGGTATACAATTAGTTATGAGTTAATACGACATTTAGGGCGGTACAAAGTTCGCCGGGTCAGCTGATAGCAAGTGTAGAGGCGATGGAATGGAATGTGCAGCCTATAAAAACATGTAGACCTATGGAAGCAAGGCCTGAAGCTGAAGCCATTAGTAGGTATGAGCGCAGAGTGAGGGACCCCTCACAATTCATGCCGTATCGAAAAATACTGTCTTCTGTATGCGGGCTTTGATCCAACAACCTAGTGAGAGCCTCTTAAGATGGTAATCGAAGCTCTGTGCGATTAGCCAATTAATCGATACGAGCGATACTCCCTAGGCGATAATCGTTGAATCCACATCCCACACGCTACTAATCTCGTGTGCGAGGTCTAAATATTTCGAAGATTTCTCTTTTTCTGCTTTCAAGAAATTCTCATCAAGTAGTATGGTGGTATCAACGAGTATTGCTTGGTTCGCCGACCGATCTACTAATTTTTTTTTTGTTAACCCAGAGGAAATCCCTAACGGACCGTCAGGAGAGTGATGAGGCCAACTCCCCCGGTGAGCCAGACTTGCACCAGCTAAAACCTCTAGAGTGATCCTCCACTCTCGTTTACATCGGACCCCAGGTACACCTAGGACGTCTGCAATCCCGGTGCGCGATCAGCCCCATTACAGGCTACGCCAAAAATGTGGGGGAGGTGGGATGTGCTCACCTCCCCGTCGCCTTGTGGCGTGTGGGATCACGCACGTCACCACCGGAGTATAGCCTAGACGGTTGGCCCCTCAGCTGAACCACCCAGCGGGGCCGATGGTCGACCGATCTGCTGTCACAATGTTTATTAGTCAAAATCAACCTATTAGTGATAATGGATCGATCCCAGTACAGCATAGCACGACAACTATATAATATTATTATTGTATTAGAAATTTAGGAGAATTATTTCCAATCAGCGCTGCAGACTTTCTCTGTGGCTTTAAGCTGAGGAAGGTCCCATTTTCGCTATGTTTATATCGTCGGGTGAAAGGCTGTTTGGTTTAAGCGACTTTTTTTGTAATATAATAATATATATATTTTCGGAATCAGCGTTTTTTACCGAATGTGAAAATATATATATAATTACTAGCTGTCCCGGCAGACTTTGTTCTGCCCTATTTCTCTAAAACAAAGTCACGTTGTTTTTTTAATGTTAATAGCTTCCCCGTCAGATTTATTTGAAAATTGTTTGAAGGAACCTGGCCTTAATGCTATAAGTATAAAAATTGACAAATATTGACATTAATATTTATACGTCACTCTATTGTTTTGCCTTCCCGGAACCCGTCCACTGACATTTAAACTTTAAGGTATGGTGTTAAAGTTCAAATTTACTTTTAAATATTATTACGAATTTTTTGTATGAGAATATAGAAAAGTGGTGTTTTTAGACTTTTCAGACATTTTTTAAAATTTTTCTCTCCGTAATAACCTTCCCCAGACTTCAACAAACACAACAAAAAAGAAATCAGCCAAATCGGTTCAGCCGTTCTCGAGTTTCGCGCTTATCAAGACATTAAGCGATTCATTTTTATATATAAGAAGATATCACCAAAAAATGTCGCTTAAACCAAATAGCCTTTCACCCGACGATATGTTTTTGTATTTCTCTTTTGTTTCTCTGTGTTGTTTCCTGCCTTTAAATTTCTAGTTTTTTGTTAGTTTGTAGCGAAATAAATACATTTCATTTCATTTCTATAGTAAAGAAGGCAAAGTTTGAGAACACTTGAAGAAGACGGGTGATTGTAATTCAGCGGAGCGCGCCGGCTCGCCTTCATGCGGGTCCCGTTGAGGACGGCACCCATCACTATTACACTCGCATACTCTTACAAAACGCCACGGTGTCATCGATGCTGAATCACGTTTAGATCTCGCGAGAGATACCACTGTTCGAGGTACCTGTTGTCCTACGTAAGCGAAAAAACGCTGCTTCGCGACGCGATGTAATGCAATACGAATATATAAAAAATAGCCATAGATGGGCAAAATGTGATCAGATTAATAAAAATGATTAACGATTACATTTTACGCTTTTTACCATTAATATAACTGCATTTTGCTCCCGCCGAGCCGTCGGAAGCATTCGGATTCCCAGGCTCGGCGAAGGCGAGGAGAGGCAGTGCTTGCACCCCGGTGGTTTTAGTCGGGGCAGGTCCGACACACCGGGGGAAGTGGCTCTCACCACTTGCCCTGACGGTCCGTAGTGATTTCCACCGGGTTAAAAAAAAAAAACAAAAAAAAACTGCATTTTGCTCATCAATGTTTTAAACACTACAAAATCCCAGATTGTATACACACTTAGGATTTCTTAATGTTTTAAATGGATTTAATCATGATTACAAAGCAAGGAAATTAAAATTACCACTACATTTTGTAATCGTTCATCATTAATTAGATTACATTTAGCCCATCTCTGAAAATAGCCAACACGTGGCCTATGGGCTATGTTGTCGCGTAGACCGGTTGGCGACGCTGCGCCGTGTGTATTGCAATTCTGCGCTATGAGAAGCGTTTCTTAGTTTACTGTATAAAAGTTGAAACTTTCTTTATTTCGTTCTACATATATGTAACTCGTTTTAATTCTTCTTTATTCCTTAAATTTTTGCAAAGCTAAGTATTTAGAATATGCATTTTTTTAATAATATCGTTCTTACATTGTTATTATTTCAATAGAGTTAAACTGGAATGGCGCCAATGAGTTGGGACTAGGCATTGGGCAAATTATAATAGGGGGCGTACATGTTATTAATTTTATCTCTTTGGCACACGTAGGTTGGTCATATTATTTCGGTCTCGCTCTGTATGATTTTTATTTATCACTTTTAGATCCCCTGTGATTTCACATTTTCTGCCACATTTAGTCAGAATACAAATCACCTGTAGGTATTATGTTGCAATAAGTCGAATCGCATCGCTTCGTGTCGCGTAACGCTTGTAGCTCACGTAGAACAATGACCTAGACATATTATTATGATTAGGACTTACGTCCCAAGAGCCTCAAGTCTCAATTATTTAAACCGATTCAAAATTGTAACTACACAAAAGCTGATGGGAAGTCCAGTGCAGTTCAATAACCGAATACGTTTATCTCAAGGCGAGCCTTACAATTTTTTATTCAAAGTCTAAACTTAATTAGAGACTTTTGACTATTGTCGAACAATATATCAAAGCTATATTTTTTTATTGAAATTGCAATTACATAATTAATTATGATATCAACAACAATACAATAAATATTAATTATAGATGTTTTTAAGATAAAACTATGGTCCTGAGTAATTTATTTATTTTAGGAACTCCTACATTTTATACTTATTACATTAACCAAAACAATCCGTATGCATCAAATAAAAACAAACTCACAACATACGTATAACAAAAAAATTAAACTACAATCAATGTTGGCAACTGCCAACACAAATTGTTTTATATTTTTTGATGCTGGCAATAGAAATAAAACCTATGATTGGGTGTTTTTTTATAATTTATAGACGAACGCTTGACCTCAATCACACCTGGTGGAAGGTGAAGATGAGTTCGATGATGAAACGCGATCGCCTAGCAAATGCCCATTCACTCTTCTCTTAAAGACTCCCAGGTCATAAGATCGCGGAAATATGGCCGCTGGAAGCATATTCCACTCCTTAGCCGTTCGCATGATGAATTTAGAAGCGAATCTTTTCGTGCGAATATAAGGAACATCCACCACATACGGATGGTATCCGACACGATGTCTATTGGTATTGTGATGGAATGGGGCTGGTGGAATCAAAGAATGTAGTTCCTGAGTACACTCTCCACCGTGCAACCGGTAAAAGACCGAGACCGGTGTGTCGTTGTAATGGCTGTTTTTACAATTAAAAATAAAAGTTGTGGCATATTAAAAGTATTTACTCATTCTAAAAGCAACTCCAACACTGAACAATCAAATTCAAGGGAAAATGAATTATAAAAAAGTTAAACTAAAAAAAATTTACATACAGATATGATAAAAGTTTAACATAGGCCTCTCTTTCTTTTTCCACTATATTTGTGGAAACCATGTTTTGTCCAATGCAGGTTGACGAGTAGCACTATGTGCAGAGAAGGTGCATTAAACAGTTTAGACACACACAGTAAACAATAAAACAGTTTAGTTTTAGTTTAGTTTAGTTTAGTTTTTTAACAGTTTAGTTAGCAGTCTGCGGGCATTCTCTCGGCTTGCTTAAATTAGTCTGTCTATAATGGCTTGGGGAATCCTGCTCCAAGTTCACGTGAAAATTTTTGAGAATAGCTTAGTATTTGCAGAGAAAAGTCCTAATTAAAAAGTCGATGACTTATCTTATACTTGGACATTAATGTAGTGTTGGGGATCTTCAAATTAAATAAATACTAAAATAAACCTTGAACACTTCTTTATTTCACTTTCTATAATAATTTTAGTTTTTAAGTCTTTTTATTACGTCTTGACCTTTTCGAGCGCTCGCGTCGTAAAAAAAAAGCCGTTCAACCTCTCTCTCTTTCTATCTTTCCTGCCTTTCACTCACATACGTTCCGATCTACGCATTTTCTACTGCATACATATATTTCATACAATAACATCCATCCTACATTAATTAAATAATATTATCTACTAGCTGTCCCGGCAGACCTTGTTCTGCCCTATTTCTCTAAAACAAAGTCACATTGTTTTTTTAATGTTAATAGATTCCCCGTCAGATTTTTTTGAAAATTGTTTGAAGGAACCTGGCCTTAATGCTATGTGTATATAAATTGACAAATATTGACATTAATATTTATACGTCACTCGATTGTTTTGCCTTCCCGGAACCCGTCCACTAACATTTAAACTTTATGCTGTGGTATTAAAGTTCAAAATGACTTATAACGAATTTTTTGTATGAGAATACAGAAAAGTGGTGTTTTTAGACAGTTGCAGGGAATTTTTAAAATTTTTCTCTCCGTAATAACCTTCCCCAGACTTCAACAAACACAACAAAAAAGAAATCAGCCAAATCGGTTCAGCCGTTCTCGAGTTTCGCGCTTATCAAGACATTTAGCGATTCATTTTTATATATAAGATATAACGTTTAAGGCTTTGCAAAGTTTTCAAAGTAAATTTTTGCTTTAAACTGTGTTGATATGTTTATCTTAGGATTATATTACTATGTAAACATTTTAGTACGAATGAGTTGTCATAGGAATTAATTAAACATAAATGCGGTAATTATGTTCGTTTGTGTAGCTGACTGGCGCTTTTGACTCACGGAAATTCTTCGCATTTTCCCCATAAACGTTTGTCATTGCGCACGATTTCATACTCATTATGTCGATTTTAAGTGGTAAGACTCATTGTCCGAATGGGTCGGAACCGCAGCACAATTTGACCACATCTGAAGTTCTCGGATTTATTCGTCGATAAGAGATCCGTTTCCCTGCGCTGCAACGCAAACGGTCGTAGGTTTGAATTCCGGTCTGTACTTGTGGGTTTTTCCAGATTACGTATGTATAAATGCACCACATGCTTACTGATGATGGAAACCATTATGAGGAAATCCGCGTGGCATATAATAGCAATAGCATATGTAAGTACCTAGTGCACGGCGATCAGCTGCGCTACTGGTCACGTTGGGCAAGACATATAAGCGCAAAGTGGATACAGCCACTAATGTATCTCTGCTCACCCCGAAAGGAATATAGTGTGACTGTTTATTATTATTATAAGTTCATTTTTTTTTGTTTTTAACTTACTGTATCGGGTCTTATGGCCGAAGAAATTTTTAATCAGAATGATGAGTTTAAGGCTATTCTCTCGCCAGGTCGTTGGAGGAATACGGACTCCAAAGAACCTTGCAGCGTGTTGGGGGACTCCCTGGGGCTTTTAGCCAATAGAAGTCCAGCATACTGTGGTTTTTGCCCTCAGGGTGGCCCTGATGATTCTATGCAGGATATGCCCGCAGGTTTCCAAAAAAAAAGGTCGAAATCTGAACGAAGTTGTGAGAAGAGTTTAAAATTATTACTTAACTAAGAAATGGGATACGTGATCCATAAACGAAGGCAATGATCTGAGTAAAACCAGAAAGAGTAGGTACCAAGTCGTTTCAAGTTGAATAAATTGTTTCGAGGAAATGGATACCAAAATAAACATATTTATTCTGACAATACTGTGCCTTGAATTGTAAATTGTACTTAATCATGTCTTATTTCTTTCTTGTTTTTTCTTTATCTTGGGAAATTGTACTTTTTTATCTTTACTTGGCACAGTGACCACACCAAGCTTGATGGTAAGTAGGCGGGCCGGGATAAGGTTTGACTTATGCCGTTGCACAAAATGCACCCTCGTAGGCGGGATGATTTATATATAAAAGAAGATTGCGATAATTGAGACAAATCAAATACTTACCGAGCAGCGGTATTCCAGGCACTTTACAACCACTCAGTATGTATGTTTGATTGTGAATGTTGAGTATGGTTTTGAGAAGGATTTGTGTGTGTTGGGAGTTTGAAAGAATTATTTAATGCGATTGTAATGTAGAAGGATGCGAAGCGATGATATTAAAAGTTTTAAAAGAAGCGATGCGGAGTTTGGTTTAAAATGCGAGAACGTTAAGAAGTGAATAAACAATGTTGTACCCAGATGGCGTTGGAGATTCGGTGCGTTTACATTATTAATTTTTTTGATGTTCTGGAGTTGCGCCTTTTGCCGTGACTAGTATGTATAGTACAGTTCAAAAAACGACATCGACTATCAACAGTAAAGAAAAATATATCGGTAGTCGAAGCGATCATGCCGGCACAAATATCTCTTCACGCTATGCTTAAAGGACCCCATATCAAATGGTGGAAACACGTTCGCTGGAAGAGCATTCCACAGCCCAACGACACGGCTGCAGTAAGAGTTAGACAACTTCTTAGTCCTAGACGGGATGTGAGGCACCACAAAGCTGTGACTCCGTAAATCCGAGTGAGTGGTATTGTTAAGGAAGGGAGATGGTGGAGTAAACACGCACACAAATGCACTCATACAACACTCACAAATCACGCACACAACACTCACTATATGATGCAGGGAGCGACCCAAACATTTACCAAAATTTAATATGTGTACTACGTTATTGGCATTCTAGATTTTTTTATTTTTTGTTTCCTATTTTTGGTACATAATCTTATAATATGCTGTGTAGTTACCGTTGAATAAATAAATAAATAAATAAATAAATTCTGAAGAGGAAAAAAGCAATTTTAAAAGGGAAGTTGAACCATTGATGATTTACCACTGCTATCTTATTATAAACTAAGAGATGCGCTGGTTTACAGAGATGTTTCTTTCGGCTAGAACTAAGAAGTTCTCTTTAATATTTGCCGGGTCGTTGGGCTGTGGAATGGTCTTCAGGCGATCGTGATCCCACCGTCATTTTTTTATCGACAGGACAATACGCTACTGACCGGGAAATACCTTCACAACTTTACCGGACTTTGAGGGGAAAGTACTAAAGGTGATCTGCCAGCGAATTTATTGGTTGAATGGCAACGCAAGGACACCCCTGTAATGACCTCGACTTGGGCAACCAGCCAGGGAAAGAAATTCAATTGCGTTGGAGTGGAACTGCGCGTCGGAGCATAAACGCACCAGTTAGCGACAGTTGACTGAACTATCCTCCGACGCCGTCGACGCTGCCGGTGTCGCGGAATGAAACTGAAGCGTGTGTGTACCTCAGTGTTAATCCAATGACGGCTTCTAAGACCACGGTAATTGGGTCATCGGGATCCGTCAGAATGTTGCGTGGGCGACGAATAAGGAGCGCGAATCTCACTGTCCTATGATGTTGGGTCCATTAAACGAAGCATGAAGTAATAGTTATACAGGTGTCTATCGATAGATAGGTTTTTCTTTACTGTTGACAATTGTATTCATTTTTGGATTGCATAATGTTTACCATCATGCGAGATGTAGTCCCTATGTTGAGACAGGATTAAAAATGAGACACGACCTCTCCCTGCCAGCAGTGGTGTCGGCAATGCTGGCAGGGTATGGCAACTGGAGGGCCGTGGTCTCCTTCTGTGAGGATGTCATGTCCCAGAAGGAGGCCGCAGAGCGAGAGCGGCAGAAGGCCGCTGGAAGGAGACACCAGGGTGCCGGCAAGCGCCCTGGCACATCAATCCCAGCTGATCGGTCAATCCACGACCGGTTGGCTCATGTCTTTGGGGTCGTGGCTGCTCAGGGTGGGGGCCCTGAGCAACGGTTTAGCGACCCTCGAGAAGTTGGCAGGGCATTGTGACGTGCTCTGACTAAATACAACGAGCAGCATCGGGGAAGGTATCATCTTCCCCCGAGTTTGTGCCCATCGGGCGCGGCGCGACGGGCCAGTGGCGAATTGATTACAGGACCCACTTCCCCGTCAATGGGCAGAAGTAGTCACCTTGGGGTTTTTAGTCGGTACAAGTTCGACACACCTCGGTCGCACAATCCCCCTGTGCGGCTGAGACAGTCCTATAAGGATTTCCCCAAGTAAAAAAAAAGGATTACAAAAGAATAAACAAAGAAAAAGGATAATAGCTTCGTTGTGAAGGAAAACAAACTTAATTGACTTTATAAACAGTCAATTTAATTCCTCGTGTGACGGAAGGAAGCCGGGTTCTTGCTCTGTCGCGTTTTGGTATGTAACTGGCGTACGAACCTTCACCTAATTGTTTCCATACTGTGAGCGTCCGCAAAGACATGTTTCTGTGACATCATAATGATCACGATTTTACGTTGATGTAGAATGAAGTTACTACCTAAATAAAAATTAAAAAATACGCATCTTTAAATTTTAAATAAAAATAAGCTGTTTTTAATTTGAGATTATTTTCGCATTTTGTAATCGTTCGTCATTAATCAGATTACATTTTGCCCAACTCTGTTTGGAAGTCAAGTCAAAAGGTTTATTTAGTTTTGAGTGATATTCGGATAAACAATCAATTTATTGAATAGACTGTTTCTTGCTTAGAATTATTTGAATATTCTCGATTCGATAAATCTACTTTCAAATGAAATAAATCAACCCGCCATTTTAAAATAATAATACTATATCGTCACACTATATCCATCCATGAGTAAAGATACATTAGTAGCTGTAGCCATTTCGCGTTTATACTTCGTCCCCAACGTGACCAGTAAACTTATTTTATGGTTAACAATATTGTACGTTTTCGCGAAACTTATAATACATAAACTAGACTAATTCGCTAAGCATAATTTGTCAAGGTAAGCTCATTCTCTATCTGCAACATTAATCAGTAAAACTATTTTCCTTGTGGAATACAAATTTTATGTTCTTCTGAGGGACATAATTTAGCAAACATGGTGTACGGTACTTCGATAGCTCCGCAACAGTGGCACGGGCTGCCCAAAGATTCTTATTTACCGCGACCACCAGTTCGCCAACTCCTCAGGGCCCCTGCTTCTCCTCCAGGATACTGGTGACTTTGAGGATCTTCCTCGCACACTTGTACACTTTGAAATCGGATTGTTTGAACGGAATTAAATTTTTGTATATTTATGTCGTTACTCGGCGGATCGGTCGAGCGAGAGCAAAACTCAATTGACAACCCGTACGGTGTTGCCAGAGCATAATCGAAGTTGTCCGCACATAAATTCGAATACGGAACGCATGGAATAATTATTTTTATAGACTCCAGGTGCTTGTATTAAATTACTATGTACCAACCCCGGCAGACCTCAATATTTAATTTAAAATTTCCTCAATAGAAACACAGGATGTGAGTTACAGCTATGCGGTAACTCACATCCCGGCTAGATCCAAAATTCTCTACCCCTTACTGCAGCTGAATCATTTGGCTTTGGAATGCTCTTCCTTCAAGCGTGTTCCCACCGTATAATATAGGCTCCTTTAAGCGTGAAGAGATATTTGAGCAAACCGGCATGGTAAGGTCCCAGACCTGAGTCAGGTTAAAAAAAACCTTTTTTTCCAAACGGGGTAAAAACTACTGTGCGTCACCGTCATATCCCAAGATAACTACGTAAAAATGTTAATATAATCTAAATATATATAACTATAAAATTCTGCTGTGGGCTGGGATGGAATTTCACCTCGTATGCTATTGTCCTGTTCAGATACATTGGTCCCGTTAATTACACATATATGTAACATTTCTATTTCTTCTGGAAGATTCCCAACCGTACTTAAGAAAGCTATTGTCCATCCTATTTTTAAGAGTGGAGATAGGGCTTGTGTCAATAATTACAGACCTATATCTGTCCTACCAGCCCTGTCTAAAATACTTGAAAAATTATTAAATAAACGGTTAATCAATTACCTAGAAACGCATAAACTTTTAGCACCTAATCAATTTGGTTTCAGAAAAGGTAGATCTACCGAGGACGCCGTTGCAGCTCTCACTACCCATGTCGTGCAAAATTTAGACTCGAGAAAGAAGTACCTGGGTATTTTTCTTGACCTCTCTAAGGCTTTCGATACAGTTTCTGTCCCGCTTCTCCTATCAAAATTGGAACTTATCGGCATACGTGGAATCAGTCTAGAAATCTTTAAAAACTACCTTTCTGAGCGAACCCAGCGCGTTAGAATAGGCTCGTATATTAGCGATGATGCTACTATGAGTTACGGGGTCCCGCAGGGTTCAATTTTAGGGCCAACGCTTTTTCTAATTTATATTAACCCCCTCTGTAGTCTGAACATTCCAAATTGTTCCATTTTTTCCTATGCCGACGATACAGCTTTGATTGTCCATGGTCAGAACTGGGAGGAAACATTTTACACTCAGAATATGCTCTCCGTCAAGTCATGACTTGGCTCTCTTTCAATCTTCTAACCTTAAATTTAAAAAAGACCTGTTACATCCCCTTTTCGCTAGTGGCCAAGACTCTGCCAACCAATAACTTTTTAACACTTAAAGCTCACACATGTTCAACAAATCCTACTGCCTCCTGTCTTTGTTATACCTTGACCCAATCAGATAATGTCAAATACCTTGGAATCCACATAGACAGCCTTTTAAATTGGAAAGCTCATCTGGATACGCTTATTTGCCGCGTTAGAAAACTCATATTTATTTTTAAAAAGCTTAGATACTCAGCTGACAATGACACCTTAACGACTGTTTACTATGCCCTGTGTCAATCTATTCTGACATATTGCATCCCTATATGGGGAGGAGCAAATAAAACAGTATTTCTGGCCTTGGAGCGTGCACAAAGAGCTGTTCTGAAAGTTATGACGCTTAAACCTTTTAGATTCCCTACATCTCTCTTATACGAAAACTGCAAACTTCTCACAGTAAGACAATTGTTTGTACTCCATATTGTTTTGCGCAAGCACTCTTCTCTTTACTTTAACAAGGACTTATTACAAAAGCGTCGTGCTTATGATGTTTGTCCTGTTACTACCGTAAAAACATCCCTTGCTAAACGTAACTACAATAGAATTTCTAGTCATATATACAACTTAATAAATAGATCCTGTAATATATATCCCCTAAATCGGCACGATTGTAAGCGTAGAGTAATAGAATGGCTACTTGATAAGAGCTATATTGATATAGAGAACCTTTTACATTAAATTATAAAATGTATATACGTTGTATTCTTGCACTCACTAGCACACACACGCGCGAGCGCACCGACACACACGCACAAATGCACACACACACACACACACACACACACACAATTATATAGAATAATAAATATGTAATTAATAATAAAAAAAAAAAAAATTAAAAATCAATTTAATAATATATCTATAATATTCATAACCAATCTATCAATCATTATTGTCAAATGACATATTCTCTAAGCATATATACATAAGATTCACAAATAGCATAAGATCAATATTTGTAAGATGTGAGCAACGGTGCCCATAACACAAGTTAAATCTTAATTTGGGCACCGGAGTTTCAATAACACTATTACGACCTAAATAATGTTAAGAATTTAATATCCAAATGTATGTGTAATGACAAATGTATATCTATGAAATAAATTATTATTATTATTATTATTATTATAACTCAAAGGTGACTGACTGGCTGACTGACTGACATAGTAATCTATCAACGCAGAGCCCAAACCACTGGACGGATCGGGCTGAAATTTGGCATGCAGGTAGATGTCATGACGTAGGCATCCGCTAAGAAAGGATTTTGATAAATTCCACCCCCAAGGGGATAAAATAGGGGATGAAAGTTTGTATAAGTCTTCTTAGATTTTCGGCTAATTGAACTGAAATTAAAGATTGGATCTACTATGATGAAGACTCATACAAGAATTCAAGATTGAAATACTCTTTATCATAGCAAAAGTACTCTTTCCACGCGAACGAAGTCGCGGGCACAACTAGTTGATAGCATACGAAGCGATATATTAAAAAAAAAACTGTTGTATAACTTAAGACTTGGTGACGATATTTTATGAGAGTTCCACGATTGACATAATATTTTGATGTATTTTGGTAATGTTATCTTGTCCCCCAATGTGCCTCTTCCAGGTCAGACAAGGTTTTCAAAACATACTGTATGTTACATACGAATCGCCTTTGTCTTAGTTTTGTTTAAAACTGTCTTTATTTTTGAGTTTTGTAATTTCCAGTTTTTTGCTTAGCACAATGGACACTCATTGCATTATTCTTACGAAACTGTGTTTGTCACACGCGTGTTCTACTGCGTATGTTGTTTCCTTACATTACACCATAGCGTTGCACTATCATTTACCGTAATTATGGGGGTAGGCACAGAGGGTCGCGCGTGGTCGGTCATTCACATCCTAGTACTTATTACGCGACCTACATTTCCTGTCATCAACTTGAAGAACTAACATTGCTATAATTGAAATTAACAATCATGTCATGTCATGTAATGTAACTGTGGTGACCTAGTGCATGGGTCAGCAACCTTTTCTTATATAAGGGCCAAAAATATTATGAGTATATTGGTGCGGGCCACATTTCATCTAATAAACACATTTTTTTAGATACAACTAATTTTTGCATTTTTAACCATATTTATTGTTAATCTCATTTTACTAACTGTGATCGCTTGAACAGAATTTCCGGCTTCCGCACACACAAAACAATGAAATAGAAACTTATTTTTATAATTGTTTTTAATTTATTGGCTGCGGCTGTGGAACGGCTCTTGCTTGCGCGGGCCGCTCCGTAGTAGCTCACGGGCCGTTGGTTGCCGACCCCTGACCTAGTGGATAAGGGATACCGTATCTACGTTGACGCGAATGTTCCTAGGTTTGAAACCCGGCAGGTGTATCTGAGTTTATTCAGATTAAATACGGATTTATACACCATACGAGTATGCTCACCTATGAAGTAAAACATTGTGAGGAATATTTAATATTTATTAGTTAGTGAGGATACATTTACTGGTAGCTAGAATTGAGATAGCTATAGCTATATGTTATTCTATTTATTGTGTTTTTTATTGTTTACTAACTGTCCCGGCAGACCTTGTTCTGCCCTATTTCTCTAAAACAAATTCACGTAGTTTTTTTAATGTTAATAGCTCCCCCGTCAGATTTTTTTGAAAATTGTATGAAGGAACCTGGCCTTAATGCTATATGTATAAAAATTGACAAATATTGACATTAATATTTATACGTCACTCAATAATTGTTTTGCCTTCCCGGAACCCGTCCACTAACATTTAAACTTTATGGTATGGTGTTAAAGTTCAAATTGACTTTTAAATATTATTACGAATTTTTTGTATGTGAATATAGAAAAGTGGTGTTTTTAGACTTTTTCAGACATTTTTTTTAATTTTTCTCTCCGTAATAACCTTCCCCAGACTTCAACAAACACAACAAAAAAGAAATCAGCCGAATCGGTTCAGCCGTTCTCGAGTTTCGCGCTTATCAAGACATTTAGCGATTCATTTTTATATATAAGAAGATAGATATTTCTAATTAGATGTAACACGACCGGGGCCTTTCACGAAAATCAGCGCTGCAGGCTTCCTCTGAGGCTTTACGCTGATGAAGGTCCCATTTTCGCCATGTTTATATGTTTTTGTATTTTCTTTTGTTACTGTATGTTGTTTGTGTTACTGCATTTAAATTTCTAGTTTTTTCTTAGTTTGTGGCGAAATAAATATATTTTCATTTAATTTCAGATATATAGAAGGAACTAAAAATTATAAACTTACTATGTAACTACAATAGACAAGTTTAATTTAAGATAAGAGTTAAGGAACGATAAAAGTTCGTTTTTACAAAAAAAAAATATATTTTAAATATGAGTCTCACTGTTATCACATAAAAATTATTACCAGCATAAGTTAACACACTAATAAAAATTATAGATAGATAAAGAAAAATATAAGAAAAGTTGTAAAAATAACTTACAATTAGATTGAATTTAAACTATCTTTTGTAATAACGAATTATAACCATTAATCAAACCCACTCTCAAGATAATGTTTTTTTATAGTAAGGCATTAATTAAATATTAACTGTACAGCTGAAGTTTGTAGATGCTATTTTGATTTTCCCCAGGTAATAAATTCGTCAGTAAAATGAAAACCTAATAAATAATAGGAACATAAATATAGCCTAAATATTTGCAAATTTCAGGTTGACAAAATCCGAACCTTATCACATACTTTGATATTTATAAAATAATGTAATATATAATGTTTGAGTAAAGGCTGAGAAAAACCAAAGTTGTGTCTATAAACATCAGCCTTAGTGTGATTAAGTTTAAGAAAGAAAGGAGCAATTAGGTTTTAGAAAAAGCATGAAATAAGAAAGGGTACTTACGAAATACAGGGCCATTTCCGATCGCACTAGCTAGCACAATGACACGAGACGAACTAGTCCGGCTGTGCGTTTGTTTATGAAAAGCTATGACATGCCGCGTACTTTATATGCGAGCGCGCGCACGTTACAACGCAAGGGTGGTTAATTGCTTTGATTCATTGCTAAGACATTCCTGGCCTTTTTGCGAGCTTACTACTGGGGTTAATTTTGCAGCCTACTTCTTAAACATTTATTCACATTTTCTTTACACTGGCTCGACATAGTGACTACAGAGTACCTGATGGTAAGTACAGTGTAGTCCAAAAACGAAAGCGACTATCAAAGGATGAAAGTCCATTGATAGTCTACATCGTCATGTTGGTCCACATATATCACGACTGAAGGTCTCTAGGTATATGAGCTACTGGATATACACAAGCTGATCCCGAAACGCGACAAGCCGAAACTGGTCACTATGACGGGCTTTACACCCATGTACTGTGGTCGCGATTCAGACAGGCGCCGACGCCCTACCACCTCGCTGCTGCTCGTTTAGCACCACCCAGGAGTCACGTGTAGGGAAACTAGGGTAAAGCCTACGGACACGAGCAGCTTCGACTCCCACAACACACCAACAATAACATTTAACATTTTTATATTTTATACAAAAAGTTATTACTTTTATATACCACTAGCTTTTTGCCCCGGCTTCGCTCGCGTTAAGAAGTATTATTATTAATTAGGTATAGTTTTTGCGGTTTTACTTTTGTTTAGCGTGTGTAAAAAATTAGGGCCTACAAAACTTCTTTGTACACAATATTCTTAACTAATCTGTCATTAGGCAAAATCAGCCCGATCGGTCTAAAATTGACAAAGTTTCATACAAACTTTCATCCCCTATTTTATCCCCTTGGGGGCAGAATAGATCAAAACTCTTTCTTAGCGGATGCTTACGTCATAACATCTACCTGCATGCCAAATTTCAGCCCGATCCGTCCAGTGGTTTGGGCTGTGCGTTGATAGATCAATATGTCAGTCAGTCAGTCAGTCAGCCAGTCAGTCACCTTTGAGTTATATATATTAATATTACATACAATTAAAAATTGTGATTGTGATGGTCTAGTGGATGGTAATAGACGTAGGTTTGAACTCCAGCTCGTACATCTAGGTTTTTTCCAGATTAATACTGGTTTAGATACCACATGTTCACCAGTGAAGAAAACACCGTAAGAAAACCCTAATCGCATCTAATAGAAATATCACATGTGCTAGTGCTGTGAAATCGACGATTACTCGAGGCTCGACATACAAGCGTAAAGTAGATACAACCATTAATGTATCTACGATATATTATATAATTTCTAATATTTGAGTAAAGCCTAAGCAAAGTCTAAGTAGCGTCTAAAATTCACAGCCCTGATGTCAGGTGTGAAGAAGTCACTTTGCCCAGCTGTTGAAAATAAATACAACCTGTTTCCTTGAATGATGCAATTTATTTTAACATTAACAGGAAAGCAGAAGAATAATGTCTTCAGAAGTGTATGTCAACTATTTTATAGCCTGTTTTGGGAAGTGCTTAAACCATAAGGCAGTGAGTGTACCTTGGTTTTTACAGTATTATTGTAATCTTTACCGCAACTTTAAAACAAAACATTTATCACATTTTGAGTGCACCTTATAACTTTAAAGTTCGCAAAAACAGTAAAGTTTTCTAGAATCTTCTTGTCGCGTTTTTTTACTGACTGTACATAGGTAAAGTTCTCTAGAACCTTCCTAATGTATTTTTTTTATTGACTGTACATAGTGACTATATTTCACCTGATGGAAAGCACAGTGTAATCTAAAAGCGGCGACGATCGCGAAGGGACGAAATTTCATTGATCTTTTCTGTCGTCATGTCGGTCTACACATACCACGACGGAAGATCTCTTAATATAAACAACTGAATATATACAATATATCTTGAAACACGACAGGCCGAAGCGAGTTACTATGACGGCCTTTACACTTGTGTACTCTGGTCACGATCCAGTTCGGGGAATCGCCCTACAATTTCAAAAAACCTTTTTTTTTACACTGGCTTTACATAGTGACTACAGAGTACCTGATGGTAAGTACAGTGTAGTCCAAATACAAAAGCGACTATCAAAGGATGAAAATCCATTGATAGTCTACATCGTCATGTCGGCCCACATATACCACGACTGAAGGTCTCTAGGTATATGACCTACTGGATATGCACAAGCTGATCCCGAAACGAAAGAAGCCGAAACTGGTCACTATGACGGGTTTTACACCCATGCACTGTGGTAAAAACCTTTTTTTTCTACCCGAGGAAAATCCTACATAAGACCTTCAGGGTCAGTGTGAAGGCAGCGACCCCTGTGTGTCAGATTCCTGCTGATTAAAAACCCCCCGGAGTGTCTCTCAAGTCACTCTAACCAGGCGTCCGGAGAGCGAACAGTCCATTAAGGCACCTCCTCTGGGAAAGATAGGTTTAGAGAGCTCACCTTTCCTGACCTTTATCAGGTGGCACACCAGACACTGCGCACCGCCTCCATCTCATCCGGGCAGTAGACTTGAGGGAGTCTAGTGGGTTCAAAAAACCTAAGTTAATCTAATAAAATTCTACCTTAACTTCTTGATTCCATTGATGCAAGCTTTCATTGAACAACTTCAACGCTAAAGATCGGAGGTTCGATTCTCACGCAGAACAAAGCATGGTCTATCCTCAATAACGCATTTTTCGTACTGCGAAAGAGTGGAATTAGCTGCCAGTGTGTTTTCCCAGCTTTGTATGCTAGCTCGACAAAGTGACTATAGTGAACCGGATAGAAAGTATACTGTAATCCTAGAATGGTAACGACCATCCAGAGATAAACATCCATTGACAGTTACTGTCGTCATATCGCGCCTGAAGGTTTTTAGATATATGAACAACTAGCTGACCCGGCAAACTTTGTTCTGCCATATATGGTAAATTATTTCTAGTGAATATCTTCTGTATTATAATATATAAAATATGCATTGTAAAATAGTATCTAATTTAATTAAATTTACGATTCACAATTTTGTTCAAAGTGGCTTCCACATAAAAGGTAGATATGTGCTGTCCCTGACTTTTTATTAGAAATATTCAGGACAAACAATCCTACGGGACATCATCTTTGTGTGACTCCAATGGTTTAGGCAGTGTACGCCAAGATAGCTCTCAGAGGTCAGACTTTATTCCGACTTAATTGACATGTATCGTTATATTACGACCAAAATTACATAAAACCATTACAAATTGTAGCCTCTATGTTATTCCGATGTATAATCTATATTACTGTAAAAGTTTCATTCGAATCCGTCCAGTAGTTTTAACGTAAATGAGTAACAAATATATTTTTGGGAGTCGAAGCTGCTCGCGTCCGTAGGCTTTACCCTAGTTTTGTCTACACGTGACTGCTGGGTGGTGCTAAACGAGCAGCAGCGAGGTGGTAGGGCGTCGGTGCCCGTCTGGGTCGCGACCACAGTGCACGGGTGTAAAGCCCGTCATAGTGACCAGTTTCGGCTTGTCGCGTTTCGGGATCAGCTTGTGTATATCCAGTAACTCATATACCTAGAGACCTTCAGTCGTGGTATATGTGGGCCGACATGACGATCTAGACTATCAATGGATTTTCATCCTTTGATAGTCGCTTTCGTTTTTGGACTACACTGTACTTACCATCAGGTACTCTGTAGTCACTATGTCGTGCCAGTAATAATAATAATAAATAATATTCACAAACTTTTGCATTTATAATATTAGTAGGATTAGTAGTAATTGAACATACACAAATCGATCTCGTGATTGTGTACTTGTGTACGTGATT
Organism: Automeris io; assembly: GCA_036320925.1. Lineage (NCBI taxonomy): Eukaryota > Metazoa > Arthropoda > Insecta > Lepidoptera > Saturniidae > Automeris > Automeris io. Next base: position 16,705,503 of record JAUDJH010000008.1, on the reverse strand, counting down.
ACGTTTGAAATGAATACCACACACGATTGTATTTGGTGAAGCACAGCAGAGATTCGTCGAAGACTAGGTAAAGACTGACTCCGTTGTACGACGGGCTGTGAAGCAATTATCTGACCACCAAATGTTCGAGACCATTTGTATTGCCGGCAAACTACACAACCATTGTTTAGACACAACAATAGATCACTGTGAAAGTTTCTATGTAACTTTTTATTAAAGATAATTACTGGCTATTATTTACAAATTACCCTTAGAGTACTGTTAACAAAAGAAGGTAATTTACAAATGCATTTATAAAAAGTTATAAACGTAATAATCAAAACAAAATACTTTTTTATCCTAACTAGCACAGTAACCAAACCACGGCTGATAGTAATCATGGTGTAGTCCAAAAAACGGCAACTACTATCAAAAGTTAAAAAATCCTATTGATAGTCGCAGCGATCATGCCGGCCTGCACAAAGATATTCGCGTCTGTTCTCATTGAACACATTTTGTGTACTGTAATAGACATTGTGTGTAAGGAAGCCGTCGGAATAGATTACATTATCTGAGGCGCGAATGAGTGATGGCTGTTAATAAAAAAAAAATGTTTGTAAGATAGAAAAAATGAAGATCTCGATTGGCGGCAAAACTTTAAGCCGGAGTGGTTGCATCCCTTTTGCACTCTCGTTAAGTAATTGTTGTGTTCTTTTTGTGGCTGTCGGCTGGATGTTCAATTATTGTCTGAGCTTGTGTTGTCGGCTTGGACAACGGTGAATTAGTTGACCGACAGTGTGCGATGAGGGGTCAATAGTTTTTTGGCTAGACGCTAGCGGAGTGACGGGTCCTGAGTCGCTGAGTTTTCTGGCCAATCTGCAGTCATCCACGCCATTAACATTGAGTGCAAACGTTTAAAAACGGATCAATAAATACGACATTAAGATGGAAATTAAATCGAAACTACGTCAGGGATATTGAAGCGTGGCGAGAAGACGACAGAAAAATTAATAAGAATTTAAAGAAGAGAACCCAGACATAGCTGTATGGCGAAAGCCTTTGCCTTCCCCACAAAGGGGTGAATTGAACAAAAAAAAGGAAGATCAGTTTTATTTGAAGATAGAAGGGAGACTGTTCTAGGCATGACGATTTGGGGAATAAACAAGGAATGTAGCGTTAAATAAATTCGATACAGAAATGAGAAAAGGTGTGTAAGTGATTTAATAGTGTTACAATATATATGAATAAGTTATAAATCTTTAATTTAAGTAGAAAAGCTCGTCAACACGACTGTCTTACGAAAATTGTCTAGAATATCTACAAGAATGAATGAAATATGAAATAATATACAATTAGTAGACCTTAGAGGTCTTTTATCGTGGTATATCTGGGTCGGAATGATGACGGCAATAGTCAATAGACTCTCGTCCCTTGGTGGTCGCTGTCGTATTAGGACAGTTGTGGCGTTGTCACTTTATAAAGCCAGTATTAAACTAGCCGTAGAACTCGGTACCCAGGTAGTAAGTATTTAGACTTAGCTAGAAAAAATATTGACACATCTTGGATCTCAGCCAAAGTTATTGAACAAAGTAAATCCTTGAAAAAAAGCGGAATTCCATGGATAATATAATTTATTGACAATAATAATCATCTGTGCAATGGCAACATGGAATTACATGACAGGATGGTGTAGTACAAAACGTATGTTTTCTGTTTTTGTAAGATAATTCATGTTCATTTTCTTCTATACATTGTTTATTTGTTGTACATTGTTTGTCGTCGTTATGTTACTATATGTTGTTGCCGCTCGACCTCACATACCTGGTGGAAGGTGAAGATAAATCCAACGATGAACCGCGTCCACCCAATACATGTTCTAACTCTTCTCTTAAAGGCTCCCAAGTCATAAGATGGTGACAATATGCTCGCTGGAAGCGTATTCCACTCCTTAGCCATTCGCATGATGAATGTAGAAGCGAATCTCTTCGTGCGGATGTAAGGAACGTCCACCATAGACGGAATGTCGGACGGAATTTTGTTTTGTTAAATATTTTTTGTGGAAAATTTGCAACATGCGTATTTTTTCATGTATTCTATTTAAAATTTTACATTTCCAAATAAACATACAGCAATATATAACCAGTAAAAATATATAATAAACAGTATTTACAAATAATAAAGTTAAAGAACATATAACAATAACTGTATAATAACTAATTATAAAAAAAAAAAACAAATACAACAAAGAAAGTCAATAAAATTTTAATTGATTTTTGTCCCCACTATTCATCTAAAAGAGCCTAGTGCACAAAATAGAATACCGGCGTCACAAATACGGTTGTTATACATATAACAGGCGCGGAAAATAAAAGTATTCATCTCACATATAGCATTGCTTAGATCTTACGCAACGTTTCAAATTCAGTCAAAATGGCGACTAGAATAACTGGACCTATTATAATTTAGTAAGGACAACCAGAGACGGGCAAAATGTAATCTGATAATGATGAACGATTACAAAATGTAGTCGTAATTTTAATTTTCTTGCTCTGTAATCATGATTACATCCATTTAAAACATTAAGAAATCATAAATGTGTATACAATCTGGGATTTTGTAGTGTTTTAAACATAAATGAGCAAAATGCAGTCATATTAATGGTAAAAAACGAAAAATGTAATCGTTAATCACTTTCATTAATCTGATTACATTTTGCCCATCTATGAGGACAACGAGATATAATCAACAACACAGTCGCATCTATTATAGATTTATAGATCTAGGTCTTGCTTACGTACTTTGAGATTTACTTGATTTCTAATATGCAGTCCAGCTGTCAAGCTGATTTTTCAAGGAAAATAGGAAATATACTTCAGGCAAGTAATATAATCGAGTAAAGTGTTGAATATGGTAGTAAAATAAAAATAAAAAAAGAATAGGAATGTATTACATATATACTTATACACAATACAAAAAGATAATATTGTATAATAAGCATGTAATAAACTATAAGCCAAATTTTGTAAACTATTTCAAAGAAAACACAAAAAAAGGAAATACAGTCACTTTCCACAAGCTATTCTAAATTCCAAGAGAGAACCAGTCAGGTCTACGTCATTAAATTGCGAGAGTGCGTTGTACTGGCTTCATATCCTCGGCATGGTGGAACACAGTCCAAGATTCGTTTTAAACAAAGGTATGGAAAAAACTGAACGCCGTTTTTCGAATACACGAGATGTAGCATTAATGATTAAGTTACTAACAATTTCCCCACAATCTAGAAGTCCATTGAATATTTTGTATAAATATATCAAATTGGATATGTTTCTGCGACTAGCTAAGGTTTCCTTTTTATAAAAAATCAATCTTTCATGATAACTCGAGATTTTATATGTCACATTACCACCGCAGGAGTATCTTGAAGAGGATGAGAGAGAGAATCTCGACATATGTACATATATCATGTAACTGGCATATCACAGGGTATGATTTTCCTGATAAGACCTTACTATAGAATTGAACCTAGGAAGTAAGGTATTTGACTTACATATCACCGTAGACTGTTAATGAAGCTAGACACATGAAATTTGGACATTCGGTTCTTTTTATAACGGTCAGTGGCGAGCATAATAATTTTACACCAGTTATGCAAACTTTCATTTAATACCCCGCTATTACAAAATTTAAACGCAAACGGTTTACTTGTCTTATATGAACGATAGATGGCGTCAAAATGAAGTATATTATAATGATGTTTTAACACTAGTGACTACAGTGCACCTGATGGTAAGTACAGTGTAGTCCAAAAACGAAAGCGACCATCAAAGGATGAAAATCCATTGATAGTCTACATCGTCATGTCGGCCCACATATACCACGATTGAAGGTCTCTAGGTATATGAGTTACTGGATATGCACAAGCTGATCCCGAAACGCGGCAGGCCAAAGCGAGTCACTATGACGGTCTGTACACTTGTGTACGGTGGTCATGACCCAGTTCAGGCAATCGCCCTACCACCAAATAATAATGATAATATGATATTAATGTTCCCTTTTTTTTAACTTTCAGTAATTTATCCAAGACTTGTTTATTGTAAGGTACGCATTGCTTTTATTGATGTACGGGATGAACGCCACTGATAACGTAGGCACCCAATGTTACTACGCATTTGGAAACACTCATATCGACTTGTTTACGTAAAGATACTGGCATTAAGTTTATATACACCACGTGTTGTGTATTACCATATTAATGATTCCTGACGAAGCGGTACGCATTACATTTCTATAACTAATAAATATAACACTTTTTGTAATGGAAAATCCATATATTGACTCATTTATTATTAATAATTCACTAATAATTACGCGAAGTTATTTTATAGGTCACTAGTTTTGGTTACCTGACGTTGCCCGGGCAGAAATAATTTACCACTTTAAGAGTAATAATTATAATAACATATCATCACACTATATTCCTTTCGGTGTAAGAAGAGGTATATTAGTGGTTGGATCCACATTGCGCTTACATGTCGTGCCCAACATGACCAGTAGCGCAACTAGTCGTCGCTCTCAGGGCACTTACACATGACATTCCTATTAGATGTCATGTGGGTTTGCTTCACTAGTGGGCATGTGCTGCTTCAACGCGCACTTAATCAGGAATAACCCAGATGTACAATCGGGATTCGAACCCACGACCATTTGCGTTGCCGCGCATGGATATCGGTCTCTTATCCTCTATGCCACCACAACCACCGCTTTATCGGGTACACAAAATTCGTATAAATAATTAACGTCTTAAAATTTATATTAGCAATATAAAAAGAAAGATACAGAAATTAGAGATTTAGGAGTCATCTTTGATACTCAGCTTACTTTTAGAAGACATGTTGATCGTATTTGTGTAGCCGCTCGAAAGATGCTGGGTTTCGTTTTTAGGAATAGTAAACAATTTAAAAAGAATAGGACTAAAAAGCTCTTATATTCAACTTTGGTTCGTAGCCAACTGGATTACTGCAGTACAGTCTGGTCTCCTCACTACCAAGTCCACATTGACCGTATTGAGAGGATAAAGAGGCGGTTCACTAGATTTGGTCTAACTAATACAAAAAAATATGTTCCATATGGTGACAGACTTAAACTTTTTGAAATGCACACACTGCGAGGTCGTAGGCAGTTTTTCGACATGACATTTATCTATAAACTCTTCCGTTGCCGTGTGGACGATCCGGAACTTCTGGAGCAGTTTAGTATTGCGGTACCTCGCAGGCTGCCTCGGTATCCTGCTCCCATATTTGCCACTAAACGATATAAGACCAACCTTGGTCACTTTTCTATAGTGCCAAGGCTGTCACGTTTATATAACGAGTGTGTGGCCGGGGATAGGAACATCGATATTTTTGCGGATTCCGGCCTTTAAGAGGAAAATCAGTGAGCAGGTGTGTTGAGCTTGGCATTGTTCTTGGTGTTATATAATTTTTAATTTTAATTTGAGGTATTATTGCCTGCTGTTGTTTTTTTTTTGTTATCTTTTTGTTTTTTTTGTGTTTTGGTTTTAATTGTCTGTTTTGATATTGTTAGTTAATGCTTTTGGGCCATGCTGTGGCTGTCTATTATTGGTATCCGTTACCGACATTTAGATTATGTATGTGATTCAGATTGTGAATGTGAAGTGTAATGGAGATGTTGACAGCCCATAAATAAATAAATAATAAAACTAAACTTAACAAAACATAACTTAACATATTAAACTTTGCTTTTAACTTTTATTTCACAGAACCCAGTAGCACCTAATATTCCAGGATTACGACGATCATTGTGTTTTCGTTTTTGGACCATACCATGCTTTCCATAAGACATGGTGTAGTCACCATGTTGTATCAGGAGAAAAAAAAAAGAGAACATATACATACTAAAATACATATCGAGGGGTGAAAGGCTATTTGGCTTAAGCGACATTTTTTGGTGATATAGTAATATCTGAATATCTTTGTCTACTACCCATAGGTTTTAAGCATGCTTTTCAAACATGCTGTAGTTTTCTATTATTAGTATCCATTGTCGACATTTAGCTGGTGTATGCGAATTTATTGTTAACTAGCTGTCCCGGCAGACCTTGTTCTGCCCTATTTTTCTAAAACAGAGTCACATTGTTTTTTTAATGTTAATAGCATCCCCGTCAGATTTTTTTGAAAATTGTTTGAAGGAACTTGGCCTTAATGCTATATGTATAAAAATTGACAAATATTGACATTAATATTTATACGTCACTCATTTGTTTTGCCTTCCCGGAACCTGTCCACTAACACTTGAACTTTATGCTGGGGTATTAAAGTTCAAAATGACTTATAACGAATTTTTTGTATGAGAATACAGAAAAGTGTTATTTTTAGACAGATGCAGGGAATTTTTCTCTCCGTAATAACCTTCCTCAGACTTCATCAAACACAACAAAAAAAAATCAGCCAAATCGGTCCAGCCGTTCTCGAGTTTCGCGCTTATCAAGACATTTTGCGATTCCTTTTTATATTATAGATAAATAGATGTAACATGCAATAGTACTGTTGATACCCCATAATTAAATAAATAAACAAATCATAAAGCAATAATAGTACAAGCGCGAACTTATTTGGGGGTTAGATCATTGTGTATAATTGTCCACAGATATTATTATGTTATCTGTGGAAATTTCTTAAGCATCGCGATCAGCTGCACGATATAAGCGCAAAGGGGATACAGCTACTAATCTATATCTGCCTACCCAGAAAGGCACATAGAGTGATGATATATTATTTCGCAGCGTAAAAAAGCATTGAATAATTTTCCGTGAAAAGCGGCAGATCAAAGAGGCAAGTTCCGTTAACTGTAAGTGTGACGAACTATGACGAGGCGTTGATAGGAGTGAGTCAAAACATTGTTTGACGCAGGGATTCCCGAAATACTATCAAACCGCAGTTCTATTCAGTCTGGGCTGACTTGTCTTAATGGGAATTATGCAAAAAAACATTAGAAATTCTTGGTATTTAAGAATTGAACCGCTTCAGTTGCGTAGAGATGTTGCCTCACTGAGCTTTTTCTACCATCTGTATCATGGCAAGCGTTTTGAAGAGTTGTTTAACCTTGTTCCACCCTCTACCTTCCTGAATAGAACAACGCGCGCGGATTTGCGGAGTCACAGCTATACGGTATCTCACATCCCGGCTAAGACTAAGAAGTTCTCTAACTCCTTCTTTTGCCGTGTCGTTGTGGTGTGGAATGGACTTCCGGCGAGCGTGTTCCCACCATCCTATCATATGGGATCCTTTAAGCGTAGCGTGAAGAGATATTTGTGCAGGCCGGCATGATCGCTGCGACTACCGAGAGGTTTTCTTACCTTTCGATAGTCGTTGGTGATTTTGGACTGCACCGTGCTTACTTGTCTGACAAACATCGTTGGGTCAACATTGTCGAGTAGCGACTCCCGGTATCGGAACCTTACCTTTACAAGTCATGATTCAAGAACCGAGATAGTATGTTGACACTTTTACCTAATTTAAAAAAAGAGGCCTACATTTCGACGCAAATCTAATGTTGTTAAAACTAATAATATATCATTACACTATACTCCTTACGGGGTGAGCAGAGAGGGTGGGCTGTATCCACTTTGCGCTTGTATGTTATCACCCCACGTGACAAGTAGCGTAGCTTAATCGCCTTTCTCACAGCACTAGCATACATGACATTTCTATTAGATGTCATCAGGGCTTCTTCGCGATGTTTTGCTTCACATGTGGTGCCTAAATCCGTACGTAATCTAGAAAAACACAGAGATACGTGCGAGGATTCGAATCTACGATTATTCACGTTGCCGCGCATGGAAACCGGTCCATTATCCCCCAGGCCACCATAGCCACAAAACAAAAATGAAAATAAAATAAAAAAATAAAATTGTTGTTGAAAATATTTCCTACAGAATTACAACAAATACAGTTCTGTTTATGCCTAATGAGCTCTTACTATATTCTTCACCGGACCCGGGCAGAGCGGCTTGAGGGGTTCTGCTGCCCGGATGAGAGGGAAGCGGTGCACAGTGTCCGGCGCATCATCCGGGAGAGAGGTTTTTGGAGGGGTGGGCTTTACTCTTTCCCCTCCTAGAGAGGTTGCCTCAACATGGCTTCTTGTTCACTGGGCGTCTGGATGAGTTTAGCTTCCCAGGCTCGGGTGGAGCAATCAGAGCGACACCCCGCGGGTTTTTAGTCAGTAGGAGTCTGACACACCGGGGTCGCTACCCTCATAGCAGCCCTGGTGGTCATATACCGGATTTTCTCACGGGATACCAAAAAAAAACTCATAGTATATTTACTTTATAATATTCACAATTAATGGTAAAACCGCGTTACGTAATAATTAAAAACAAGGAGACGAAGGAAAACCCATCGATAAACGATATGTATTACACAGTTATTTACTGGATCCATGTATAAATAACAGTATAGCTTTATAAATTTCCGATCACGTCTTACGAGACGCCGTTTAAACTATCCGATGCAAACCACATACAGAATTGTAAACAATAATATGCAACTTGGCAAAATATTGCTATGGAACATAGATGGGTAAAATATAATCAGATTAATAAAAATTATTACGATTACATTTTACGTTTTTTATCATTAATATGACTGCATTTTGCGCATCTATATTTTAAACACTACAGAATTCTAGTTTGCATATACATTTACGATTTCTTAATGTTTTAAATGGATTTTATCATGATAACAGAGCAAGAAAATTAATAATTAATATTACGACTACATTTTGTAATCGTTAATCATAAATCAGATTACATTTTGCCCGTCTCTTTTACGGAACATGGGTGAAGTATGTAGTGACTTCTATTCTCTAGTAGCTGAAGCACCGTTCGTGATGCCATCTTGTGGCGAATAGCATAATTAAAGTCACCACTAGAGTCATCTATTGAAGAATAGATAGCGATTTCTACAAGTGTCGCGATAGCCTAACGGGAACACTGGAATATAAAAGCGGAACAAGCGTTATGGGTTAAATGTTCAAACCCTTCCCAGGGAATCTACAAATATTGTGGAATCGAGAAGAGGGGCCTTAATCCTGCAGTGGGACGAAACTGGCTAATAATAATAGTTCAAATACTTAAATTGTCTCAGGCCTGTAATTAGAAAAAGGCACTAAGCACTAAAACTACATTATTTGTTTTGACGTGCGTGTTCTCATCATCCTATGATATGGGATCTTTTAAAAGTAGCGTGAAGAGATATTTGTGCAGGCCGGCATGATCGCCGTGACTACCGATGGGTTTTCCTTGCCTATCGTTAGTCGTTGGCGTTTTTAGGACTGCACCATGCTTACCATCAGGTATGATGCAGCCACTGTGTCGAGTCGGTATAAAAAAATGTATAGAAGCGTTTCACCTTTTGTATTTTGTACTGCTATAAAGTGGACATACACAGTAGTAAATCCTCCAGTATAACGACGGAATCTTCAAGCAACTATTAAATCAGTATTACATCTAATGTAAAACTTAAGCCGTTTTGTAATATAAAAATCAAATATCACAATTTTGGTAATGTTGCCAAAAAACAAAAATAATTCCTTGTTTATACTTTTTGCAAAGCCGTATGTCTCCGAAACTGCAAACTTTCGAACCTACAGAAACTTTCGGATGTTTATTGGTTATTATTAATAGAAAAAGGTATTTAATTATAAAAAATTAATAATACAAATTAAATATTATATTTTTATTATTTACACAATGTTAATTCTTAAGGCAATTCTTATCACATATATTAGTATCTAATAATAAGATAACGTCACCAAATATTCCTTACGGGGTGAGCAGAGTTACTTAGTGGTTGTATACATTTTGGACGTCATGTCCCAGAAGGAGGCCGAAGAGCGAGAGCGGCAGAAGGCTGCTCGAAGAAGACACCGGGGTGCCGGCAACCGCCCCGGCACATCAGTCCCAGCCGATCGGTCAATCCACGACCGGTTGGCTGATGCCTTTGGGGTCGTGGCCGCTCAGGGTGGGGGCCCTGAGCGACTGGTTAGCGACCCTCGAGAAGAAGGCAGAGCATTGTGACGTGCTCTGCCTAAATACAATGAGCAGTGTCAGGGAAGATATCTTCCTCCGAGTTTGTGCTCAGCGGGAGCGGCGCGACGGGGCAGTGGCGAATTGATTACAGGTCCCGCAGTCCCCGCCAATGGGCAGAAGTAGCCACCTTGGGGTTTTTAGCCGGTACAAGTCCGACACACCTCGGTCGCGCAACCCCCCTGTGCGGCCGAGACGGTCCTATGAGGATTTTCCCCTAGTAAAAAAAAAGTGGTTGTACACATTTTGCGATTATATATCGTGTCCAACTTGACATGGCACTTAGGAAATTTTTATTAAATATCATGCGATATTTCCTCACGGCGTTTTTCCTTCACCTATGAACGTGTGGGTCTTAAATCCGTACATAATTCGGAAAAATGTAGAAGTGGATACCAGGATTCGAGTCCACGACCATTCACGATACCTCGCATGAAAACTAGTACGTTATTCTCTAGGCCACCACAGCTACAGATATTTATCGTTATGTGTTACGATATTGATTATAGAGACATCTTTTGTCTTTTAAAGGAACTATTTTTTTTCGTCATACAAATTATGGTGCAAGCAATATTGTGAATGATGGATATTAATTGTATCACATATTGTAGACTAGTATTATTATAGTGTTTTTATATCTATTATTTGCCAGTTTCGTCCTACTGCGAGGTATAAACCTCCCTTCCCTTTTCCACTATATTTGTGGAATCCATGAGAAGGGGTTTGAGTTTCCTAGGAACGGCGATCAACTGTTATATTGGTCACGTTGGGCACGACATAAAAGAGCAAAGTGGATACAACCATTAATGCATCATTGTTCATTCCGGAAAGAATATAGCGAGATGATATATTATTATTATGAAGTTACTCACTATTATTAAATTATCTTATAACTTAAATGATATGGGATAATTTATATTGAAAAAAGGTACAATTTAAGAATAATGGGATTATTATAGTATAATATTTCTTTCTCTTTTTAATGCTGTGATATGTTATAATATTAATTCTAAATACACTGGTTTCAGTAATTATATATTATGATTATAATCTATATAAAATAACTTACGGTAAAAACCTTTAAAGTGGGAGTACATTGAAATTGGCACAAATTAATCATTGTATTGTTGGGTATGAGAAGTTTTATATTTGTGTAGGAGTAGTTGATTAGTGCTTCGAGAATTGGTTTATTTGGTAATTGAGTCCAAGAACTGATGGATCTATACCAGCTATTGCGGTGGCTATAGGCCTGGCGAGAGCCACTCCTGAAGCAGCAATAGCGGTGCCAACAGGCCTGGACGCTGCTAATCCATGCTGTCCAATCACTGCAAGCCCTGGAATTGTATTATTCATAGTTTTATTACCACTTATTATCTTATTAATAGCTTGCAATACAGAAGAAAGTTCTTGTCAGAGAAATAATTGCTAATTTATAAAAGCTAATACACAATTAATTTGTTAATTTGACAAAAAATTCAATAGTGTTTAAAATCGTGTTCAAATTCAAACAGAGTTTTAGCCACCCAGTGTTAATTAGCACGTTTATAAACATGTCTCCCAAACATGGGTTACGTTTTTCTTGTTGATGTTAATAGGATTTTTAAAATGAATTTAACAAAATAAGCACTTTTATATAAATAAATAATATACAACATTAAAATATTAAAAATATGCACATTATACAATACCGGTTATTAATTTATAAAGGATTTTATATCGACGGGTGAAAGGCTATTTAGTTTAAGCGACATTTTTTAGTGACGCATGTTCTTCGATAAAACACTCTAAAGACATTTGAAGTGAAGAACAAAATTCTTTGCGATGGATAGAAGATAATAATATAATCATAATACTCGAGTTACATTATTACATATTGCCTGTTTACATTACGACGTTCCGAGCATCAGGATTGGATTCCGTGAGAAACACAAACGAATCGTACTGGCCGACCAACGTGTCAATATAGAAATATAAACATTACACACGGCATGATTAATAAAGTACAGATATATTTGTCAAATTCTTAAATATGTTAAGTATAGATGAAGCATGAGAGTATAGAAACTTGACTCCAACGTCACAGGGAGACATATATTATCGAAATCTAGTTGGAATCATTTTTTGTTTGTTCTATTAGAAGTAAAAGAAGATTTCATTTATTCAATTTTTCATTGATTATAAGAAAATATTATAATTTAATATTTATAATATTAGTTATTGCTTTATTCAGAGAACGATTCAACGTTGATAATAAAAAAAATGTTTAGGAAAGTCAATAAAATCGGTTTTTGACTTCGTTTTATTTTATGACTGAGAACAAAGACCTTTTTGTTTTTTGTCATAAGGAAAAAGATTTTTACGTAAGCAATTTTGTGTACGCAAATTGGATTAGCAAACAAAATGTCTTTTACATGTTTCTCTACTTGTATTTTGTTCTATATGAGTCACCCACGCTTACCGAAAGGCTTTGCTTCAGCAATGGTACTCTCTATGTTATCATCTGTATACATTGGAGGAACATCAACACCAATACCATCATCGCCTTCGTTTTCTTCACTTATCTGAAAAATATAGGGCCTTTTTAAAAACTATCTTTGAATATTTTTATTGTTTCTTTACTTGATTCTAAGTAAAACTTTCATGCAATATTTTAAGCTATAGCTAAATTAATATTTCATGGTAATTTTTAATTTGAGCCTACTCTATTGGAATTTATAAACAATATTCCACATTTTTATTTGTTTAGTTTTAAATAAAGCTAAATCTATAGAATTTTACGGAATTTATGATCTTCATGATTTCGTCGTTTTTGATAGTTTTCACTACAAGTACAGTATTATTACATTCTCTGTAATTATAAGATACTTCTTTCATATTATTTTATTTCTTGAAATATATCACTAGTTAAAGTATATCTGTAATTACGTTACGTTTAAATAATATGATGGCTTGCATAATTTTAACTTACATAGTCACTTTCAGGCTGTCCATATCGTCTGGAAACAGGACTTTTCTTGAATAGCGCGTCCACATTATCACCAATGTCTTCAATCAGCTTAATGCTATTCGAAGCTGCTTCAGCCAACGACGATAACTGAGTCCTAAATCTGACCTTCTCAGGATTTCCTAGATATCCAGTCTTCCTACCCAGCGTCGTGAGTTTCAGTAGATTATTAGCTATGCTCCGAATACTTTGTAGGTTTGCTGCCAGTAGCTTGGCTAGTAGATTGTCATCAGTATTTTTAATTATCTCAGTGCTAATTTTTTCTTCTGAGACAATTCTTTCGCTAGTTACGTTTCCTAAGTTATTCTTTTTCACTTCTAAATACTGGCCTTTACCTCCTCCATAGAATGGAATATATTGTACTGATGCCCTATTGAAATGTAAATATATATATTTTTATATTAGAACTTAATGCAAAACATGATGGGTAAGCATGAGTTTTGTTATAGGTATGTATGAGTTAGTATATTATAGTAAACACGTAATACTTGAATATTCAACTAAGCATTATATTTTTGTCAATTCCTTTTATATATAATGATACTGTCTTAGTTTAAATGCAAAATTGTTTTTTAGATTAAATGTAATATTGCTTGAATGTCAATATTTACATATTACAATATTCTCTATTTACTTATAGTGGATCTAATTCTGTAATTATATTTTTGGCAAATAAAATGTTATGGTTGATTGAAGTTATAAGTGAGCATTTAATCCTAAATGAGATGGGATGCACACGTGTCCTTAATTATTATCGACTTGATGATGATATTCTGGCCGATTTTGACCTTGATGACGTTTCCGTATCACACAAGGAGGCACGAGCTGTAGACCCATTCGGCGAAGGTGAGCTGGGTGACTCTCACCAGTGTCGTGATAATTAGCCATCCAAGATTATTTACTACATAAGCCTTTTCTAATGCTTTTCAGAAAAATTGGCCTGAAATGCCATTCATAGAGCGTCGTTCTGGTATTATTACCAGGGCATTTGTCCAAATGGCTTCAAGTAAACTTCGGCAATAAAATTTCGGACAAATTTTTTGTCTTACACTTTGGGATGAAAGGCCATCTATAAATAAAAGAAAAATAACATAAATGTGTGTATATTTCTTTATAATTCAAGTAATAAATACATAATATACAATTCACTTAATATTTATCATTATCGTCGTTAATATTTTTCTAACATTGAGCATTGGAAAACAATTTCAAAGAATACGTCGAAATTATTTTCACACACTTTGTCTTAATATAAATAGGTTTAGGTTACAAATAAAATTTGCTAATTTATCTAAACTGTCACATACTCGTATAAATACAGATCCGATTGAGCATGTGCGACCCCTCCCGGGCCTGCTATAGCTGAGGCAATTGGTGTATGAACTACTGAACCGTTCTGATCGCGGCCTATAACTACTTGAGAGATTGGATTAGCTACGGCAGTTCCTTTAGCACTAATGGCATGGGCTACCGGCTTCAAAAACAGCATAAATGGGGAGTCCTCTAACTTCGTCGACCCTTTTTGGAAAGTCACACCGTCGTATCGGTACTCGTCGGTATCTGCGGACCCGTTTCCGTCTTCTCTTGAATCACTTCCATTGTCTCCATGGTACCTAATGAGTGAAAAATAAAGAAGTCAGTATAAAAGAGGAGAAAGGGGAATAAATGTTAGTAAAAAAGATTACGACTGTTGTTTAGGGTGATAATAAATGACTGGACCGGTAGCAACGACTTTTCCTTCTGGTATAGCTTGTAGTAATTGAGGTACAGAACCGTCTGTAGTTGCTTGCTGTTGTAGTCGACTGATGACTGATGACATGTTGACATCGGGTGACAATGCGACGACGCGAGCAGCTGGGCCGGCTACAGCGAGTCCTCCTGGTTGCGTGTAAGCAAGTCCTCCGGGTCCAACTATAGCAGCTCCTCCTTTTCCTGCAGTTGCAACACCTCCTGGGCCGGCTATAGCCACTCCACCTTTTCGAACTTTCAACTTGTTAATGTAAAACCCTGGTGGAGGTGATACTACTTTTTTGTTTCCAAACCATCCGAATCCACCGAATGGAAATCGTAATCCCTCTCCTTCAACATTGGTTTTCGAATTTTGATCCGCGTCATTAATTTCTTTAGTAGGTTTTTTAACTGATGCCGGTTTGATAGAATAGATTTTCTTAGCTGATTTGGTATTTTCAACATCCTGCCTTCTGGATCTGTGAGAAACAGTTCGTTTCCTAAATGATCTTCCTTCTCTAAGTGAGTCACTATTCAATGGATCCAGCAAAATACTGTTGTCGTGTTCATAATGATTGGTTTCTAAGAGATTTTCGTGTTCATCCAAATGTGCGTGAACAGATTTTTGTTTTCTATTGCAAACATCGGCACTTTGTCCATACGAGAAGAAATGGTCCCAACCACCTCCATTGAGAGCAGTAAGTAATGGATCATTTATGATAATAGGGAAAAAATTGGCAAATGGCCATTGAATCTGGAAAGGCAAAGCATTGTCCCTTGTTTGATAAGCACCCACTTCTACTGAATTCATATTACCTCCCACTGGATATTCACGGATCATGTTATTAACAGATGGTATTGCTAGAAGTGGCATGTTTACCATGTAAGGCATAGGCATTGTTGTTAATGGATTTCTCTGTACGAAGTTCAGTTTCCGTGCGTATCTTAAATCGTTTAAATGTTCGTTATTTTCATTATGCCTGTGCACATCAGGTAAGCCGTGTAGTTTACCAGAAGCTATTATCTGTTGCAATTTTTCAAGGATTTCTTTGTCCATTATGTACCCCCCACCGGTATGAGGTTGATTGTTCCAATTGATAGGTTGTCTTTTCGGCGGCTTTTTCAAAGCGTTATTTATTGCTCTAATTTTTTCCATGATCTCTTCAGCTGTACCATCTTGTACCTCAGTGAGTAATTGCTCTGGAGGTAAAGATTTTTCTTCTCTTTCTTCTTGATATGGTTGAAAATCTTGGTTAAGAAGATCTACAATTACCGTAGCAGTCTCCCTGAAAATTACCAAAATAGTTTTTTTAGACACATTTCAATTTTGCTTATATTCAAATACAAAGCTTTTCATTAATACCAAGCGAATGTTAGATATCAAATTAAATTTTACTTTCATTATAGACATGTCATAAAATCCTGTGTGCAATGGAGTAAAAATAAATCTATTTTCCAAGACATTAAGATAACCCAAAAAGTTGTAAACTGCTGTTATCAAACATATATAAGTTGTAAAGCAAACAATATAGTTTGCTTTAGAATATATTTATTTATTTTTTTCTGCTCACATTGATTGGTCAAACGCTAAAGCGAGTTATATGACATGTCTTGCATAAATTATAATTATAAATAGCAGTAAAAGCAGAAAGAAGCGAAAACAAAATAAATTTACAATAATTGTATTATTAACAAACCTTGCGATGCTAGATTCAGTTGCTTCTACACAGAATCACTTAAAGCTCTTTTTCTACTTTTGTTAGTTGTGCTCTGTATTAACTTGTGCACTATTTAACTACGTGTTTTTAGGGTTAATTTTGCTCCGAGCTCCAAATTAAACAATAACCAACCAATGTCAACTTTTTTTTAATACTGAACGATTAAGACTGATGTATCTATTAAAAAAGACATGTTGAATAAACTATTATAAAAACGGTTATATTTTCTATATACAAAAAAAAAATCGAAAATAATATGTAGACCTCTTTTTGAAATATTCGCGGCGGCTGAATTAGTATTACTCTCATGGTTACCTCAAAACTAATGAATCATATATATTAGAATGTTGAAATAACTGCTTAAATTTTATATGAGTAGCCAAATAGGGTGGTTAATTCATAAAAAATCTATTGTAATTAAAGTCACATATTATTAAAAAAATATATATAGTTACAAGATGCGTTGAATCTTTTCAAATGTAAAAAATCAGTTTAATAATTTATGAAACATTATATTTTCTAATAATTTATTTGACCCTCTCTTTATTTATTACACAAATGTGATTATTACAATTATATTTAATATTTTGAAGGTATTGTATATAATATTGCTTTTTTACATTATGTATGATGCATAATTTGTTATTATATATTATTAGCTCAACGCTATCGATTATAAGACCTTATTTGTATTATTTAAATCATACGTAAACAGGTCATTAAAAAAAGTTTATTAATTTTTATACTAAAGATTAATTATTTGATATCTAGTTTTCATTTTTGAAATTTGGCTACTCTTAATACCTAAATACTTATAAATATTTCTATTGAAGTCACAAAGGACTAGTCCTTGAAATAAAGCCATAAATAAGTTGTAGGTATGACTATCACAAGAAAAAAAAGAGATCTCGTACATGTTTAATATTTTCAGTTAGTTCAATAGTAAGAATTATTAAACCTGTTCTAATACCGCTTAACAATAATATTAGTTAATAATTTTAAAATCCAATTATCATTTTAAAAATACATTTTTTAGTTATACTCACTCATGGTTGGCAGGCAGACATGCTACTTCTAACAGGAAGAATGTTGCAACGATCTGAAATCAGAAAACATTCAATTATTAATATAAAATATTTTCGCAAAATTTATAAATACTTCAGTTATGGTGTTCTAGGGTAGCGGTTCCCAACCTTTTTACATTAGAATACCCCTCTACCTGATTGTTTACTTAGTGGCTACCCCTAACACACACACAAACACATATATATATATATATATATATATATGTATACACACAAATAAGAAATCATTTAGTAATTTCAGATATACAAATATACTTTAAAAAAATACAGCTGAAGAAATATAAACATGCAAACATATTTAATGTAATATGGGTTAATCCTAGAAAGCATATTTTATAATACTTTTTACCGCCATAATACTTTTTTTTTGAGTATCCCTAAGCAAACTTTAGCGTATCCCTAGGTGTACGCGTACCCCACGTTGGGAACCGCTGTTCTAGGGGATAAGGGACCCATACACGGCTACGCAAATGGTCGGACTTTCCAAATCCTGGCACTAACCTCGGAATTTTTATAGATAAAATACGGATTTAAGCATCACATGTTGACCGGTAAAGGAAAGCATCGTGAGGAATCCTACACGGCATCTAATAGAAACGTCATGTGTACTAGTGCTGTGGGAACGGCGATCAGCTGCGCTACTGGTCACAATGGGTACGACATATAAGCGCAATATAAAAATAGTCACTAATGTATCTGTGTTCACCCTGAAAGTGATATATCATGATTGTATATTAATATATATTTACTAATAATATAGAATATAAACATGTCATGTAGACTTTGGATGTAACCAAATAAACTTGACATATACATATAAACCTTACTTAGTACGACTTATCTATACTAATATTATAAAGCTGAAGAATTTGTTTGTTTGTTTGTTTGAACGCGCTAATCTCAGGAACTACTGGTTCGAATTGAAAAAATATTTTTGTGATGAATATACTATTTATCGAGGAAGGTTTTAGGCTATATAACATCACGATGCAACTATTAGGAGCGAAGAAATAATGGAAAATGTGAAAAAAAAACGGGGAAATATATTCATCCTTGAAGGATTCCATTGTGTACGCTGCGAAAACGGTTCAACATACCAAAAATATATGTATGAAAGAATTATTCCTCTTGAAATGATCTAAAAAAATGTCTGCGACAGTATAAGTTTATCTTTTAAGATTAACTCACTAGAACCGTTTTTATGGTAATCGAATTTGGTCGAAATTAATGCATTATTTGTTAAGAGTTGTATCAACGTAATAATATTAATCTTTATCCAAATAAATGTGTTGTTGATTAAGAGTATTTAATTGTGAACAAAATTGTCTTTGACATCACTTAATTTCAATGAACATCTTAGAAGATATTACAATAATTTATATAGCAAAACAACGTTTGCCGGATCAGCTAGTAAAAGATATAAACCTATGTCATTCATTACAATAGTTAATTATTTCTATTTAAATCTATACAAAAGTCTGAATTCGTATCTAGTTTTTGAGAAACTATTCATTGTTTTTAGATACTTAATAATACATGATGACCTTATGTAAAAATATATTTTAAAATGTAGATTTATAATATTGTTGCAATAAGCGACACAATTGAGAAACACTTTAGCATAACTTTTAACCCTAAGATCAAAAGAACAAATCAATACACATATTATTTAGATGAAAAGTTATTTATTATTATTTAGATTCGTAATATATAAATATATTATATATAAGAATATATATAAGATATGTATCGAAATAGCGACAATATACACATATCAGTACGCGTTTGCGCCCATAATCTCATTTTCATTAATATATTGTAGAAAGGTTTTTTTTAATATTAACTATTAATTTTATTCCGATCGGTATATAAATAAAAAAGTTATGCTAAAAATCATGGTATAAATTAATTGTTCAGGTGACTTGGTTGAAATATATATATAATACTTTTAATAAAATACTTATTTATCGCCATCAGAAAATATATCACAAAAATCTTAAAATAATGAATATCATAGCAAAAGTATTACTTCTACGCGAAAGGAGTCGCGAGCACAGCGAGGGTTGGATTAAAATTTAAATATTGTCGGGCAGTAGACTTGAGGGAGTTTGCTGCCCGGATGAGAGGGCGGTGGTGCGCAGTGTCTTGCGCCGCCTAAGAAAGAGGTACTGGAGGCGTGGGCTCTTTATTCCCATCCCTCCCAGAGAGGAAGCCTGAATAAGGCTGTTCGCTCCCCGGGCGACTGGACGAATTTGGTTTCCCAGGCCTGGGTGGAGTGATTAGAGGGACACCCCGGGGGTTTTTAGTCAGTAGGAGTCTGACACACCAGGATCGCTGCCCTCAAAGTGACCCTGATGGTCCAATGTAGGATTTTCCCCCGGGTTACAAAAAAAAAAAAAAATTTAAATATTAACATCTTCTCTGGCTATTCGGCGGCCAAGGCACCGGCGCCGGAGGGACGCGTTCGCCCAGAGCGAGCGCGACATCCCCCGGTGACAATAGCCGGGCAGTAGACTTGAGGGAGTCTGCTGCCCGGATGAGAGGGTGGCGGTGTGCAGTGTCCAGTGCGCAGTCTGAGAGAGAGGTTTTGGAGAGGTGGATTGTTACTCTCACCCCTCCCCCAGAGGGATAGCTTCAACAAGGCCTTTTGTTTCCAGAGCGTCTGGACGAATTTGGCTTCCCAGGCCCGGGTAGAGCAATCAGAGGGACACCACGGAGGTTTTTAGTCAGTAGGAGTCTGACACACCGCGGTCACTGCCCTCACAGCGTCCCTGATGGTCCTATGTAGGATTTAAATATTTAGGATTTAAATATTTCCGCATTATTTCAATTCTTATATTTGAAAGTATAAAATATAATGGGCAAGTGGTTTTAGAGCATGGAAAGTCGTGGGCATGCCGATATGCTCGTTATTTAGAGCAAACAAATGAAGTGAGATTCCGTAAGCGCATATATGCAGACCGGTCGACTCACGAACTTGACACATTCAGAACATTGACACTGAACTCGTATTTTTAGGGTATCTCGAATAAGTTTTAATAAGTTACGGGCAACTTTGAAAAGGAAGTCAAAAGAAGAATTGAGCTTGGTTGGACAGCATTTGGGATCCAGGCTTGAGCGGTCTGCAATGTTTTCCCGCACACCGCTCCAACGCAAGCTCTTAGAGACGTGGGATGCACAGTGGGACACACATTGTTTTTATCCTGATTCGTCATTGTGACCACACTACATCTGACAGTAAGCGTGGTGTAACCCAGAAACGACAACAAGCATTAACAGTAAAATATAAACCTTTCGATATTCGCAGCAATCATGCCGGCCGTCACAAATACCTTTTTAGGCTTCGTTTAAAGGACCATATATAATAGGAAAGTGGGAACATCACCGGAAGACCATTGGACAGCCCAAGGCTTCGACTGTAGTAAGAGTTAGAAATCTTCTTGGTTCTAGCCGGGATGTGAGTTACCATATAGCAGTAGCGTTATTCCATAGATGCATGCAAGCAATGCATACCCTTGTGATAAATAAGTCTGAAATAAATGGCTTAAAGTTAAACAAAAAAGGGGGCATTTATATTACAGGGGGAGGGGGGTTTGGTCGTTATTCGGTATTTTTTTATTTTATACCGACTCGACACAGTGAGTTTGGTACTTAATGTTGATTTAGTTGTCTGATATTAGTTATTTTTAGTTACTCCCATTATTGTTATTAATAAGATTTGGGTACAAATGTTCCCAAATTCAACAGCCTGTACAATAAATTGAAGTTTATTCACTAGCACGTTTATTTTCCTACATATTTACAGGTAAAGGTTAAATTATAATTATTTATTCAAATATACTCCAAACATTATTTTTTTTAAAATTACTCTAAATAAAAGTTTTGAAGCAGGAAAGAATATGGGCATTTTAAATAGGCAAAACTAAATCTAAGAACAGAAAAAGTTGATGTATTTTTTTTTAGACCAACAAGAACCACTGTAAATAATACATTTATGAATAATGATTCTATACTATATCTTGAAACATAAATACCTCACACAAGCAATAAAAGATTAATATCTTTCCTCCGTCATATCTATTCTGTATTTACGTCGTCTACCATTCCTATGAAAGCAATATAATATTTACTATCATAATATAATATACGAATTAATTACGCGAATTCTGCCTACCCTGTCCAAATACATTATGCACGTCACTGCCATATAGCCATGATCCCGTAAACCCGCGCGCGTGATTATACTATGGATGGGAGCGAGTGGACCAAGGAGATTAAATAAAACACTACAGAACCCGTCCTTTACGTATCTGGAATGTGTCAGAGTTATTCAGTAACGCATTCTCATACGTTAATCCATAAGTCGGAAAAATTATTGACAAGTTTGCCTTGTCTACCATACGAGGGGGAACGGTATTGAACCTGTCTCTATCTACAAGACATATAGGTAATTTTATAGTTCGTTTAAGAAATTATTGAGCAATTTATGTATTTGTTTATGGGCTATAAACAGTACAATTATATGTATTATTCAGGGGTACAGGTAACTAACGCAAAACCTCTTATGGGTGACTTTGGTATATCAAGACAAACTACTTTTGTTCTCGACTTTTTATAGTTCAACCTTTTTTCCCCATGCAAAAAAAAAACAAATCAAATTTGCAGTTCTGATCTTCTTAATCCTGTGAAAGGCGGCGCGATGCAAGCAACTGGGGCAGACGATTTCGTAGAATCAGCTGACTGAACTTTAAACATAGAGCTAACGATTGATAGAAATCCCTACTAGAACTAAAAAAATATATATCTTAGAATGTGTTAAGTTTTGGCAAAAGTCTTAGAACAAAAGTTGTTAGTCTTGATTAGTGATGAAAATGCCCGGGAATTTTCCCAAAGTGCCCAGCACTTCCGCGAACATTTCGTAAATTCCCGGGAATATTCCCCATACAAGTTTTGGGCACTTTGGGAAAATTCCCGGGCATTTTCATCACTAGTCTTGATGTACCTAAGTTACCTTTAAGAGGTTTTGCGTTAGTTACCAGTAACGTTGTATATGTAATAATTTGCATCAGTTGTACAGGCTTTTTTTATAGGTGAAGGAGATAGCCGGGCAGTAGACTTGAGGGAGTCTGCTGCCCGGATGAGAGGGAGGTGGTGCGCAGTGTCAGGCGAGTTGCCTGAGAGATAGGTTTTAGAGGGTCGGGCTCTTTACTCCTACCCCTTCCAGAGAGGCAGCCTCAGCAAGGCATTTCGCACCCTGGGCTTCTGGAAGAATTTAATTTCCCAGGCTCGGGCGGAGTGATTAGAGGGACACCCCGGGGGGTTTTAGTCAGTAGGAGTCTGACACACTGGGATCGCTGCCCTCACAGCGGCCCTAATGGTCTTATGTAGGGTTTTCCCCCGAGACACTAAAAAAAATATGCGAAGGAAATGGCTTCCGATGCAATAGTATGTCAGTTCAAAGAGTTTATTCTCATTACGATACAAATCACTTACATGAGAACATTTTGTTTAAAAACTATCTGGAACAGAAAAATACTAAGAGCTCACTTGGCGAATACAGAACCATATCTGTTAGTATTTATCTCTAATATATTATACTAATTTAGTTCTGTATATGTCAAGCGAGCTCGCGTTTCTAATGCAGGAGGGTAACGCGTTGTAGAGTTGTGCTCCCACAAAAGTGATATTCCGTTTTTCATAATTAGTGCGTGATTTAGGAAGCACAAGCAAACTTGCTCGGCGAGTACTGCGCGCTGTATCAAAAGAACGAAGAGAAGAGTGTACTTTATTATAACGAATAAAAATGTATATAACTAAGAAGTCATTAAGAAAATTGATGACCAAATGAGAATAGATCCGTAAAAAGTTTGGACGCCGTAGCGCGTGTGGCGCACGATTGATTGGTAAGAAAATAACGTTCCTTTTATGTAATTTTAGGTCAGAGATGGGCAAAATGTAATCTGATTAATGATGAATGATTACAAAACGTAGTCGTAATTTTAATTTTCTTGCTCTATAATCATGATTAAACCAATTTAAAACATTAAGAAATGATAAATGTGTATGCAATCTGGGATTTTGTAGTGTTTAAAACATAAATGAGCAAAATGCAGTCATATTAATGGTAAAAAACGTAAATTGTAATCGTTAATCATTTTCATTAATCTGATTACGTTTTGCCCATATATGTTTTAGGTAAACAAGTAACTCGTTTACCCTTCGTACATTATCCTGGCTTAGTACAGTCCTAACGCCTACTTAATAATTAATTGTAATTCTTTCAATCATGTCTGTAATTGTCTTTAAATATGTTGACAATGATTTTCTTTGTTTTAAAGGAAATATTAAGGTCTTTCCAATTTTAGAGATTTGGGAATACAATTCAATTCTTAATATCCTCCTTAAATATCTCCCTCGTTTTTAAAATTACGCTGTATAGCAACAATAGCTTCCTTTTACATTCATTAGTCCCTTTATGTACTTTCGATATTGCCCTCAATCAGAATTATTTTTTATATTTGGTCAGTGTAGGTAAGTCTTGGTCGGCCTCGCCTCTTACTTCCACTATCATTCATATTGTATATCTATTTTGTTATCCTGTCATCATTCATCCTCTCCCCGTGTCTGAACCGTCGAAGCTTGGTTTTGTGCCTGCTTATCTGCACTTGGCTCTTAAATGGAAGGTAGAGGGCGGAACACGGTTAAATTCTTCTTAGGGTGCCTCTCCACTACCGGAGTTTGCACGTTAGCTCCGCGAACTTCCCTGTATCTTGAGCCGAATGAAACAGATGTTCGACGCTGGCAATACTGGTCCATCCCGGTTAAATAACTCTTCAGAACACTCATGCTTTTATAAGAAACGTAATAAGTAATTTCGATAGGTCGTTATTTGGAAAGTGGACCACACGGCAAGCGGCCCGAAAACATTATATTATGTACAGCACAAAAGTGAAAATAACGGATCACAGAGCATACATAAGCCGTTAACTTTCTTATTTGTATAAACAGCGACTAGTAACTCAATACTTTTATACACTATCTTGACGGAGTGCCTACATCACACTTAACGGAATGTACAATGTGTTACAATTACTAAATATACAGGAGCAACTACCAGAGTTTCTTGCCGGCTCTTCTCGGTAGATTCTGCTTTCCGAACCGGTGGTAGATTCACTATGTTTTTTTGACGATTCAAAAGTGCTTGGAAGTAGGCCTATTTGAATAAAGTTATATTTCATTTCATTCATTCATTTATTTAATAATAGAGAAGCACAACAGCAAATATTACTGATAAGCTAGGCTGGATATAATATAAAGATAATAGTTATTAAATGCTAAATATTAACGTGAACGCCATTAACAATTAACGCATATTTTGCAATAACTATATTTTATGTTGGCAAGCTTAAAATAGACAGGAAGGATATGGCAGTGTGTGACAAGTCGTAATGGCGGCGGCTTGAATAGGTGTGTGGTGTAAATAAGGCGTTTGATATTGTGTTGGAGTTCTGTAAATGTATAACAAATAATTGTGTGGTCGAAGCTGAATGCAATGGTCCAAACAGGTGTCCATCGACCCAGCGCGGAGCTTGGAACCAGAAGGGAAAGAGATGACTCATGCGAGTTTTCCAACTACCAGATAAGTTTTAGAGTTTATAATAATATAATATTTTACCCTTTTAATAAATGTAATCCAAGACCAACTACAACTACAGGGATGAGAATCAATTCTGATTTGAGCATTGTGAAGAGTTATTTAACCTTGTTCCATCCTTATCCTTCCTGAATAGAACCACGCGCACAGGTTTACGGTAACTCACATCCCGGTTAGAATTAAAAAGTTCTCTAACTCTCACTTTTGCCAAGTTTTAGGCTTGTGGAATAGTCTCCCGGACTACTTTATGGACATTCCTACCGTCTTGTGGAGAGATATTTATGCAGGCATCGGCAGTTTTTTTTCTGTTAATACTTGTTCTATTTTTTTAACTCCACCATGCTTATCATCAGACATTGTGTTTTGTACCAAGTCAAGCTTGGGCGTTCGATTGAAGCTAAGCCAAAAAAAGCTTCTTAGAAACTGGGGATTTTTTTCAAGTTCTAGCGGCATTTCACACTGACCCAACATCTTAACTTGTATCTGGCACAAGTACGTTCGTGTCTAGAGTATTGCTGTCACCTTTGAGACGGCTCCGCCACACAGTTTGGCAGCTTTGGGCTCAATCGTCGAGCTCAGCGACTTATTGCCGATGAGATTCTTACTTCGCGAGAGCTACTCAGCATAGAACACCTTCGTGGAGTAGCCTGCCTTTCGATTTTCTATAGACTATACTTTTGGGAGAATGAGGATGAGTTGTATAATTTATTTCCCCCTTCCTCCTTCTACCATAAATTAACAAGACACCATGCTGGTTTGAATCTTTACGTGGTAAATTATTTGCATTAGGGGACTCGCCACCATTTTTTTTTGCTGTGAACCACTTGTGTGTGTGCGTGTGTTGCTTATGATTTTTTTTTTATTCTATTTATTTAAGGGACTTTTACGTGTGTACGTATGTCAGCCCCATCGTACCCTAATACAGAAATACCTAACATATTACATATGGTGCCATTGACCTGAAAAAGCCAGACGCCTCATCAGATAATAGTTCTGTTAAGATTTTGTTAAACATCCCGATGTCAAGTCTGTTCAGACCAAAGGCACTCACAAACGCCTCTCGCACAGATTCAGATCGGACACATTCCATCAACAAGTGGTGGATATCATCTATGATTCCACAATTTACACACAGTGGAGAATTATTGAGTTTCATAAGATGTTTAAATTTATTAGATGGAATGTGTCCGGATCTTAGTCTGTGTGCCACTGACACCAACTTCCTGCACAAAGTTGTTCCAGAAAACCAGGGTATACGAGGAGGTTCGCTTTGCAAAGTTTTATACCAGATCCCTTTCTCTCTCGATATTTCATTAAAGTAAACTTTCCATATTTCATAACTTGCTTATGATTTAGAAACACAAATTTTGTACAGCCCCTTATAACTGTAAGCCTCTGGCAAATTATTCCATACTTACTTTATATTTTATTTTCTCTTTACTTAACTATTTACTTATTAGTTATTTATTCTTTACTTCATTATTTTAATTGTGTTTTTAGCTCGATTTTTATTTTATCTCTTTTTTTACATATTGGTTCTACAAAGTTACTTTTTGCAAATGATGGAAAGTAGAGTGTAGACGACTGTTTACGACGACGATATTTATTCTTCATAATTCTAATCTAAGCAGTAATATTTTATACAATATTTTAATGTAACATTTACGCTATTGAATCAGAATTCCATCTAAACGTATCAAATACGTAATTTCCGTCAAGCCACGTAATTATTTCTAATTAATTATTCATATTTATTAAATTAAAAACACATTGACCTGTGAAGGCCGATCATTACATATACAATCATTAAAAATATATAAAAAACGGCCTTTTTCATTAAGAATCGAGTAAAAGCTACGAATAAACTTAATGAGGTATCTAGACTTGATTTGATCCGATCTTATTTTAGTATATAGTCTGAAGTTGGCTTAATATAATATTAATTTAGAATTGGATGATCGGATGGGTGATATGTATAAAAATGCGATAGTCGGATGGGAGATATGTATTACACAAAAACATGGATGGTCTTATAAATTATATGTTTAAAAGCATAGATATAGGTCGGATGGCTGATATCTATAAAAACATGGATAGCATTTGATAGACTATATGCTCAAAAATATAATATTAATGGTCGGATGTCTGATATCATGTAAATGTATATTATAAAAGCAAGTTTACTTAGATTGTGGTTTTAAAAATGTGGTTTTAATTTGTTATTACAAACAATTATTTTTATATAAAGTCACAGATAGAAAGCTTTTTATTGCCTAATAGCTATAGCCGCGGATTCACCTTCGTTCAATTCCTATATTATTTAACGTAGAAAAAGGATTATATAGTCTATGTTTTCCTCGAAGATTCAGTCTAAATATTGGTGCAAACATTTTTCAAATCCGTTGAATTGCTTAGAAGATAAATTCTCACATACACAATTAAAACCTTTACCGTTATTTATACTGCCTCGACAAAGTGATAGCAGCGGACCTGAGGAACAGTACAGTACAGTCCAAAAATGGCAATAACTACATAGGGATAAGAATCTACTGAGTATCGTCATGACAGTTACCCGCATATACCACGACTGAAGGTCTCTAGGTATATGAGCTACTGGGTATACACCAGCTGATCTCAAAACGCAACAATATCACTTTTCAATGAATATAACTTTATAAGTTTTTACTCTCCTATGCATCCTATACATATTCTTTTTTTTATCGAATTTAAATGTTTAATTTTTATTAATTAACTTGATAAGATGGAACATGACCGGGGGGCCCTTCACGAAAACCAGCGCTGCAGACTTCCCCTGCGGCATTAAAATGCCGGAGCCCATTTCACCATGTTTATATATTTTCTTCTTTTTGTGTGTTTATTATGTTTTTGTGTTATTTTATTTTTTTGGAGGCGAAATAAATGTATTTCATTCATTTACATAAGAAACGAGAGCTCACTTGGGATTTACAGAACTATGTTATTTCAATTTTTTTTTGTATCCCGGGTGAAAATCCTACATAGGACCATCAGGGACGCTGTGAGGGCAGTGACCCCGATATGTCAGACTCCTACTGACTAAAAACCCCCGGGTGTCCCTCTGATTGCTCCACCTTGGCCTGGGACGCCAAATTCATCCAGACGCCCAGGGAACAAGAAGCCTTGTTGAAGCTACCTCTCTGTGAGGGGAAGGAGTAAAGCCCACCTCTCCAAAACCTCTCTCCCAGATGACACGCTGGACACCGTGCACCGTCTCCCTCTCATCCGGGCAGCGGACTCCCTCAAGTCTATAAGTTACTTCAATATATTAACCTCTAGTAGCCCAATATCTTGAATTGTAAAATAAATTTCGTTTATGGACTTAAATTTAACTATAATAAAACACGCATTTTTCAGAAAAATCAATATTTTTATTATTTGTGTGTTTATCCCGAAAAATAGGAGGTATGACAAATGTATGACATTGAGCCAATATTAAAATACCAAGACATATAGTTCTATTTATGCCTGAAGTGACTTCTTATTTATTTCACTGTTTCAGTTGTTTAAAAAAAAATGTTCTCATTTGAGTGTTTTGTAATGAGAATAAACTCTTTGAACTCAAAGCACTATGAAGGCCATATCTCTTTATAACACTATTATTCGAAGCTGCTCGCGTCCGTAGGCTTTACCCTAGTTTCCCTACACGTGACTCCTGGGTGGTGCTAAACGAGCAGCAGCGAGGTGGTAGGGCGTCGGTGCCCGTCTGGATCGCGACCACAGTACATGGGTGTAAAGCCCGTCATAGTGACCAGTTTCGGCTTGTCGCGTTTCGGGATCAGCTTGTGTATATCCAGTAGCTCATATACCTAGAGACCTTCAGTCGTGGTATATGTGGGCCGACATGACGATGGAGACTATCAATGGATTTTCATCCTTCGATAGTCGCTTTCGTTTTTGGACTACACTGTACTTACCATCAGGTACTCTGTAGTCACTATGTCGAGCCAGTGTAAAAAAAAGCAAGCAATTTCATGATACAAAGCATTTCTCTAATTATCGAAATAACGTAATAACGTGGTCGTCAAGTTTCTCTTTTTGTCTAATTTTATATCCTTCAACAACCGATTGATATGTTAATTTGTGCAATAAACCAGATACAAATTCGTTCGGCTAAGTGGGCATTACCTAGATGCCAAGTTAATAACAGGTTTTCGGTAAAAATCGTAGCTTAGATGCCTGAACTCTTCAAAGAACTTAATTTTCTGTATTAATAATTATATTATCACTAATTCCTTGCCCTATTAAATATTCGTGGATGCTACAAACCACATTTAAATATTATGCAGTCAAAAGTCTACTTAGTCAGAATAATGTAGACATATCCAAATTAATTTTTAAATAGCTTTATACGTACAAAAATGGCAGAAATATGATTTTATTTAGAAAAATAATTTATATAGTAATTATACATTATTTATTCGTATTTTTTATTAGTATCCATTGTAGACATTTAGCTTGTGCATGCGATCTCATTGTGAATTTAAAATGCAATGGAACTGTTGATAGCCCATACATAAATAAATAATAATAATATATCCTCACGCTATATCCTTTAAGGGTGAGCAGAGATACATTATTGGTTGTATCCACTTTGTGCTTATATGTCGTACCCAAAGTGATCAGTAGGGCAGCTGATGGACTTCTCAGAGGCCTTGATCATGACATTTCTATTAGATGCCATGCCGGTTTCTTCGCGATGTTTTCCTTTCAAGACAGTAAGAACAGTTTAACGCTAAATAACGTTTTCTATATATTTAAACTAGTTTTAATTTGTCTGCGCAACCCACCCTTTCAATAAGAAAGGATTTTTGGAAATTTAACTCAGTATTAATACTTAATAAGATGGAAAGATATAAGTTAAAAGCTTTGGTCACTAATGCCATATCATTATGTATAGATTTGTATAAATTAGAATTTAAACATACAATTATATTAAATTACAAGATACAAAAATACACATTGTTTAATATATAAATATTGCGGTAAAGAAATCAGTTCATAATTTATATTAAAAAATATATTTAACACCATTCAAATTTTGTTTGAATGTTTTCATATTTCATCAATTTTTTTGTATTTTCTTTGTAAAAAATACGCGAGACGTAATCGATGCCAAGTACAATATAATTAGATATTTTTCTCCAATATAATATATAGAAATAAATTAAAAATATAAAAATCTATAAATACTATCACTAATGTATCTTTGCTCACCCCTTAAGGGATATAACGTGACTATTTATTATTACTCTAATTGCTTCTTTCTTTATTTGATTTTTCATTTTAAAATTTAAAAAATAATACATGTAGACCTACGGGAGCGAGGCCTAAGGCCCAAGTCACCGGTAGTTAGGAGACCAGAATATTATTGTATAAATCTGATAAATGCGTTTAAAATAAAACTTACCAGAAATCCCAAATAGTGTCTCCCCATCGCCTAGCCTTGTAGCTATTTATGATCAACAAAAAGCTCCTTTTATTTCCGTGATTCAGATGATAACTGAGGCACAATTCCACGTGCGTTGCCGAGCACAGCCGTCTTCAGAGTTCGGAGCTTGGGCAGATCTCGGTAGCTTTTGCTAAATCTGTTTATACTTGGCGGTACCATTTACCGCGATCTCGAATTATATCCAAAGTGATTTATTGTCGAATCAATTTTAAGTGGTATTCTGAAACTATAAATATTTTTGTCATTAATGACGAAAAATATGTGAAACTGTGTACCGTTGCTTATTCTAGAATAAATATATAAGTATTATTATGTTTCTGTTAATTTTGTTTGTATATCATTTAAAAAATTTAACCTATGTATTATTATATTTCTTTCTTTTTTTCGAATTTACACGTGTTGGTTAACCGGAAAAGGTCTTCACAAGTAAACCGGGCGAGGCTATTTATTAGTTATTAATGTCATTTAATGTAGATGAAAACGATCGACGACCGATCGATCGGTCGTCGATCGATGTGGCGGGTGGTGATCTGTCGCCGCCGACACTAGCTCGTGTGATGTTTGGTGGCGTTGCCGCATGGCAAGCAGACTTCTCCCTTTGTGGGAAGGTGAAGAAGGCGGCGGAGAGGGATATGGAGATAATTACCAACCCTAACAACCGTATTCGTCGCCCCGCAAGGACAAGACAACGGAGGATTGCCTTCGCCAGAGTCCCTTTTCCATAACGGGTAAAGGCCGGGCGGCACACTTGAAGGAATGCGTCGCCCAACATCCAAGCATAAGCGATGTGCGATGTGTTCCCTCCATTGCTCTAATAAAAATTCATAGAGACGATAGAGAAGATGGCCCTTTCATCCCCTCCGCACAAAATTTGGGAGAGGTCTGAAGAAGGCCGGACGTTACCGAGAGCCGAATAAATTGGCAAGGCTCTACCTTTGATCCCAGCCGATGGGAGATGGAACACCCGGTGGTTTTAGTCGGTAAGAGTACACCGGGGTGGCGGGACTCACCACTCACCGCTGCCCTGTCCGTCCATAAGGACTTCCACAGGGTTACCAAAATAAGACGAAATCGATTAAAATTCAATTTATTAACAGAAGTAATAAAAAAAAATGACTCGACAAAGGAACTAAAAAGCAGCTAACGAGAAGTAAGAACGACAGCATGGCCAAAGAACGAAAGTCCATTGACTGAAATATCATATCATAGTGTGATGACACGGTAAATGTAAGGGTTAGACCACACGATGCAGGGAGGCCTGCATGGTGGTGACCGGGCGGCCTGCTTGAGGGAGCGCGTCGCCCAGATCCAGGCGTGAGCGGTGTGCGATGTGCTCCAGCACACCGCTCCAATAACAAATCAAGGAGATGAGGGGAGGGTGGCACTTTACACCACTCTCCCCGCCAAATGTGTTAGGTGTACGCGGGGAGCGGCAACTATTTAACCACCCTCTGCCAAGTAGGCGGAACCTGCAAGAGGCTAGACAACGCCGGGAAGATGGCTCAGCCTTGCCCTTGGCACTCGGCAGACGGGAGAAGGAACACCCCGGGGATTTTAGTCGGAGCGAGTCCGACACACCAAGGGCCGGCCCTTACTGCGCCCTGAAGGTCTGTTAGGGATTTCCCTCGGGTTACCAAAAGAAAAGGCCTGCATGATGTGTTCTTTATGTAGATTCAGAATTAAGAATAAAAGAGTTTTATGGCATCTATACTTTATTTATTATTGTAAAGGTCCTTATTATTATGTAGGTCTTTATTATTATAAAGATTATTTTAAAATTTTGGAATAATAACATTAGTCAAATCACGAGTTTAAATCGAGTTTCAAGAGTACGGTGAAAGGGATGAAATGTGAAAGTCGATGTGATCACTAATTATTGAGTTTTATTTTTATTACCTGTTTACACTTCGTTAGAACTTATATTTTGATATTGTCTTGAACTCATTCTCTCTGCTGTTGGATTTGCGATCGAAATCGTTAACGGGTTTTCGTGCATTGTAAACAGCCTGAGATTTCGAAAGTTTTGTTGCGTTATGTTAATAATACAATACAGAAGCGAACTTACGAATAATCCTAGTATGTGTCGTAAATAAACTAATGAAATGAATAAATTTTAGCGTTGTAATCAAGTTATTTGTGCCGAATTGAGACTTCCCGGCATTTATCAATTTCCGATATCGATACGGAAAGAGTATTTATAGGAATCTTGTGTTTAGCACTTCGTACCTTTAAAGTAAATTTGATACTAATAGAAATTGTAAAGTTTAATAGAAGAACCAATAAAAAAACCGACCAATTATGAGCCGTACTTTTTTTTTCATAAAAATACTTAGGTGCTCTTTAAAAAGTCTCATAAGATATCGATACCACGTTTTAAGTTATATAAAGTGAAAGATCATTTCTCATAAATATTTCGTTTGTTATGCGTTAAATTATGTTTACATTTTCATCAAGTCGTAAACCAGAATTTGAGAAGTCAAAAAATTGTGTTGCATTTTTTTATTGCATTAATTAATATAATTGAGAAACAAAGTTAAAAAGACTGGAAGAAGAGGGGGTGGCAGACAGCAGTTGAACATTTAACCCTGTCTTGAACATTTTCAAGATCTTGTACTGTCAAAAACATACGATTAAGAAGAAAGAAGTGAGTTTAAAAAAACATACCTCCTCTTTTAGCACGTATATGCGAATCCTTAGGAATCTACATAAAAATATACCGGTAGGAATATAAAATGAAGCAAAGCCTTTTAGGCTCATATATAATTTAAAGCGTAGGCGTATAACTATCTTAATTCCGCTCTGGTCAAATTAAAAATACATTTAGAGACAGCTCGACAGTGGGAGCTAATAATCCCGTTTGATTCGATTCTTAAGATTAGATACATTGAAAGGTCAGTGCTGGTTTGAATTAAAAATATGGACATAATAATAGCTATACCAAATTACATTTATTAGTTTTACCGTTTTTTTTTTACAAGACGAACGCTTAAGAACAACGAGAACTTAAGGTTGAGCAACAGCAAGTTATGGGTTGGATGACAACGCAAGGTCATCTTTTTGGGTACGAACCTCGACTCGAATCGACTTGTGTTCTACTGGCGATTAGGAAGCGACTACCTTGAGAAGAAATGCTGAAAGGAACTGAACGGTGCGTCGGAGTGGGATTGCAAAACATTATATATATAAGATACTTAAAAATCTTCAACGATTTAAAAAAACAAACTGTTATTGCTCTGTAAATCCAAAGTTTTTTTAACATACAGGTAGTATTTCACAATTTATATATAATTAATTATCACTATACCTGTAAATCCAAAGAAACGACAGTTATGTTCGTTTCTTTATAACTTTTGCCGTACATTACGGAAACGCTTTATTTACATTTAAAAAACACCACGGCTGAATCTCTGTCACAATTGTCAAAACAATGTCCACAGCTTATAGCAAATTCTACAGGCATAGACTTTTTCACATACAGCCACGCGAAGTGCGGCAACATTTAAAACCTTGAAGGAAGTATATTTCCTTTACATATATATGTTGTGGATGTGATGGTCTAGTGAATAAGTCACCGGTATCCATGAGCGGCGACGCGAGGGGACGTAAGATCGTACCCCGACATGCACCTCTGGATTTTTCTAGATTAAGTAGGGGTGCAGACACCACAAGTTCACCAGTGAAGGAAAATGTCGTGAGGAAACCCGCAATATCTAACAGAAATATTATGTGTACTAGTGCTGTGAGAACGGCGATCAACTGCGCTACTGGTCACGTTGGGCACGACATATAACCGCGAAATGGATACATCAACTAATGTATCTCTGCTCACCCCGAAAGGGATGTAGTTTGATGATATATTATTATTATAATAGTATGTATACACTAAATAAACTAATATAGTTAGTATGTATATTGATTTTGGCAATTTTCTCAACAAAATTAGGAGTGGGTGTTTACATAATATTAATTCATTCTCTAGAATTCGTAGTAATACGATAGTTCCGAATACGGTACTACAATCACTTTTGTTCTGATATTGAACTTGACCATGGACTTTAGGAATTTATGACGGCTGACCTAAATATCAGGTGTAAACATAATTCGACCAGTATTACGGTTGATTTACTTCATATATATGTGTTTTTCAATTTTAATTGCCTCTTTAATCACATACTTGGTTCTGAGTGCGAATTCATCTAGTCACTCGAATGGTCATGGATACAATAGTAACCTGTCACGTGAACATTTGCGGATTGGAGGTTTTCTAGATGTGTGATTGCATAGTTAAATGATAATAAATATTCTCGCTTAGCCAAACGACGCATGTGACTTTTATTTTATTTAACGTATAGCGAGAAATTATGTATTTATTAATAGGAAACAATACACTAAAGATACGCTTAATTCAATAAAAATTTCTCAGTATGCTGATGTGTAAGATTAACCCATTAACGCCGAGATGATCAGAATT
Organism: Automeris io; assembly: GCA_036320925.1. Lineage (NCBI taxonomy): Eukaryota > Metazoa > Arthropoda > Insecta > Lepidoptera > Saturniidae > Automeris > Automeris io. The sequence continues at coordinate 16,670,271 of JAUDJH010000008.1, read as the reverse complement.
TTTACTATCTTTTCAACGTGTTTATTTATTATGTTATCGAACCAAAAAATAGTGCAATACCTCTATTCCGACGCGAAATTTAATGCTCTTTCAGAATCTGAGCTCAAAACTTCGATTAGATACCGAGAAAAAAAAAGCCGATTTAAACGTGAAAAACGTGAAAATTTTCACGTTATATTTTTTGGTCCGATAACATAATAAATATACACGTTGAAAAGTTAGTAAAAGATCTGATCATCTCGGCGTTAATGGGTTAAAGCAGACAGATAAGAAAAACGATAACAATAATATAAAAAAAAAGAAATATTAATTGACTTAACGGGTAATATCGGCAACACATGTTGTACAACTCAAGGTGCTAATATCAGATTATTATGACCGAATTGATTATTATTATTTTGATTGAAATTATTTTCTTCCTTAAGTTAATTATAGGAGGCTGAAAGGCTTGCAAAGATAGGTAGCTTAAACGCAAAAAATATTAATATATTACCAGATTTCTCAGAATTGCTAACAAAATATAAAAATAAATATTATGAAATATGGAAAGTTTACTTTAATGAAATATCGAGAGAGAAAGGGATCTGGTATAAAACTTTGCAAAGCGAACCTCCTCGTATACCCTGGTTTTCTGGAACAACTTTGTGCAGGAAGTTGGTGTCAGTGGCACACAGACTAAGATCCGGACACATTCCATCTAATAAATTTAAACATCTTATGAAACTCAATAATTCTCCACTGTGTGTAAATTGTGGAATCATAGATGATATCCACCATTTGTTGATGGAATGTGTCCGATCTGACCTGTGAGGGAGGCGTTTGTGAGTGCCTTTGCTCTGAACAGACTTGACATCGGGATGTTTAACAAAATCTTAACAGAACTATTATCTGATGAGGCGTCTGGCCTGTTCAGATCAATGGCCCCATATGTTATATGTTAGGTATTTCTGTATTAGGGTACGATGGGGCTGACATACGTACACACGTAAAAGTCCCTTAAATAAATAGAACAAAAAAAAAGAATAAGTTAATTATATTTAAAATATTCACAGAATTTTCCTTTAATTTGACCTTTTCAGTTTAATTATTTATTTATTTACTTTTTACAGGGTTGCCAGTGGCCCGGTACAATAACTCATTTACACAACACATACACAGTTACAATCAAAAATGTACAGTTCCTATTGCGGCATCCACAACATACGCCAGAGTGGCCTGTTTATTTATACTATATTATATTATATCATATCAATGGTAATTGATGTCAATTAAAGTCAAGACTATTCTTATGTGCATCTTTCCACAACCCGAAGACCTTTCCCCTGAATCCCAGCATGGAGTCCGCAAACAAATCAACCGAATCTCCAAGAAGATTGTAGGCCCGAGACAATCTACACAAAGCACTGTTGACTCCGAGGTTTGTTCGCTCAAAAGGTGGGTGAAAAAGAGAAACGGCTCGTTTGGAATTTTTCAAAATTTTTAGAGCAGTTGGGTTTAATATCTAAATACAATTAAAAATATCTAAAAATAATTGGAAAATTATAACATCATATGCTTGTGGTGACGTAGATGATAAGTGACCGTTATCCATGCGCGATAATGTGAATGGTCATAAGCTCGTATCCCGGCACGTACCTCTGGGTTTTTCCAGATTGCGTACGGATTTAGACACCAAATGCTTACCGGTGAACGGAAACATCACGAGGAAATACCTATAGCATCTAATGGAAATGTAATTTGTAAGTGCCCTCGGTATGGCGCTCAGCTGCGCTACTGATCTTGTTGGTCACGATTTATAAGCGCAAAATGGATACATCCGGAAATGCATCGCGGCTCACCTCGAAAGCAGTAGCGTTCATTCAATAGATCCATGCAAGCGCTGCATGCCCTGACAATAAATAAGTCTTGACTAAGTTCCTTAAAGTTAAACAAAAAAAAAGAAACCATTTATATTAAAATCTATTCTATATTCATGCCACCTATCTTTTCTATGAAAGCAATATAATATTAACTATCATAATATAATATTCAAATTAATTATGCCAATTCTGCCTACCTTATCCAAATAGCCTATGCACGTCACTGCTCGAAAGGGATATAGTGGGACGATATTTTATTATAACTTAAGTATAGAGAGCTTACGATATTCTTTCAGAACACAATCAATGTGTAAGTCATTTATTTAAAAAAAACTATTTTGAGGTTAAAAATCTTGCAAGCCGCTAGCGAAAGTCGATAAAAATGTTCATAGCGCTAAGACATTGTCGTTTATAAACGAAAAAATGACTTGTAACAACTTAATAACGCTATAGTAACAGAATATAGATCTAGTTCGTTCATAAAATAGCCATTTCCTGTCTTAAAAATATACGGTTATAATTTATATGGCACGTCACCATGATGAGGTTGTCAAACTAGACATAAATAAACTGATTTTATTACAACAAAAATTAGGTTGAGATCATCATTATTGTTTAGAGTTCCGCAGTGTATAGAATCTACATAATTTAAATAAATATTTTTTTGTCTTTATTCCAGTGATTTTACGTTACAGATAATTTATTACCAACAAAAAAAAAAGTTAAGGTGGGCTTAAAGAACACTTCGGGTTCTATGAGATGGAGGAGGTGTATGGTGTCCGGCGCATCGCCTGGGAGAGAGGTTTCGGACGGGTGGGCTTTACTCCTTCCCCTCCCTGAGAGGTAGCCTCAACAAAGTTTTTTGTTCCCTGGGCGTCTGGATGAATTTGGCTTCCTAGGCGCGGGTGGAGCAATCAGAGGGACATCCCATGGGTTTTTAGTCAGTAAGAGTCTGACACACCGGGGTCGCTGCCCTCACAGCGTCCCTGATTGTCCTATGCAGGATTTTCCCCCGGGATACAAAAAAAAAACGCTTCGGGTTCTAGCATTCGCCGTGCGGTTACGACGTACCGCTTTGTATACGTTTTAGCAGGTATATTGTTTTAAGTTACATGTTTTGCTATTTTTATTGTTTTATTTTTATTTATTGTCTTTTGATAAGATTAAACGTGGCCAGGGCCCTTCACGAAAACCGGCGCCGCAGACCTCCTCTGCGTCCACTCCGGCGTTTCTTCTCAAGGTAGTCGCTTCCGAAACGCTAGTCCATCACCGTTAGATTTTGTATTCTGGCTGGCGGCCCCAGTCGAGGTTCGTACCCACAAGGGTGCCCTTGCGTTGCCACCCAACCCATAAATTTGCCGGCTGAGAACCTCAGTGTTCGCCCTCTCACCCGGATTAGTTGTAAAGGTCTATCCCGGCCATCAACGTATTACACAGTTCGAAAAAAAAAAAAACCTTTCTTTGTGGTTTTAAGTTAACGGAGTGCCCATTTCACCATGATTATGCGTTTTTGTCTTTTGTATTTTCTCCTTTTCTGTGTGTTTTTTATGTTTCTCTTTATTTTAATTTTTATTTGAGGCGAAATATATACATTTCTTTCCATATCTATACTAATATTATAAAGCTGAAGAGTTTGTTTGTTTGTTTGTTTGTTTGTTTGTTTGAACGCGCTAATCTCAGGAACTACTGGTTCGAATTGAAAAATTCTTTTTGAGTGGAATAGACCATTTATCGAGGAAGGCTTTAGGCTATATAACATCATGATGCAATTATTAGGAGCGAAGAAATAATGGAAAATGTGATAAAAACGGGCAAAATTATTCATCCTTGAGGGCTTCCATTGCGTGCGCTGCAAAAACGGTTCAAGATACCAAAGATATATGTATGAAAGAATTATTCCTCTTAAAATGATCTAAAAAAATGTCCGCGACAGTATATGTCTATCTTTTAAGATTAAGTCACTAGAACCGTTTTTATGGTAAACAAATTTGGTCGAAATTAATGCATTATTTGTTAAGAGTTGTATCAACGTAATAATATTAATCTTTATCCAAATAAATGTGTTGTTGATTAAGAGTATTTAATTGTGAACAAAATTGTCTTTGACATCACTTAATTTCAATGAACATCTTAGAAGATATTACAAAACCTTACATAGCAAAACAACGTTTGCCGGATTAGCTATAGTGTCTTGATAACCGCGAAACTCGAGAACGGCTGAACCGATTTGACTGATTTCTTTTTTTTTTTGTGTTTGTTGAAGTCTGGGGAAGGTTATAACAGAGAGAAGATTTTAAAAAATTATCTGAAAAAGACTAAAAACAACACTTTTCTATATTCTCATACAAAAGATTTGTTATAAGTCAATTTGAACTTTAACACCATAGCATAAAGTTTAAATGTTAGTGGACGGGTTCCGGGAAGGCAAAACAATTATTGAGTGACGTATAAATATTAATGTCAATATTTGTCAATTTTTATACATATAGCATTAAGGCCAGGTTCCTTCAAACAATTTTCAAAAAACAGCCGACAGACCAATAGCTGTTAACATTAAAAAAAACAATGTGACTTTGTTTTAGAGAAATAGGGCAGAACAAGGTCTGCCGGGACAGCTAGTATATATATAAAGACGTCCGAATGGTCGTGATTTACGAAACTGTGAATAAAAAATCCTGAGTAATATTATGTAATAGGGCTGATATTTTTACTCGACTATCTTTTTTGCTGGTATTCCGGGGAAAAATTCTGCATAGAACCGTCACGGTAGCTGTGAGGGTGGCGTTCCTGGAGTGCTGAATTTCTTATTCTTCTTCTCTAGTTAAGTATTTACATAGCTTGACAATGATTTTAAAGACGCCATCATTTTCGGGATTTTGTCGCTTACGACGTTCTTCTTACAAATTAGTTTTATAATTTAATGTGACGATCGCTTAATTTACGATTGAAAACCATGAACCGAATGTTAATGACATCGAGATCAACGTACGATTTTGATAATAAAATATTTATTAGGTTTTTGTACTAGATTAGATATATCCAAATTGGTCGATATTTCATGTTATTCAACTCAGAAAAGTTCACCTAAAATTCACACTACCTGATCGTAAGTAATGCGCAGTTGCGTGTAGTCAATGTCCTCAAGGGTAGCCCGTGTAATCAAATAATGATGTCCTAGCTGGTTTGGCCACGGCGACTGTTTCAACAACGATTAAGAAAATCGAGGTCCAGTTTACGGAAACAGTCAATTGCGCAGGAGATATTTAAGTGCATAACTGGACGCGCTGCCAGAAAAGCACTCTCTCGTCCGAGCTCCCTCAGGCCCAATGGAATGGAGAACCAGTATGATCGAGAGGGAGCGGGATGCAGGTTTGGTCGAGTTTTCCTTCTCTGAACACCAGGCTGAATTGCGGTGTTAAAGAGATACCTTAGTCGCCTTTTGTGACACCTCAGCAAGAAGTGAGGGGTGCTATTCTATTCTGCCGGCAGCAGAGACGTGCATAGGATATTTGGATAAGGTAAGCAGATTCACATAATTAATGTGAATATTATATAATGATAATAAATATTATATTACTTTCATAGGAAAGATAGATGGCGTGAAAACAGAATAGATATTAATATAAAAGTTTCCTTTTCTTGTTTAAACAAAACCAATTTACACAAGGCTTATTTATCGTAAGGGCATGCAATGCTTTCATGCATCTATGGAATGAACGCTACTGGCCGGCAGCCACCACGACTAATATAAATATAGCAAACGTGTAATCAAATATGCAGGCTACGTTCGGAAGGTGATTTATTTTTTGTAAATACCTATTGACTTGCTTTTACCTGTTGCGTTACGGGAGCAGCTTCCATACCTCTGATTGTGTATATACCTAGAGACATTTAGTAGTGATATATCAGAGCCGGCATAACAACGATGACTGTCATTTAATTCCCATCCCTTGGTAGTCATTGTTGTTCTTTGGCTGTTCACTACTTTCTATCGGGTGTGTTGAGTTCCTTTGTCAAATCAATATATATAAAAAAAAATCCCGAATCCCGGCACATATCTCTGTGTTTTTTATTAGTAAATACAGATTAGGCCACCTTATGCTTACCCGTGAAAGAAAATATCGTAAGGAAACTCGCATGATATGCTGTAGAAATGTCATTTGTAAGTGGCTTCAGATCAGCGCTACTGGACTCTTTGGGTGTAACACACAGGGGAATGTTCACACAACCTCTAATATATCTGTGATCACTCTGAATAATATATAAATATCACTATGAAAGCAATATAATATTTATTATTATAATATAACATTCAAGTTAATTAGGCGAATTTTGCCTACCTTGTCCAAATATCCTATGCACATCACTGCTGAAAGGGATATGTCGTTACGATATATTAATATTATTTATTCATGATTATTTCTTAACATTAATTAATCTCTGTAGACCGTGTTTTATTATTGTAATAATTTTTTTATATTATCCTGTTATATTCATTTCGTCCTTATCATGTCTCTTATAGATGTCACTGTTTCTTTTCTATATTTAGCCTAAATTTAGTTATTCGTAGAAATATTTTTTAACTGGTAATCTAGGAAAAATGTGGGAATAAAATAATTTGTTTCAAACGTAAATGAATCTAACTTAGTCCTTATTTATGCGGATGCAGGTAATCAATTAAGAAACTAAGTATTTTGACTCGTCAGCTCAAAGCTGATTGCCCTTTTCTTTGATGATAGAATAGAGATTAGATCCATATCGACCTTGTAAAGAGACCGGCCTTTATATCCGCTATCGAGTACCTAATCCATGACATTTAGACATTTTTTACACCAAGGTGAATTACGCGGAAATATATCATTAGGTTTTTCAGACACAGTTGCTTAGAAGACCTAGATTCTAGTTCCATTTTTTTTAATTACATAAAGTTAATCGATGGTTTAAAAATTAACAACTGCATCCCTACATAGTTTAGTTTAGTCAATGATATATTAAGTGCCATCTAGTGACTAAATTAGGAGTTATAAAAACACTTCATATTATGTTACAGCGCCATCTATTCTGTAATAGTAATAACTTTCTCACATGTTATCGGGTTTATTTGGATTTTTTTTAAGATATGTATCTTTTATCGTATATATGTATATTTTTATTATCTATGGATACATGATTGTTTTTTTTTTGTTTAGTACAGGTACAGTAGGCAAAAAAAGTCATCGGCCACTTGGATTATTTGCCTATTCTTGAAACCTGTTCCGAAAAAGGGTAATCGTGCCGACCCTGCGAACTATCGCCCAATCGCTATTACCTCAATCTTTTGCAAAGTTATGGAACGCTTAATTAATAAACAGCTCCTAACATACCTGGAACAAAACGATATCCTCAGTGATCGTCAGTACGGTTTCCGGAATAACCGATCTACTGGGGATCTTTTAGTGTATGCCACTCATTATTGGGGTGAAGCGATTGAAGGCCATGGGGAGGCTTTGGCTGTCTCCCTGGATATTTCCAAGGCATTTGACAGGGTCTGGCATGCAGGCCTTTTATGTAAGCTCCGATCCTATGGAATTCATAATGAACTCCTGTCCTGGATAACAGACTTCCTGAGTGAACGGTCTATTGGGGTAGTGGTTGATGGCTGCTCATCTGATCTCATGGCAATTAATGCCGGTGTTCCTCAGGGGTCAGTACTATCAGCAACATTATTCTTGCTTCACATCAACGATCTGCTAAAACCCGGTATCATTGGGTACGCAGATGATAGCACTGTTGTTGATAGATACTTGTCCAGGCCTCAGGCTGCTTCAATCGAAATCTGCAAAGAGAGGGAGGCGATGGTTCGGCGTGTTGATACGGCCTTAAATTTCGTATCCGATTGGGGTGATGCGAACCTGGTCAGGTTTAACGCGCTGAAGACGCAGGCCTGTCTCTTCTCCGCCAAACGAAGCCCTTTCGTCTTGGCTCCTACTTTCCAGGGTGTTAGCGTACCATTGGCTGATAGCCTCGAGCTTCTAGGCATGGACCTAACTCCGGACCTTAACTTTGGGCGTTCGATTGAAGCTAAGGCTAAAACAGCTGCTCGGAAACTGGGGGTTCTTTTCAAGGTTAGGCGGCATTTTACGCCGACCCAACTTCTTAACCTGTATCAGGCGCAAGTTCGGTCGTGTGTGGAGTATTGCTGCCACCTTTGGGATGGTTCCGCCAAACACCATCTGGCTGCTTTGGACTCAATTGATCGCCGAGCTCGGCGACTCATTGCCGATGAGGCTCTTACGTCGCGTAAACTACTCAGTTTGGAACACCGGCGTAAAGTGGCTTGCCTTTCAGTTTTCTATAGACTATACTCTGGAGAGTGTGCGGCTGAGTTGTATGATTTAGTTCCCCCCTCCCCCTTCTACCATAAATTGACGAGACGCCGTGCTGGTTTGCACCCTTTTGTAGTTGACATTCCTGCTGCTCGCACTAAGCGATTTGCCTCCTCCTTTTTGCTGCGTACCGCGAAGGAGTGGAACTCGCTTCCTGCGTCAGTGTTTCCGGCGTCTTATGACATGGGAATCTTCAAACGTCGAGTGAATCGGTTTTTGCTGGGTGAGCGCGCTCCATCGTCGGCCTCATCATCACTTTCCAGCAGGTGAGATTGAGGTCAAGCGCAAGCCTGTATATAATAAAAAAAAAAAAAAGTTTTTCTTACTACGAGATATGAAATTCCACTCCAATTCATTATATTCACTTAAATTACAGTATATTTTCATAATATAATACATTTTTGACTAAATAATTTAAATATATCTCTTGGTATTCATATTTGTTTTAAAAAATAGCAAATCGGGCGCAAAAAAAGTCATCGGCCACATATCATTTCTTAACATCCTACTTATGTTTCGACGCTTAATCGATGGCAATCAAGTGAATTTTGTGCATAAAGGGATGTTATTCTTGGTGGGCCAAGGCAATACATTCTCCAGCTGAGCTTTTTTATATTCAATATTATTTTTTGCTTTAATCAAGGACGTGTTGGCTTAAAGAGGTAAGTGTTAAGATTCTCGGCCTAACCATTCTTTTTTTCACATATCAATAATTGTTTAAAATAATTGGAGTGTCATATTATTACTTCCCACACGTACTCACATGAAAAAAAAAAATAAGCGCTTTACTACGACCGGTACAGTATTCAACAAATCAAGATTTGGCCGGCCCTCCAAAATAAATCGACGATTGCGCAATATCATAACCCGAGAAATAAAAAGAGACCCGAAGATTTCTGTTCCAAAGATAACAACAAATATTGTGGAATCAATTGGAGTGTGTATAACGCCACAAAATGTTAGAAATATTCTGCAGAAGGATGGATACCGTGGTCGAGTGTCGCGAAGAAAGTTCGTCGTAAGTAACAAGAATAAATCGAAGCGAATGCAATTCGTGAATGATAAAATAGATAAGCCGCAAGAGTACTGGAGCAAGATTATTTGGTCAGACGAGAGTAAATATAACTGTTTTAGTCGAAAAGAAGAGTTACCTTTTGGCGTCAGAAAGGCACAGCGCTTGAGCCTAAAAATCTTACGCCAATTGTCAAACATGGAGGTGGAAGCGTTATGGTGTGGGGCTATATGATTGCTTCTGGAGTCGGAAAATTAATTTTCATCGATGGGAAAATGGACTAGTATATATATAAAAATATCTTATAAAATAATTTGATGTCAAGCGCCCGTCAACTAAATATTGAAGCGGACTTCGTGTTTCAGCATGATAATGATCCGAAGCATACTGCGTGCAGTGTGAAGGACCGGCTCTCCAGAAATGTTCAGAGTGTACTCGAATGGTCAGCGCAATCTCCAGATCTGAATCCGATCGAGCATTTGCGGGAAAATTTGGATTCAAAAATACACGAGCACTCTATCACCAATATCGCTCAGCTGAAATCAATTATCAATAAATGAATGGGAGAAAATTTCGGCGGATGTGACCAAAAAGTTAGTGGAATCCATACCAAGAAGGCTGCAAGCAGTTCTTATAGCTAAGGGATATGCCATAAAATATTAATTATTTTCAATATGATGATAAATTGGACCAATTCTCAATCAAGTGTCATTAAATTATACGTGGCCGATGACTTTTTTTGCGCCCGATATGCAATTTCTTTTAAATAAATATGAATACCAAGAGATATATCTGAATTATTAAGTCAAAAATGTATTATTTTGTGAAAATATACTGTAATTTAAGTGAATAAATTGAATTGGAGTGTAATTTCTTATCTCTTAATAAGAAAAACTTCAAGAATAGGAAAATAATCCAAGTGGCCGATGACTTTTTTTGCCTACTGTATATAAGTATCAAGTTATAACTTTGTATCTTTTTCGGGCATTTACAAAACTTACATCATTTGAAAGATTCTGTTCTAAATAAACAAAAAGTAAATACAGCTACTAAAGCTAAAGATAATCCGTGATTTTGTCCATGAATATTCGTTTTTCTAAAGCACTACAACTCTGCTAATAACAAAAGGGACAACTCGATAATATTTATAAACAATTATAATTGTACTCAGTTGATTAAAAGTTTGTTTTTATTTGAATTTTTCATATCATAACTCATCACTTATTATCTTTTTTATAAGCATCGTAAAGATTAGAAAATTACACATTTGGCAGACTTATTGAGGTCTATCGATTTACTATAAATTACCAGGCATGACCTCACGTTAGCGATGGGTCATTGGAGTTTTAGACGCAGCATTCATTATGGTCAAAATCCCGTCAGATGATATTAAACCTCATCAATTACTACTTTGTATTTTTTTTAATGCAGACAAGTCTTGAAACAACTCTAATCATTATTCCGTTATAAGGAAAAAGTCTTCAACAGTCTATCTCAATTTACGTGTCAATAATAAGAATTGATTAACTCGCTATTTAAAATATTAATTGCACTTAAAAAAGTTTTAAACAAATATAACTTGAAATAATCATATGTAAACTTCCATACACCATCCCATATTTTTGGGAGTCGAAGCTGCTCGCGTCCGTAGGCTTTACCCTAGTTTCCCTACACGTGACTCCAGGGTGGTGCTAAACGAGCAGCAGCGAGGTGGTAGAGCGCCGGTGCCCGCCTGGATCGCAACCACAGTACACGGGTGTAAAGTCCGTCATAGTGACCAGTTTCGGCTTGTCGCGTTTCGGGATCAGCTTGTGTATATCCAGTAGCTCATATACCTAGAGACCTTCAGTCGTGGTATATGTGGGCCGACATGACGATGTAGACTATCAATGGATTTTCATCCTTTGATAGTCGCTTTCGTTTTTGGATTACACTGTACTTACCATCAGGTACTCTGTAGTCACTATGTCGAGCCAGTGTAAAAAAAATACACAGATTCATTTTAATAATAATATGTCGTCACGCTATATCCCTTTCGGGGTGAGCAAAGATATATTAGCCTTTGTAACCAATTTGCGCTTATTTGTCGTGCCCAACGTGACCAGTAGTGCAGCTGATTGCCGTTTTCAGGAAACTTACTCATGGTATTTCTGTTACACGACATGCGGGATTCTCGTGATATTTTCCTTAGTCTAGGCTAGGCAAATTCTCTCACTCTTTCTTTTGCCGAGTCATTGGGCCGTGGAATGATCTTCCGACGAGAATGTACTCATCGTCTTATGATACGGGGTGCTTTAATATGATCGTTGCAACTATGGATAGTTTTTTTTTCTGTTAATAGTTGTTGTCGTATTTGTGCTGCACAATGCTTATCATCAGGTGTGGCACGGTCACTATACCGAATCAGAAACAAAAACAAAAAAGACTACTGGGAAGAATTAATTAAATGCATTGTTGCCGTAATAAAATTAGTTTGTACAAACATCTGGAAAGTACCCAAAATTATAGAAAAGAAAGAATACGTTAATATAATAGTCTATGACACTGTAGAGGTAAAAGTTAGACCACACTGCATAGGTTCTAAATGGAATCGAGAAGAAGGAGAAAGGTTAATCAACTTATCTGAGTTGTCGACGCACAATCAGTAAGTAATAATATAATGAGCGAAAAGATATCCTTGTACAGCTGTAACGGCACCACATTTTATGGGAACGACCAAAATAAGCAATGTGTTTCTTTAAAACCTGGTAAATTTGGGTTAAATCTAAAAGCCTCTATTGCCATGAAAAGCTGTATGGTATTCCAGCAAATATTCTATGATATTTTTAAAATAAACAAAAGCTCCTCCTATTCTGTTTTAATTTATTATATAGTCGACTGTATATGGTTTAATTATTCTCCATTAGTGTCCGCACTGTAATATGATAAAAAATAAAGTTGGCCATATCAGTTTTTTTTAGTACTACAGTAGCCGATTTAGTATTGCGTGGTAGTATTGTAAAGATAACGGTTTGCTTAATAAAGTCGTTCGAAATGGCAAGGTGACAGAAATGGAATACATCAGGATGTTCGTCTTGTTTTTTATTCGCGTAACATAAGGTCATTACACTGATCCGTATTACAATATTATGTAAATTATTTACTGATAATATAAATGTTTCATTTATTGTAGATAGTAAAGAATTAGCTCCATTGTAATATGTATCTAAATTCATTAATAAGTCTGTTTAAGAAGTTTTATTTGTTTTAAAATGATTAGTAATACATGGAGCCATATTTTCATGATCTATGCAAAATCTTGTAATATCAATAGAAATGAAATATTTTATTTTGTTTATCTAATATTTTGTATTGTTTTGTTTGTGTTTTTCTTTATTTTATGTTTTTTCTTTATTATTAAAAAAATTGGTTTTCTTTTTGTTACTGTTCCTATCCGTGTGTTACTCGTATTTTCATTTTTATTTCCTTCTGTGTAAGTAGTCTCCACTTTTAAATATAGTTTCATTTGCAATGTAACTTGTTCATGTCTTATATATTTATGTATTTGTTAATGTAGACTATGTAAGTGTTTTTTTTATAAATAAATATATAACTTATATTTATTTATCTTAAATTGAACATTATGTAAATAATTATGAGTTGAAATATATCCTAATAATGTAATAATTTTATACTTAGTACAGTTTTAAAATATTTAATAGTTATTGCATTATACTGAAAAAAATATGTGTAAGAGATTATCAGATTTATGATTTCCTTGAATGTTATCCCTTTTTTTAAGAGATGCTGTTTCGTACAACATCATATCGTTTTCTACTTTATTTCTAGCTTCATCTACAACAATTTTAATTCCTTGCTTTATCTTACCAGGCTCTTTTTTATCATCCTTGTCTATATTAATTTCCTGATTTATATTAAACACATTCTTTGGATTTAATCTTTGTGTTTTATTATCATTCTTTTCTAGACCTATATCGCTCTCTTGATGACTTACTACGCCACGAAAGTTCACAATTACCGTTGGCTTGATAACCATTTGGGATTCACGGTTGCCAATTTGGCTGTGGCCTGTCATCGTGTTTGAGAAAGTCATGTATCCAGTAGAATTTGTTTCATTACCTATATTTTCATTTTCTTCATTTAATTTTACCTTATTTTTATCTGTTGGGCGCGGACGTTTGTCTTTTTTAGGTTTCTGTGTCGTTTTAGATTTGTTCGTGTTTATATAAACTATCACTTCCTCTTTAGGAGCGGCGATTATTGAATGTTCGCTAATGCTCTCAATGCTTTTGGGGTAACGGTATTGGAGTGATGGCATTTCGATTCTGTCGTTTCTTCTTGGCAAAAATTCTATGTCGGTCGGCAGTTCCTCGTTTTGGAAGTTATACCGTTCGTAATTTTGTGTAAGCTTATTGTCCTCTTGGTTCAAGTTGTTTGGATTCGCGTGGATTCGTAACGACTCTAAAACGTCGTGGAATAAAGAACGTTTTTCATGTTTAGAAGTTATCTCTTTATTTGTGATAGGATTTCCACTGCATAATATTATCATATACGTCACGCATATGAAACACTGCATCTGTAGAAATAAAAATAATAAAATATATTATATTTATGGACAATTATATACATCGATCTAGCCTCAAAATAAACTTAATCTCATACTATAGGTACAAGACAAAGATATACATACTTTAACAGAAAAATACTAGTGCCCGACCGAATCTTCGGCCGCGTCTTCAGCATTAGCCAGATTTTGGCAAGTTGTGACGTCATTTTTAATCTCTACGAGTTGTTTTTGTACATCAACATTTAATTTATATTTAAGTTTTCAAATCACTATATTTTTCACTTTTAGTCAATATTGAACAGAATTCTTTATAATTTTAAAACTTTCAGCTTCAGCTCGATTCGACTTGATTGGATACTTTTAAAAGTAATAACAATCAGCCGTAATTTGCCCAATCCAACGTAGTCTTGAGTTTCTATTTGTGTTTTTTTCGAGGCAATGGCATCCTAACTGCTAGTAGATATCCTGTAGTTTCTTTTCCTGTTTGGCTGCTCAAGTCGAAGCTCGTACCCACAAGGTTGTCTTTAAGTTGCCACCCAACCCAGAAATTGGCTAGCCGAGCATCTTAAGTGTTCGCCCTCTTCGCCCTGTGAAATTGTAAAGGTCTCCCTTGGCATACAGAAATTGTACTGACGAAAAAAATCTTCGTTTGAAACTTTCTAGAAACCTTAAGCTTAAATTTAGTTAGGTCCATTTAAAAGTTTTACCAAATGTATTTTTTTTAGCTTGTAGTGATCATGGCTTTCTTTTGGACACTAATAATTATAAAACCATGACTCACGATAATTTAAATTGCTTATCACAGAAAAAAATACTGCTACCGAAACTCGAACAACTTTTAGTGTCACAGGTATGGTTACTATAAATTATGCTATCATGCCTTTATAGTATAAATATGTATTTGAAAACTAGTATCTATTAATACATGTAATATAACATCGTTTAGTTTAATTGATGTCTATTGATTATTGTTCTTTTTATACAAATTAGTTAGTGTGATTTTAGATACAGGAAAGGTTTAAAACAATTCTAATCCGTGCAAATTGGTTTGTACTCGTAAATTATGAAGACAAAATGTCAGGGTTAAAATCCGTACAGTATAATAATATTTATTACTATCTCTTCTGAAATGATTATTGATCTTGATCCAATTACGGACTTCAAGCCTTTTAATGTATACGTTTGTCTATCTTTAATATAACTTGTTTAATTTTATTCAGTTTTGTGGATGTCCAGTCCTAGTTTATATCGAACCGAAATCAATGCGCAGTAACGCGGATAGTCATAGCAGGTGGCAGGTGGCTCTGGAATTTTCCATATTACTTATAGGTTTGGTCACCACATGCTCTCCGGTGAAGAAAAATATCGTGAGGAAGCCCGCTTGGCATCTAATAGAAATGTCATGTGTACTAGTGCTGTGAGGACTGCGATTAGCTGCGTTACTGGTCATTTTGGGCACGACATATGTAAAGTGGATATAGCCACTAATGTATCTCTGCTCACACCGTAAGGGATATACCTTGATGATATATTTTATCATATATACATTTAGAAAATAGACCAGTCTTAGAACTTTGTTGCATTTAAGCTATAAAAATATGTTTTATAGTAACGAACCTTATTGCTATATAAAATTCACAGATAGGTCAAAAGAACAGAAGAAGGTTAAATGGATAAACTTGCCTTATTAGATTTGAAGATAGCAGGACGGTCACCTTCACTCGTCTGGAAGACGCGAAACAGTACACTGAGCTCTAGGAATAGGGAATCGCCTATGGTTGACTGAACTCTCCTGAACCCAATCAGGCGTTTGCCAACGTTTTGTTTGAGCTTTTAAAGCTTTAGTTTTATTTTAAAAATAAAACCTTTATCAGATTTTCTCTTTTGCGTTTCAAATTCTTGGATCCTGAATAGTTAATCGTAGGCTATACATGTATTTGTTCGCTTTTGGATTTGAAAGAACATGGAAAAAGAATTTTTCAAGCTTATTTTGTTCTATTGTTTTTTTTTTTTGCATCTGTGGCATTTCTTGATACTTATTTATTTATTTAATTATTCACAAATCTACAGTATATAATTTCATTAATACAGGAAAACAAGCAAAAAATCTGATTAACCAACATTGATTTGTATAACAAGGTTATGTGAGAGCATTAAATGCGATTCAAATAATTGTTGTGAAATAACAATGTAAAAGTTATATATGGAATGTGTAGTGTGATTGTGTACTTTGTGTATGTCACTTAGTGTGTGTGTATAAATGTGTATGTTAACTGTCCCTGTCCGAAAACGGCCCGATAGCCTCGACTACTTCCTTCCTAAAGGACCCGCAGCTCTCGTGGAAAATATCCACATGTGGTGTTCTCGTGTTGTATGTGTGCACACATCTAGCAAGTGTAGCCTGACAGGCGTAGTTAAAAATAATACAAAATGAGGTGTCCTTTTTAAGACTAGACAGTACTTTAAACTATCGCAACTTCATAACCTATATCAGGCACAGGTGCGATCGGGTGTGAAGTACTGTTATTACTTTTGAGACGGCTCTGCTGAATATCAATCAGCCCCTCTGGACTCGATTAATTCTAGGGTTTATAGATTTGTAGCGACGACTCTTTTACTGAGGTTAAAATGCAAAACATCAAGTATCGACGTAAAGGAGCCTGATACGCAGTCTTTTACCTGTTGCACAATAGAATGTATTGACAAGAGTTACATTTCCTGGTCCCACTAGCCCTATTTTACCATAGAAGCGCTAGATATCGTGTCATAGACTATCCATATGTCGTGGACGTTGCCTAAATCTACACGAAAAGATTAGCTTCTATATTCATCATGCGAACGGCTAAGGAGTGGAATATGCTTCCAGTGGTCCTATCTCTACGTTCTCATGACTAGAAAACCTTCAAATGAAGAGTGAATAGGCATTTTTTGAGCGGACGCGCTCCATCGTCGGCCTCATCTTCACTTACCACCAGGGGTAATTGAGGTTAAGCATCCACATGTAAATCATTAAAAATAAAATAAATTTTGGAAATTAACTTGCGACAGAATATCAAAATTTCATGTCATTATTATTAAAAACACATTGTGGGCTACATTTTTGACATATCTATGTAGTTTCTTTATGTTTTCTTATTATGTACACTATAATCACAGTACTTACATAAGTTCAAAACCCATCACAATGACACAGCTCCACATGTACTATATGACATCAGCGGGTGTATATTCAGTTTCTTCCCATTTCCTTAAAAATCCTTAAAATTCCTTAAAAGAGATTTTTTTAGGACATATTCAGATACTCATAAGGAAGATGTCCAAGGGGTATGGAACTTTTATCCAATATATCACAGCCTCGCCAACATCATTCACCGGGCATGATCTCAAAATGTGCTTAAGGACTGCCTGACGACTAAAAAGCATATAAGAAACAGTCAATAAAAGTTAATTAAAAAGTTAAACTCATTATAAACTTTTTAACGGGTTTATGCGCGAAGAAACTTAGTTTTTATCAAGAGCAAAAGCAGGTGGAGTAAGTAACTTTCCGCTCCCGTGGAACTCTCTATGGCCGAGTCTAGTCGTGACCGTGGCCTGTGTAACCAGTTTGAACCGTCGAGCAATAATTAAAAGTAAATTTCTTTGCGAATAAAATCATATAAAGTTTTTAAAACTTTTTAACCAAAGGTACAGAACTTCTGTCTTGAATTAAAAAGCAACTTGTAGGGAACTTCTGGTTTTTAACGTCCGGAACTGGGAGCATCGCCTCTATATTACTAAAATAGAACCTCGCAAAATGGACCTTATTAAAAAGCCATAAAGCTTTTAGTACGAATAAAGTACTTGCAATTTATGTCCAACACAATTACGCTAGCGTGTGAGACTACGTTTTTTAGTTTTTTTTTTACATTATTACGATAATAATGGTGGCAATTATTGGTAATGTTACCCTATTATTTAAAAAATCAAGTATTTTTAAACTATGAATAAAATATTTAACATTCTTATTCATGCATTATAATTATTATATTCCGTGGCGATAATCATGAGTATAAAACTTATAGTGACAGAAAAAAAAATGTCAGGAAATCATAATTATTACGTTAATTTTGAACACTGCCATCTATTGGATGTAAGTAGAATGACAGAATATTTAACTCTATTAGTGTTGGTATGTAAAAGTTATGGCAGTAGTACTCGACTTTTACAATAGATGGCGCTTCCAACCATATTGCAAATAAATGTTGAATGTAGGGCTTTGTTGGTGAAGTGACTGTGTTGCCCATAAAACCCTATTAGAATATCAGCGCTGCAGAGTCTAACACTCTGTAGCAAAAGCTGAGACAGGGCCCTTATCGGCGGCGGCATACAGTTTTTTTTTATATTAATTTTTGTTCCTATTTCTCCTTTTTTCATGTGCCATTTATTTGTATTACGTCGTTTTGTTATGGCTGCTGCCGATTACATTTTTTCTTTCTTTCATTATTATTAAATTATAATTAAGCCTTTTATATAAAATAATTTAAAAATATCTTTATTAGTTATAAAATAATGATGGACATAAATCATAAACTTAGGTGGCGCGCCGACTAAGAGAAGTTCTAGATGGATGGGTCTTTTACACCCACCTCCTCCTAGCGAGGAAGCCTTATCAAGATTGTTTGCCCCCCGGGCTTCTAGACAAATTCAGATTCCTAGCCCTAGGTGGAGCGATTAGAAGGACACACCAGGTTCTTTGCCGTCACAGCGACCCTGATGGTCTTATGCAAGCCTTCCCCTCAGCAAACCCAGAGGGGGCGATTCCAAATAAAAGGTATGATACTAAAAATTATATTCTTCATATTTTAATACAACTTAGCTAAACCATTAGCAGAACGGATATGAAATCCCATTTGACATGAATGTAGAAATCGTTAAGGAATTCGTGATCGAAGGTTACAGAGAAGTTTGCTCGATTTCGGGGGTTCTTTAGTCCCTAAACGGCGGGTCATTACATCCCCACTTCGCCCCCCATTATTTTCCTTGTCGCGAGGTGAAACGTGACTTGAATCTACTCTTAGACCGGTTTTTCATTCACCGTTAACGATAAAAATACTGTTTCCTTGTACCAAAACGGAGCCAAACAGGCTCAGCTGATGGTAAGTAGCTCCTGACGAGTGCAACCGTTTGTAACATCAAAGACACTATTATCGTTCTGCCGTCTTAGAAGTATAAGAGGTAAAGGAATTTAATATATACAGCCATGTAATAATACGGATTTTAATTTAAATTATTTATATTAATTTAAAACATATTTATTATAAAAGATGTATTATGAATATATTAGGTCCTTACATATGAAATTGGCGTTTTTCGTACTGGCCACTTTAATCACAAATTTCTCCTCTTTGGTAAGGAATTCCAAATTCAAATTTGTACAGCTATAGACTCATGTATTTGTGCTTCGATGATCGTCATTCATTTGTTTTTTTCTGTTTGCCTCACTCATTTTACAAAATGGAAAACTTAAAATATTGCATTATTTACGAGTACGAGTTCCGCCGTGGCACTAGTGCTGCGGAAACAACTCGAAGGGTGAATGATGTGTATGGCGGTCGTGTTGCAAAAGAAAACACAGTTCGTTTTTGGTTCCAACGTTTTCGTTCTGGAAATTTCGACCTGCAGAACAAGCCCCGTGGACGGCCTGAGACTCAAGTTGATAATGAAGAGTTGAAGGCTATTGTGGAAGCGGATCCATCGCAAACCACGTCCGAGTTAGCTGCAGGCTGCGATGTTAGTGATAAAACTGTTTTAATTCACTTGAAGCAAATTGGGAAGATTAAAAAGCTTGAAAGGTGGGTACCTCACGAATTGACTGAAGCAAACCGGCAAACGCGCGTCGACTGCTGCGTTACATTACTAAACCAGCACAATAATGAAGATATTTTAAACCGAATCATTACCTGTGATGAAAAATGGGTTCTTTACGATAATCAGAAGCGCTCAGCGCAATGGTTGGATCCTGGCCAGCCAGCCAAATCCTGCCCCAAGCGAAAATTAACCCCAAAAAAGTTACTTGTAAGCGTTTGGTGGACTAGTGCCGGTATTGTTCATTACAGTTTTCTCTAATCTGGCCAGACTATTACGGCTGATGTCTATTGTCAGCAATTGCAAACCATGATGGAAAAGCTAGCGGCTAAACAACCTAGGCTGGTCAATCGCTCCACGCCACTGCTGCTTAACGACAACGCTAGACCACACACTGCGCAACAGACGGCTACTAAATTAGAAGAGCTTCAATTGGAAAGTCTAAGACATCCTCCGTACTCCCCGGACCTTGCTCCAACAGATTACCATTTTTTTCGAAATTTGGATAACTTCTTGCAAGGGAAAAAATTCAACTCCGATGGGGCAGTCCAAATCGCCTTCAAAGATTTTATTGATT
The DNA here is from genome assembly GCA_036320925.1 of Automeris io. Lineage (NCBI taxonomy): Eukaryota > Metazoa > Arthropoda > Insecta > Lepidoptera > Saturniidae > Automeris > Automeris io. Next base: position 16,650,047 of record JAUDJH010000008.1, on the reverse strand, counting down.
CCCGTCCGACTGGTTTTTTTAGTAAAGGGATCAATGAACTACCTATGAGATGGCAAAAGTGCATAGAAAATAATGGTTCATACTTTGATTAATTAAATATATTATATTAAAAAATATTCGACTTTTTGTTCCTTCCACACAAAACGCCAATTTCATATGTAAGGACCTAATAATAAATGACTTGCAAATACTATTGTATATTGAATTAAGTACATAGTACTAAGATTTTTAGATAAGAATCCACCTGATCTGGCAAAGTTCGTACAGTTAATGAATGTCGTCTTGACTTTTATCTAAACCTCCTCTCCCTCCACCTCTGGTGTTAATCATATTCTGTCCTCTTTTAAAATATCAATAAACCCATTTATTTTTAATAATATATCTATTTTAATTGTCATCATTACATGTAAGTTGTATGGAGCGAATGTCACCATCAGTGTGTCCCGCGTTTGATTTATTTTGCGATAATTCCTAAGATAGTAAGCACTTATAAATATATGGCGTAAAAAGATTATCATAATTTTCATGATATGCCACAAACTAATTTTAGTTAATAAGGATTATTACTGTATTTGTTTAAATACCACTTTCATTATTGTATTATAGGTGACCACCCTAAACACGTATATTTGCGTTGTCTGTTGACATATAACAGAGAAATAAATAAGCTCACCATACATATCAAAGGGATTAGGGAGTGTTTTCGACATAAAATCTTAGTCGGTTTGACTTTTTAGAAATTTCCAACAGTTCTCGTCGTATTTCAACAAATTTACTCAAAATCTTAACAAATGATACTGTAAGCACTTCTTCATTAATTATTTCGTCTATTGGTGAAAACTGTATGAAAATCCAATTAGGAATTTTTGAGATTTGAACAAGCAGACCCGGCGGTGTTTTTTGTTTACAATCAGAGATGGGCAAAATGTAATCTGATTAATGATTAACGATTACAAAATTTAGTCGTAATTTAATTTTCTTGCTCTGTAATTATGATTAAATCTATTTAAAACATTATGAAATCATAAATGTGTATGTTATCTGGGATTCTGTAGTGTTTAAAACATAAATGAGTAAAATGCAGTCATATTAATGGTAAAAAACTTAAAATGTAATCGTAATCATTTTTATTAATCTGATTACAGTTTGCCCATCTATGTTTACAATATACTCGTATATGACGCTAAGTTAAAAAGAAGAAAACAGAATTTTACATTATTTAAACCGTGGCTTAAATTATAATCCGAATTGTAATAAGGTCTATATTGGCTTTAATCGATACGCGAAAGGTTTTTTTTTTATTTCAGGAAAATCTTCAATTGACCGTCTCCGCCACACAACAGGACGTCGACAGAGGTGTGTGTGTGTGTGTCGACTGAAATACCTCAGGTGACTTTTTCTGCGCATTGATGGGGACTGTGGCAGCTGTTATCAATTCTCCATAGCCCCGCCGCGCCTACTAGGCACAATCTCTAGGGGAGACACCACCTCCAAAGATACTACACGTTGCATTTTTGCAGAACGCGTCACGACGCTCCACCGACTTTTCGAGGGTCGCCAACTGGCTGTTAATAGCAACCATCCTGAGCAGTCAAGACCCTAACTGGCTGTGAATTGATTGGTTGGCTACTCGACAGGCTGCCAGTCAGTATGACGGTCTTAGCATCCACCTATTGTAGTCACCTAGATTTTCGCATTCGTGTGAAAGTTGCCTTAAACTTTGCGCAGTCACTTTCATCATCGCCGCTTCTATTACGAAGGTATAAGGTTTAATTTTGCTTGGATTCTATCATTTCTTTTTTGGATCTAAGGGAGAATGGAGCAGCAATCACAGATCTTCAGGGGGCGGTTATAAACAGGTGGCTTAGTGTGAAATCGGGCGAACTTTGTACGGGGCATTGTTTGAACGTAGTTTATTAGTTTCGAAGAAAAATAAATCAACCTGCGAAGCAATGTATAGAAAAAGTAGATTAGTTTTCAATGTAGCTCACATACAATGCAATATTGTTACGAGTGTAGAATAAATAAAAAAATAAACTTGCGCAAAACCATTTTTTTTTCGTCTGTCTTTCTCTTCTGGCTCTTTTTCTCAAGAACACGTATAGCAATTAAGTTGAAATTAATCAAATACTCAGTCAGGTTGGCAATCTTTGGTGACCCTGAAAAAAATCACATATCTAAGTCATTGCACTCAAAATATACTTCTGTTTATGTAATTTTTTTTTTCGATTTTGCCATTTTAGCAAACGTTTTAGGCAAAACCCGTTGACCTAGGATCATGAAATTTGTCAAGAAGCAAGGTATTATATCATACATACAGGGCAAAGGCGACAACTCTAATTTTGTAGGAAATATTACAAAAAAAGCAGGTTATTTGGAAATATAAATGTATTTGCACCTGGTTAAAGGACCGCGACTTTTTTTTTTACACTAGCTCGACATTTAGCTCGACATAGTGACTACAGAGTGCCTGACGGTAAGTAAAGTGTAGTCCAAAAACGAAAGCGACTATCAAAGGATGAAAATTCACTGATAGTCTACATCTTCATGTCGGCCCACATATACCACGACTGAAGGTCTCTAGGTATATGAGCTACTGGATATACACAAGCTGATCCCGAAACGCGACAAGCTGGAAGTAGTCACTATGACGGGCTTTACACCCATGTACTGTGGTCGCGATCCAGACGGGCACCGGCGCCCTACCACCTCGCTGCTGCTCGTTTAGCACCACCCAGGAGTCACGTGTAGGGAAACTAGGGTAAAGCCTACGGACGCGAGCATAACTCTTACTCCTGTCGACTCCTAAATTTGGACGTATTGGTATATGAAGAGAGCTGTTTACGAACGGCAAAGTTACGTCTGCCCTTTAATACTATTAGCTTCTTTTGAGGTGGTAGGCTGATTGGAATAACTGAGTGCACAAGTGTAAAGACCGGCATAGTGACTCACTGCTGCCTGTCACGTTTCAGGATCTGCTTGTATACGTTAGTAACTCATATACCTAGAGACCTTCAGTCGAGGTATATGTGGGCCGATATAAGTGAATCGGTATTTGCTGGGCGAGCACGTTCCGTCGCCGGTCTCATCATCATTTTCCAGCAGGTGAGATTGGGGTCAAGCGTAAACTTGTCAATAATTTGGGAGATTATATCGTTCAGTATTAATGTCGCATTGTTGTTTGTAGCTCAGTGTGAACTCGTTACTAGCTTGAAACGTACTGTTGTTGCAGAGATTCTCTTCTCATAGGCTTGGCTCCACCTGAGATGGTCCACAAGCCATATTTCTGTATTGGTGGCAACTACACAGCAATTGTTTATATATAACAATTGGTCACCGAGAAAATTAATTATTGGTAATTGGTAAAGAGGTATTACACTTTAGAAGTTGTTGACAAAAGAAGATAATTAACAAAGATATTTCTAAAGTGTAGTAAGCCTAAATACATTAAAATAAAGGTACAATAGACACATTTTGTGTATCTACAGTAATAAAAAAAAAATGCAGGATTTATCCCTGGATATGTAAACAAAACTGTACAATACTTTCATAGTTCATTTGTCCGGAGCCCTAAGTGCGCGGGTTCGACTCGCACTTGGCCGTTTTATTTTGCATAAAAATTCAATTTGATTTGATCCTCGTAACAATAAAAATATCTCAACCCTCGTAAGCATGGTAAATTAATTCCCGCAACGCAATATTAAACGGTCTCTCGTATGTAGAATTTAGTGGAGCTTGGAGACAGTAAAGCGGTGTTTGGTATAGTCCCCGAAAATCCCCCACCGGGCTACGATTAGGCACCCACGATAACTGTAAATAATCAGGGATTCAGCCCGCTATACGGGATTTCAAAAAGGCATTCTGATGAGAACGAATTCTCTGGTTTTTTTAGATATTTTATTTGTCCTAATTGTATTACTGAGATTTTTTTCAGTATTACCGAACTAATGTACTTTTAAAATAATATATCATCACGCGATATCCCTTTCGGGCTGAGCAGAGATACATTAGTGTCTGTATCCACTTATCACTTAAATGTCGTGTTCCACGTGATAAGTAGCGTAGCTTATCGTGGTTCTCAAAGCACTGGTACACATGACATTTCTATTTTCAACTGGCCGGCCGCCCAAGTCGAGGTCCGTACCCACAGGGGTACCCTTGCGTAGTCGCCCAACCCATAAACTTCGCTGGCTGAGCGCCCTCTGCGTTCGCCCACCAAGCCCGGTTTTGTTGTGAAGGTCTTTCCCAGGCCACAAACGTAGGACACGCCGAAAAAAAAAAACAAAAAAAAAAGACATTTCTATTAGATGCCATGCGGTGTTTTCCATCACAGGTGAGCATGTGGGACCTACATCTGTAAATGATCAGGAAAAAATCTGAGGTACGCAGGGTTAGTTATGAACAGTATGTTATAAACACCATCTCCGTCTCGGGAAGGAATTATTCGATATCGACAATAGAATCTATTTAAGTTGTACGTTTTAGTTAAAGAGAAAAAAAGCAGAATAAAATATTGATTTATTGAAAGAGGAATACTTACATGGCAACATTGGGAGCGTGCGAAGCTCGTATACAAAGGAAAAACAAAAGCAAACAATCATGCTAGTAGATCATGGCGTCAAGAGGGTTATGACCGTTGACTCCAAGCGCCGTTTACCAATTAAATCATTTCATTAGTTTTAAAACTGTTTTTTGTGAGTAATTTGAGCATATATCGCATCTAAAATAATTTAGTTTCTCCGATTTTATATGTGAGTCATTTTTAATGGTCGCAAATAATATAATTTTTCTATGTATTTTGGTAATGTCATCGTGTCACTAATACGCCCCATTCGGGTTGGACACGGTTTGCAAAACATACTATATATAGATAGAAAATGACAACCAATTAAAAAAAAACTTCCGAAGCTTCTACAATTTTGTTTTTTTTGTAAAATTATATTAATAAGTTGTAATACTACCGAGATGGTTCATATAAACCAGCGCCACTGATTCCCTTTGTGGAATTTAGCAGACGGAGGGCCCATTTCACCATGTTTATATGCTATTATTCCTTGTACTTTCTTTTTCTGTATATTTTGTATTTTTTTATTGACCCAATATAAATGTTTTTCATTTTATTTTGGATGTTTTAATGTTAAACACTTGCAATAGCTGCAGTATTTATTATATTCACAGTTTCCTAACGTTTTAACTCCCTTTGGGCACATTCAAATCGTTACATCTGAGCCGTGATGTTTAAATGAAGGCGTCTTTTCTGAGGTCAGAAATAACAAGATGAATCTAAGAATTGTCATATGGTTCAATCCAAAAGCTGTAAGCGATAGAATTAAAATATATATATAAAAATTAGGTCCAGATCAGGGCTATACAAAAATATAAAACTTTGTTTATGAGAAAATTGTACATAAAGTTGAGACATACAATATTATTTACTTGTTCTTTGACTTTGATGAATGTTAAGGAAAGTACGCTCTACCATTACGGCGGAATGTCACGAGTGTGGGAGCCCCGAGGACACGGCGCAGCACACGCTTCAGGTGTGCTCAGCTTGGGCTGAAGATAGGAAGGTCCTTCAGGACCGCATTGGGGACGACCTCTCGCTGCCAGTGGTGGTAAAAGCCATGGTCGACAGCGAAGAGGCATGGCGAGAAGTCACAGCCTTCTGCGAGGTTGTGATGAAGCAGAAGGAGGCCGCCGAAAGGGTCAGAGAGCGAACATCTTCTCTGGCTATTCGGCGGCCAAGGCACCGTCGCCGGAGGGATGCGTTCGCTCAGAGCGAGCGCGACATCCCCCGGTGACAATAGCCGGGCAGTAGACTTGAGGGAGTCTGCTGTCCGGATGAGAGGGTGGCGGTGTGCAATGTCCGGCGCGCCGCCTGTGAGATAGGTATTGGAAGGGTGGGCTCTTTACCCCCACCCCTCCCAGAGAGGCAGCCTCGACAAGGCATTTCGCTCTCCGGGCGTCTGGATGAATTTGGTTTCCCAGGCTCGGGTGGAGCGATTAGAGGGACACCCCGGGGGTTTTTAGTCAGTAGGAGTCTGACACACCGGGGTTGCTGCCCTCACAGCGGCCCTGATGGTCCTATGCAGGATTTTCCCCCGAGAAACCAAAAAAAAAAAAAAAAAAAAAAGTACGCTCTACCATACACAAAAACAAAGGGAAGTCTTTTATATGTGCTAGAGCAAAAATTGTCCTAAATCATCCCTCGATGACACCCTTCCATCTTTGATGATTTAATGAACCTCTGTTCATTATATGCAAATGTGGAAAACAGAGCGGCTTTGGAAAGGGTTGATTACTTGCGAGTAAATCAACCTTTATCCATGCGTTCGATTAATATTTTTAGGCTTATTTAGAACGAATAGTTAAACATTTTCTAAAGCTATTATATATATATCGAGAAACTTCTTTTATTTTTGTGTTAAATTTAATTATAAATTTTACAATATTATCTTGAGTCAAAATCAAAAGAAAAATATACATATCGAGGGGTGAAAGGCTATTTGGTTTTCGCCAGGTGCTAAGGAAGATGGCCCGGCCTTGCCCTTGGCACTCGGCAGGCGGGAGAAGCAGCACCCTGGGGGTTTAGTCGGTGCAAGTCCGACAAACCGGGGGCGATCCTCATCGCCCCCTGAGGTCCGTTAAGGATTTCTTCCGGGTTAAAGAAAAAGGCTATTTGGCTTAAGCTACATTTTTTGGTGACATAGTAATATATATATATATATATACACAGTTGGTCGGAAAGGGTATATAAAGCGAAAAACCTAGGAAGGGGGCTGGAGAGGCGTGTAAATAGCCTTCCATATAAGCGGGAAACGTAACTTGGTTGGCGGTTAAGAGAAACAATAATAGGTCAAAAAACGAGTGCCAAGGAAACTTATCACTCCATAAATCGCAGCCGATATACCAGAATATCTGAATCACTAACCTGTAGGTCTGCAGCTCGTCTAGTATATTCTACAGCACGGTGAGGGTCCAGGGTCCTGTCATCGGCCACGGGCACAGAAAAGTTTCACTCTCGCACTATTACACCTTATTTCTCTTCAATAACAACGTCGTGTGGCGGTTCAAATATTAGTAAGGCGGTTTAATTATATTTATAACTAGCTGATCCGGCAAACGTTGTTTGCAATGTAAGGTTTTGTAATATCTTCTAAGATGTTCATTGAAATAAAGTGATGTCAAAGACAATTTTGTTCACAATGAAATACTCTTAATCAACAACACATTTATTTGGATAAAGATTAATATTATTACGTTGATACAACTCTTAACATAGGATTCTTTCTTACATATATTTTTGGTATCTTGAACCGTTTTTGCAGCGCACGCAATGGAAGCCCTCAAGGATGAATAATTTTGCCCGTTTTTTTCACATTTTCCATTATTTCTTCGCTCCTAATAATTGCATCGTGATGTTATATAGCCTAAAGCCTTCCTCGATAAATGGTCTATTCCACTCAAAAAGAATTTTTCAATTCGAACCAGTAGTTCCTGAGATTAGCGCGTTCAAACAAACAAACAAACAAACAAACTCTTCAGCTTTATAATATTAGTATAGATAAGAGCGGAGATAGCACGACGTCACGGCGGTTGCATACAATTTTTAGTAGTAATGATGAATGTGTGACGTTTGTGACGTCACACAGAGCGGGTGGGTAAGCGACTTCTATCTGTTTCACTATAGGCTAGGGATGCAGATTATCCTTATATCATTCGCAAACAACTTATGGAGTGAACGAAGAATAATTTAGGTATGAAGCGGAAATATCTTAGCCGCTTCACCAGGGGCCATTAAAACAAACATCTTGTGCACTATAACTTTTCGCAAAAATTAATAACTAATGAGGTACAGGTACCTATAGATTTACATATTAAAAGTATAAAGAGGCAGCCCTAGAAATCATATGTTTCTTCGTGTGAACGACCCACCATCCTTGACCTATAAAATCTTACGGATCTTTCTATTGGTTGGTGAAGTTTTAGGTAATAATAAATTAGGGATGTTGAAAATGAAAAAAATATCGTTATATCGATATTTATTAAAATATTAATATCAGAGTCGATATATCAAAGGAAAATATCGATTAAATCTCAATAAACACGAAAGTATTTTACCAGTATTCCTTTTTATTAGATAAAATTTACATAAATATCAAGCACTTAAAGGCTATCTTCTAACTTTAAGACCTATTTAAGATATCCTTTCACACGATGCGTGGAGAGACATTTGTGCAGGCTGGCGTGATCTTTGCGAGTATCGATAGCTTTATCTTTGCTTTTGGTAAACGATGTCGTTTATACCCATGCTTTACCATTAGGGGTTGTGTGGTAATTATGCCCCTTTTTTGTTCACCCGGTGGAAATCCTTTCGGACCGCCAGGGGAGTGGTGAGGGCCACTCCCCTGGTGTGTCGGACTTGCACTGACTAAAACCACCGGGGTGCCAACTATGTCCTCTCTTCACCTTCGCCGGGCCTGGGCATCCGTATACTTCCTGCGGACCCGGCGAGCGACTGGCCTTGCCAAGCGTCCTCTCTGGGAGGGGGTAAATTGTTACCCCCTCACTACCTCTCAATGAGGCGTCATGTGGGCACACACACACCGCCTTGGTAATTATGCCCAGTCTGGATAAAAAATCAGAAAATTATATTATTAATGAACATTAAAAAGTTATCTATACTAATATTAAAAAGCTGAAGAGTTTGTTTGTTTGTTTGTTTGAACGCGCTAATCTTAGGAACTACTGGCTCGAATTGAAAAATTATTTTTGTGTTGAATAGACCATTTATCGAGGAAGGCTTTAGGCTATATAACATCATAATGCAACTATTAAGAGCGAAGAAATGATGGAAAATGTGAAAAAAACGGGGAAAATTATTCATCCTTGAGGGCTTCCATTGCTTGCGCTGAGAAAACGGTTCAAGATACCAAAAATATATGTATGAAAGAATTATTCCTCTTGAAATGGTCTAAACGCGACAGTATATGTCTATCTTTTAAGATTAACTCACTAGAACCGTTTTAATGGTAATCAAATTTGGTCGAAATTAATGCATAATTTGTTAAGAGTTGTATCAACGTAATAATATTAATCTTTATCCAAATAAATGTGTTGTTTATTAAGAGTATTTAATTGTGAACAAAATTGTCTTTGACATCACTTAATTTCAATGAACATCTTAGAAGATATTACAAAACCTTATATAGCGAAACAACGTTTGCCGGATCAGCTAGTCGTTATATAAAATTGAAGGAATTGAATTATTTTACATGCAATCTAAACTCGGATTACTAACAAAAATCAGTGTAAAGACTAATGAAACTATTTAATTGATAAACGGTGCTTACGATCTACGGGGGGGGGGGGGGGGGGGTGTCATGACTCTTATGACGTCATATCCTACTAGCTTCACCTTTAACTTTCCTTTTGTTCACGAGTGCCAGTGTTGCCTCGTATGTTTACCCATTTAACACTAGAAAGACTGATTATAGGTATAGCATATACGTATATAGAGAATAAAGAGAGGGGGAGGTAAGTACAACTATTAATAAATGCTACAAAATAATATATTAAAAGTCATAATATTTTGAAAAATTGCTTCTTTATTAATATATATGTCGGAATGGCGGTTCTTATATTCTCCAACATGTTTATCTCAATTTAGCAATAGAACTCTCGTTGATTTTTGCATATTCAATGACGTTCGTCCCTTCCGTCAAAAACGTCTAGCCCGAGGTTAGGTAGAGCTGTTGCGCCATCTACCGGCAATCATTCGTATTTATACCATTAATAATAACTTTGAAGAACAAGCTTTGTTTCGTCTTGTTGTAGCGCCATCTATCGATCTACATTCCATACGAGCTTTTCATTACATTAAACAGTTCGACGACATATATATTTTTTTATATAACTAAACTTTAAAAACAGTCAAAATGACTACTCTGGGCAATCTAGTGTTAATTACGTCTATAGCATGTAGACGCTGCCCGATACGTGCATGTGTTAAACGCCCTAAAGCTCGCTAGGGTGTTACGGGACGCACGGGGTAAGAGGATGCGCGCGCGCACGAGATGCTTGCTAATTCAGTCGACTACCGAGACCCGAGGCTAGAGTACGTGCGTGTGCGTCGCAGTTCGGTGTGCCTTAAAGTGCAAATATACAGTAAAACGCCAAAATCCGTGTCTTTCTACAACCACATCCACGGCCACCGGTCATACGTCTAATTTTTATCAGTATCAGGTTTTTTTTTTCTGTAAAAAGGATAACATAAATTAATATTGATAACGCGTCACGCCTGCACGGGTCGGCTAGTATCAATATATACTGTAAAGGTGTGCGAAATATGTGTACATGAAAACAGCGGTGTTATCAAATTTAACAAACGAGCTTATCCAAAAAGCCACACGGAGCGCCGCAAGTACTACATAGTAATATAATATTCAGCCTTTTTACTCGAATATTGTGGAGCGAATGTTTTTCTATGTGAAAAGGGTGGGTTCACACTGTAATAATTGTGTTTAGTATTACTGTTACGATATATGGACTTGACAATCTATACTGTATCACATCAAGGATGAAGGTATCAGAAAAAAAATATTCTTTGTAAAGAAATATAGTATATGAGTCGCTCACAAGACCGTTCCGTCACCGACCACGACCGTGGCACAGTGGAGCTCAAACGGTCGATCGCGAGAACTTTTTAAGTCGATCTCGGAAAATATTGACCAATATTGTTCGATTCGCAATCTTTATTTGATAGTTACATGATTCATGCTGAAGCGAGAATGTCCATCACTATTTTTTAATATTGCAAGACCCCTCTACTAGCGGCGCAAGGCGACTATAACAACACAAACAGTGTTCTACATTGCACTTTTGACCTAACTACGTTTTTTTGTGACCTGGGGGAAAATCTTACATAACACCTTCAGGGCCGCTGTAAGGGCAGCGACCCCAGCGTGACAAACCCCTACTGAGTAAAACCCCCGGGTTGTCCCTCAAATCAATATACCCAAGCCTGGTAAATTTTTGAGTTAGCTTTCAAAATGTTATAACCAAACGCTTGCACTTTTCAGCCGATCTTTTATGAAGAGGTCGGCTCATTCTTTTAGATATATTATACAGTGGGTACGCTAGGTGATGTTTTCGTCTGTTGCACCTGGACTTTGGCCTTTTTTGGGGCTTGCCAGTCCCTCCCCCCTTTTTGATTCTGGTCCGGAAATTGCTCCACCCAATAGTATTAAAGCTCTTAAAAAATAAAATTAAAAAATGATTATTTAAGCTGACAGTGTGTGTAACTTTTACGACAATATACTCATTGTGTATGCTGCCTAATGTTGATATTGCGTAAACCGTTTATTAGTGATTTCCCAACGGTTACACTGTACTGTACTGTGTGTGTGTGCGCTGTAGACATTTTATTGTCTTATGTACACCTTTCTTTTTATCTCACATTCGTGCTGTATTCATAGTAAAAGCCAACTTCATTTATAGTACTTTTGAGGGTTGATACTGCTCGCATACTATTTGCCCTTGAGAATTCAAATGTCTATAGGGTTGCCTCACTGCTCCTGTACGTCTTCATTGGGCGGTGATGAATTCGCTTAGCGTTTGCAGATATGGAGTTTGTTCACTAGACCGCAATGGCAAACGACCGGCATCACCTCGCTTTACAATCTCTGCAATTAAAAACTCACTTTATGTAGTTTGAGATACGGTATATTTTAGGTTTGTAAGTCAAAATAGCCACACGGGTACTGCGCGATATCAACTCTTTAAGGTGTTTACGTGTTTACGCATTGCGTCCGATTTGAATCCGTGAAAATACGCCGATTGGAAATAATCGACGATCAGTTGCCAGAGTGAATCGATTATTTATTTAATGAAGCGGAGTCAGGTTCGTATCGTAACAATCAAAAAATATTTAGACTGATTTATTGGAAGATCTGATCTATTTATGACTTGATTTAAAATGAGATCGAATGTAAATCTCTCGATTGTTGAAATCTGCCGCAATCCTGTCACTAAGTAAATACTAATAAATGTGCAAAATATGACCGCCTTAGCTAATTTTCAAAACGAATTCATTAGTGGCTGTGGTCGCTTAGTGGGTAAAAAACCGGTGGTCGTAGGTTCGTGTTTCAACACGTATCTTTGGCTTTTTTCAGATCAAGCTTAGATTTAGGCACCACAAGCTCACCTGTGAAAGAAAACATCACGAGAAAATCCGCTTGGCATTCATTAGAAATGTCATATGTAAGTACAATAAGAACGACATTCAGCTGCGCTACACATAAGCACAATGTGGATACAGCCACTAATGTATATCTGCTCACTCCAAAAAGGGGTATAGCGTGACGATATATTGTTACTGAATTATTTAAATTTTTATGATAATTTTTTCTCCTGATATACGCCTGACAATTTGAAACTTTATCCCGATATTTTTATATTCCGCTCTGACAACCCTAGCTGCAAGTCGATCTTCACTTCACGTTTAAAGTCGTTATTTAATCCCAGGTTTATCTTGCAGTAATTCAGTTCACGCAATGAATTAATAGGCCCTTCGAGATAATTGGCCGAAATTGTCACCTCGGAAGGGAGCGCTCGAGAATTATACACATTTACGAAGACGTGACTCTAATGTGTTTTGTTTATTACGAACTAGCTGCTACCTGTGGCGTCACTCGCTTCGTTACCTTGAAATGTGTTATAGCAGTACTTATACTTATTCAAACAAAAATAATACATTTTTTATCCTAAGTAGTACATATATATGACGTTTATTTTAAAAATCCCTTTCCCCCTCGATCCCCTCGCGCAGGTTTATGGAGTCAAGGCTATGCGGTAACTCACATGCCGGCTAGGTCTAAGGAGTTCTCTAACTTTTACTTTTGCCGTGTCGTTGGACTGTGGAAGCGTTGTCCGGCAAGCGTGTTCCCACCGTCCTATGGTATGGGGTCCTACAAACGAAGCGTGAAGAGATATTAGGATTACACAGAATACCGTGTAAATATAGTACGAGTTGCACTGTTTCCTTTTCTCGAGTGAACGTAAAAAATCATAGTAACTAAGGTTGACTAAATAACGAAATTATTATTAATCTATACTAATATTATAAAGCTGAAGAGTTTGTTTGTTTGTTTGTTTGTTTGTTTGTTTGTTTGTTTGTTTGTTTGTTTGTTTGAACGCGCTAATCTCTGGAACTACTGGTTCGAATTGAAAAATTCTTTTTGAGTTGAATAGACCATTTATCGAGGAAGGCTATAGGCTATATAACATCACGATGCAATTATTAGAAGCGAAGAAATAATGGAAGATGTGAAAAAAACGGGCAAAATTTTTCATCCTTGAGGGCTTCCATTGCGTGCGCTGCAAAAACGGTTCAAGATACCAAAAATATATGTAAGAAAGAATTATTCCTCTTGAGATGATCTAAAAAAATGTCCGCGACAGTATATGTTTATCTTTTAAGATTAAGTCACTAGAACCGTTTTTATGGTAAACAAATTTGGTCGAAATTAATGCATTATTTGTTAAGAGTTGTATCAACGTAATAATATTAATCTTTATCCAAATAAATGCTTTGGTGATTAAGAGTATTTAATTATGAACAAAATTGTCTTTGACATCACTTAATTTCAATGAACATCATAGAAGATATTACAATAACTTATATAGCAAAACTACGTTTGCCGGATCAGCTGTCTTGATAAGCGCGAAACTCGAGAACGACTAAACCGATTTGACTGATTTCTTTTTTGTTGTGTTTGTTGAAGTCTGGGGAAGGTTATTACGGAGAGAAAAATTAAAAAAATTCCCTGCAACTGTCTAAAAATAACACTTTTCTGTATTCTCATACAAAAAAATCGTTATAAGTCATTTTGAACTTTAACACCATACCATAAAGTTTAAATGTCAGTGGACGGGTTCCGGGAAGGCAAAACAATCGAGTGACGTACAAATATTAATGTCAATATTTGTCAATTTTTATACATATAGCATTAAGGCCAGGGTCCTTCAAACAAGTTTCAAAAAAATCTGACGGGGAGGCTATTAACATTAAAAAAAAACAATATGACTTTGTTTTAGAGAAATAGGGCAGAACAAGGTCTGCTGGGACAGCTATGAAAAATAAAGCCGGGAGTCGAAGCTGCTCGCGTCCATAGATTTTACCCTAGTTTCCCTACACGTGGCTCCTGGGTGGTGCTAAACGAGCAGCAGCGAGGTGGTAGGGCGTCGGTGCCCGTCTGGATCGCAATCACAGTACATGGGTGTAAAGCCCGTCATAGTGACTAGTTTCGGAGTCAGCTTGTGTATATCCAGTAGCTCGTATACCTAGAGACCTTCAGTCGTGGTATATGTGGGCCGACATGACGATGTAGACTATCAATGGATTTTCATCCTTTGATAGTCGCTTTCATTTTTGGACTACACTGTACTTACCATCAGGTACTCTGTAGTCACTATGTTGAGACAGTGTAAAAAAAAACTAAAAAGAGGGTAGAGGAAGTTACTTCACGCCGCCGACGTAAGCTCCGCGTCGCGTCAGTTTGCTCGTGCCCGTGACCTGTGTAGCCGGGTCGAAACGTTGGGTTTAATTAAAAGTATTATAAGTGATTTATATGTACTTTACTTTTAAAGAGTATATTCAGTAGAGGACACTTTTAATAGTATTATATCTAGTGCATACCTTAAACACAATGGGAGGCGGCGCGGAAGCAGCTGAGTGAGGGCCCTTGCTACCTCACCTCACTCTTTGTCATGCGTGGCCATTAAAACAGCGTTTAGAGTATCGCGATAAGCACACAGTAATTCATATACAGTTGAAAATTTATGTAAATATACGGAATATCATTATAAACGGAATGTGAAACAACCCGTCGATACCATATCTGTAAACAAAAATTCAAGCATAGAGTTTGTTGCTATAGTCTGTATATATAGAGCGCAGCACTAGGCTGCCGCCATTAATGTTTTATAATCTAAGACGGTTGGTCTCGGCTGTCAGTTTCGTGATGTCAAAATAAATAGTTAAAAGTAATGAGTGCTTTTATTAATTAATTAAAACACCAGACAATTAGTTATAACATTTTGGCGACGAGCCCGAAACGACCCACGAAGTATTATAATATAGTGTGTTCTTCGACAGTCATGAGTAAACAAACAATGTCGAAAATAACAAGTTTAGAACCATTTAATGGAGACAACTGGAAAGCATTCCATCAACAATTTGAATGCTTTATGACACTCAACGATATTCCAGAAGGAAAAAAGGTACCATTACTAATAACAAAACTCAGTACAAAAGTGTACGATCTATTATGTACATTATGCATACCAGAATACCCTAAGAGTTTAGAATATACCGACATTTGTGAAAAATTAGAACATTATTATCACCCGGTTATAAATTCTTCAATACAACAGGCAGAATTCCGCAAAAGATGTCAAAAACCAACAGAAAGCATTGAGCAATACATCATAGAACTGAAAAAATTGTCAATAAATTGCAACTTCAAAAACTTAGATGATGAAATTAAAGAACGATTATTAAATGGAGCTTATTGTGATTCTGTCAAATTTGAGCTATTAAAGCAAGCACAACTACCAATAGTTGAATTAATTAATATAGGAAAAACTGTGGAAACTGCTTACAATTTAACATATAAAAAAGAAAAACAAGAAGAACAAATGTTTAAAGTCCAAGAAAACTATGTAAAAAGAAATAAAACCAGTAACTATCGACACTCATTACCAACAAATAATCAGATTATGTGTTATTGCTGTGGGAAAAAAGGGCATATAAAAGCAAAATGTACATTGCGTGAAAAATATTGCAGTGAATGTGGCATTAAAGGCCATATCTTCAAAGTATGCAATAGAAAGAAAGAAGTAAAGATGGAAAAAGTAAATTTTGTAGAAACAGAAAAATTGGAAAACCAAGAAGTAGAAATAGAACAGAAACTCACAGATAAAGATACAGAATTGTATGATATATTCTATTATAATACAAGCCATAAAATACCATCAGCAACTTTGAATGTGTCTGTCAATGATCAAGTGTTAAAGTTTGAAGTTGACACTGGAGCTGATGTAAGTACAATCACTTTTACTGAAAAACAACAATATTTCCCAGAATTAGAGATAAAAAAGAAAAATGTAATTTTTACAAATTTTGATCAGTCAACTTCAACACCACTTGGTGTCATTGAAAATTTAACAATTAGTTATGAATCTGTAAAAGTGTATAATCAAAAATTATATGTTGTAAAGGATGGACTACCTAAAATAATTGGAAAAGATTGGCTCTCTTTGCTACAATTATGGCCACCGAAATTTGAACAAAGAGTATTTGAAAAAGTTACAAAAAATAAATTAATTGAAAAAATACAAGTCGAATTCAAAGAAGTTTTTGCCCCAGGTATGGGAGAGTATAAAGGAGAGCCAATCCATTTATTAATTGAACCAGGAGTAAAACCAATATTTATGCCAGTCAGAACTGTTCCATTTGCATTAAAAGATAAAGTAAAAAATGAAATTACAAGATTAGTAGAAAATAAACGTATAGAGCCAGTGGAATATTCTGAGTGGGGTACTCCTATAGTACCAGTACTGAAACCGGATGGATCAGTCCGTTTATGTGGTGATTATCGGATAACAATAAACAAGTATTTGAAAATAGATCATTATCCTCTACCAACTATTGATAATATTATGATGAAATTACAGGGTAATAGTTACTTTTGTGAGTTAGATTTACGTGAGGCCTATTTACAAGCCCCACTGGATAAAGAGTCGCAAAAACTGGTGACTATTGTCACAGAAGAGGGAATTTTCAAATACTTGTATTTGCCGTTTGGTGTCAGCACTGGTCCTGGTTCGTTCCAAAGATTAATTATACAAAAATTAAATGGTATAGATATAATAGTGTACATAGATAATATATACATATATGGAAAAACAATATTAGAAACAATGGAAAAGTTAAGAAGTGTACTTCAAAGGTTAAAAGACTCTGATCTAAAATTAAAAATAAATAAATGTAAATTCTTAGAAGAAAAACTGGATATTTTTGGATTTGAAGTGAATAAAACTGGTGTTAAAATAATAAAAAGCAAAGTTGAACCATTACTGTCATTGCCCCGTCCGGAAAATGTAAAAATGCTTAAATCTTTTATAGGTAAAGTAAATTATTATAACAGATTCTTACAAAACATGGCTATGACATTAAAACCATTATATGATTGCCTAAAAAAACATAAATTTGAATGGACATCAGAATGTGATAAATCATTTCATGAAATAAAAAAAGCTCAAATCAATACACCCCCATTGTCACACTTTGACAAAAATTCAACTATTATATTAACTTGTGATTCAGCAGACAATGGGGTTGCTGCCATATTATCAATAAAAGACAATGAAAATGTAATAAAACCAGTGGCATTTGCAAGTAAAAAACTCAATGAAACACAAACCAAATACCCAATTTTAGAAAAAGAAGCATATGCAATAATATTCGGAGTAAATAAATTTTATGAATATTTATTTGGAACTAAATTTATCTTACAAACAGATAATGAAGCATTAGCAAAAATACTTGGCCCAAAATATGGAATACCAAAAATGGCAGCAAAGCGTTTACAATATTGGTCAATTTTCTTAAGTGCATTTGACTATGAAATTCAACATATAAAATAACATAACATTTAAAATAACATTTTTTTTTTCAGTTTTAAACAAAACGGTCTTTTATAAAAAAAACTAGCTGTCCCGGCAGACCTTGTTCTGCCCTATTTCTCTAAAACAAAGTCACATTGTTTTTTTTAATGTTAATAGCTTCCCCGTCAGATTTCATTTCGGTTTTTTGAAAATTGTTTGAAGGAACCTGGCCTTAATGCTATATGTATAAAAATTGACAGATATTGACATTAATATTTATACGTCACTCAATAATTGTTTTGCCTTCCCGGAACCCGTCCACTAACATTTAAACTTTATGGTGTGGTATTAAAGTTCAAAATGACTTATAACGAATTTTTTGTATGAGAATACAGAAAAGTGTTATTTTTTGACAGTTGCAGGGAATTTTTAAAAAAATTATCTCCGTAATAACCTTCTTCAGACTTCATCAAACACATAAAAAAAAAAACAGCCAAATCGTTTCAGCCGTTCTCGAGTTTCACGCTTATCAAGACATTTTGCGATTCATTTTTATATTATAGAGATAGGTGAAATAAAATTGTTCATCACGCTAACAGTTATTAAAAAGTTTCTTATAATTTTTTATTGATGACTCCCCATTTCTGAGATATAGCGGTTCGGAGAGTTATAGATGTTGTGTTTGCCATAATATACATGAGTACGATGCCAATATATAACAGTAGAATTATCCTGCGACTTCATCTGCGTAGAACAGGGGACGGCAACCTTTTGAGTCAGAAGAATCAAAAATAGCAATTTACAAAATTTTTGCAATTGCAATTTAAAAACATTTTTTGCCAACAATACTACTACTTACTTGAGTACTTGCATAAATAAAGCTTTTTGATGACAAAAAACTAATCTATTTATTCATCGATTCAACACGAGCATTAAGATTTTTTTTATAGAGATAATAATATTTGCATATGGAACTAAAGAGCCACAGCTTCACATCCAAAGAGCCGCATGTGGCCAGCGAGCTGCAGGTTGCCGACCCCTAGCGTAGAATCCTCATTTTGAATAATCTTTTTCTCCACAAGCTCTCCCCACGCTATTCTCCGCTCGCGACGATGACAGATGACCTGCTGTGCATCTTCTCTTTTTTTGCAACCTTTTCTTAAAGGATGTTTTTAGGATAAAATCTATTTTATATCCTTTCAAACTAAACAAAAAAAAAGAGCCTAATCATGGATTTCACACTAAGAAGAAATTAGAAAAGCTGTATTAGAGGCGATCGCTTACGCTCTTGAAATTGCCTTCGTTTTTCGTGGCCACACACTGCCAAGGAAGGTGGGGAGTATTATACCGCTGCTCACTTCCTATTCGCAATTCAACGGATTTCACAAGTTTATATAATAACCGCATAGGTAATATGAAAGGAAACTCTATTTTATTCTCTGTGCTCTGAAGGTAAAATGTAGGTATGCAAATTTTAGGTGTCTGAATAGCGACGGACCTTACCGATTACTTTATTTTATTTTACCTCATTTTAGCGTTAGAATCATTCAAAATAATATATCATTTCGCTACTTTTCGGAGTGGGCAGAGATATAATATAAATGCCTATATCCAACTGTTGTAAGAATAATGTAAAAATCTGTCTATATATCACGCCGAATCCTTATTGAGTATGCAGACGGATTGAAACGCCACTTCTCTTTATTCTTGCAAACATCTTTCGCTTCCGTAACATTTATTAATCCTTTTATGGATTCTTGGTGATTAGTTTACTTTGACATTACCCTCCATCTCATCAGAACTCTCTTTATTTGGTATGTGTAGGCCAATCGCGGTCGGCCTCACCTCTTACTTCCACTCATATAGATGATATATATTTTTTCCGTTACCCTTAACGTAAGAATTATAAAATATTTCACCGTTTATTAGTCAAATGTGAATGATTTGGTTTAAAATAGAGCTTAGTTCTTTGTTAAACCTTTGTTGTCCATGAGAGGCCATATCCGCTCTGGTCATTCGGCAACTTAGATGAGGGAGGCGGCGGGTAGCCTGCGCACATGCTCACCTGCGCAACCCCCCGCTTTTGCACTAATAAGGCATTGGTACTTGAGGGAGTTCATTGCCCACGCATGAGGTATACAGTGTGAGTGTCCCCACGCACTACTTATTACGACGGTTTTCTGGAGGTGGTCAACTGCACCCACCCGGAAGCCAAGGAAGCCTGAGAAGGCCGTCCGCGTGCCGGTACAGTGGCAGACAGCGTAATTCGCACCCACAGCCGGTTTCCCGCGGCGCGATAGGAACACCCAGGGGTTTTTAGTTAGTAAGAGTCTGGATAGAACCCAGACTGTCACTCTCATATAGAGAATTAATTCCTTATAACTATTTAATACCTGCCTATAGGATATTTTTGGAATATTTGTTATTGCATTTTAGAAATTATCTGATTCCGTGTCAGATTCCAAAGAGTGACCTTTAAAACATAGGGTAACAATGGTTTAAAATTTTTTTTCAACCAATTTGATCGTTCAGTGAATCTCTGAACTTTTGTGTCCAAAAGTGTCCGTTCAGTCGCTAATGGGTTAATTGGAATTCTATTCACATTAAGCTATGGAGTTACCGCTCCTCTATCAGCTCTTTAGCTTTGGAAGTTGGCTTACGGGTTATCCCGTGTAAATTTAAAGATGTTGTAAATATGAAAAATAAAGAGATGATAATATTAGATGGATTCTCAAAAATATGTGTAGCATAATTATTTAGGAAAATATATAGGAAATACGGTATTTTTTACCCTTTACCATAATATTACCGGAAAATCGGGGTGAATGTTAAAATTATAAAATATTTGTTGCCGCAGGGTTGTTGTGAAATTTTGCGGGTCCATAAACCTTTTAACCTTTGCCGTTGTTTGCGGACTAACTTTTGAGTGATTCTACACATTACAAACGAGTGGGATCACCTTGTCTGTTCACTGGAATAAACTATGGTTGAAGATACTATAAGAAAAATCACTAAAATTTAAAGGGCAACCCAGTTAGTGTAGCACACCTAACGTTTGTGAATATATTCGAAGAAAAGACATTTGCCTGATATTTGCATCAGATTTACGACAAATGCGCCAAAGAAAAGTTAGCTCAGCAAATGCTAAGTGACTGGCTGAGGCATTTAGCATTAATTTAAAAAATAAAAATAATTTTATTAAAAAAAATAAGATTTCAAAAAGTAAACGATATTTTTTTTTTTGAACTCAGTACGTTTTGAAGACGTATAATATATTGTGTAACTAAATTGGCTGACTTTAAAATTGACAAATTTTGATTGACATATTTAGGATTATTATTTACTTCTTGAAGTCCGAAGTTTTTTTTTTAAATATCTTTATCTCTCGGCTAGGTGGAGCGACAACCTGCGGAAGGTGGCTGGACAGGGTTGGATAAGAAGAGCCGAAGACCTGGCTCAATGGCGTTTGTTGGAACAGGCATATGTTCAGCAGTGGCCTAGGATGGGCTTATGATGACGGTGATGATATTTCAGTAATATTAAGATATTGACCTTTTCGTTAATTTTACATCGTTCATCATCTTCATCTGTCCGAATTAGCGACATATTTCTTTATATTTTATTTAAAAAAAAAAACAGCAATTCAATCAGCGATGTATTGTGAAACGTGTGGGTATAAGGTATCAATAAATAGGCTTTAGAAATCCTTTTAGAAGCTGCTTAAGTAGGTTGACATTACAATGGCTCCGATCGGCGCAGGTTTGGAAAGGTAAAATCTGTTATTATGAGTAACGATACTAAAACGATATTGAAACTACCATATTGCATTGAATAACTTATTACCAATGGTTAGAATTAGTATATTATGATAATTCATTCAAGATGAGGCGAAAAATTGGAGCCAAGTCAATAATGGCCAGAAAGCATTTACATGCTATACGACGATTTTCATCACAGTTGCGCGGAAAAATACAGTCGTGTATTATGTTACTACGATTTAATAATAATAGTAACAAACCGTTCCGCTACATCTCTTTCGGGTGAGCAGAGATACATTAGTGATTGAATACACTTTGTGTATATATTTTGTGCCCAACGTGGCCAGTAGCACAGCTGATCGTGGTTCTCAAAGAATTAGTACATGTGACATTTCTATTAGATGCCATGCGGGTTTTCTCACGATATTTTCCATCACCGGTGAGCATGTGACGACTAAATTCGTACTTAAACTGGAAAGAGCACTTGTCCACAGGCACAATTGATAATTTAAAGGCTATAATACCGTAGTTATATCGTGCGTTGCGATAAGTTCTTTGTTTTTAGAGCATCGATGTCTAAGATTTAATATTGAAGCAAGAGCGGATGCGATCGCGTACCGTCCTCTGAATTATTCATCTCGCTTCTCTGGATGGTGATTTTTAACTGTATTTATATTCTACCTTAACGTGACTGCACTTTAAATATATTAGTTGCTTGATCTCTTCATAGTCCAAATAAGAACTCATAGAATATATCGAATATTTTCACTCTTCTTTATTAAATTTATGAACCTAATCGCCTTGATCACGTTACACATATAGGGATGTAGGCCTATAAGGGGGAAGGTCAATTACCCGAACTGATTCCTGACAACAGTACACAAGTGTAAAGACCGTCATAGTGATTCGCTTTGGCTTGCCGCGTTTCGGGATCATCTTGTGTATATTCAGTAGCTCATATACCTAGAGACCTTCGGTCGTGGTATATGTGGGCCGACATGACGACGGAGACTCAATAGATTTTCGACCTTTGATAGTCACTTTCATTTTTGGACTACTCTGTACTTACTATCAGCTGCACTGTAGCTATTTTATCAAACCAGTGTAAAAAAATGTTTTTTTATGCTTTTATGGAATGCAATACTACTGCCGTGTTGGATACCGGTGGATATATCCACAGGAAAATATTCGCTTCGAGTAGAATACATTTCCGGCGAACTTGATTCCACGCTCTTATGACTTAGGATCATTTAAGAGAAGAGTGAATGGGAATATCTTGAGCGGACGCGGTATACCATCGCCCTCATCTTCTCCTTCCATCAGGCGTGATTGAGGTCAAGCGTCCATGTGTAAATAATACAAAACAGTACTCCAAATAAAACATGCCAAATAAATCAATAAATCGCTGCTTTCGTGGCCCGAGTTGTAGAACGGTTATGACAGTTATCGTCGAGCGCAGCTTGTCTGGATGTCCTCGTTTTAGTTACCCTTTGAGCTTAAGGAAGCTATATCATTAATTTCTACGAAACTATTGTTTTCCTAGAGCTTACCAACCTTGTCTTAAACCCACCCATTTTTTTACGAGGTCCAGGTGTGATAGTTTGTAGATTATCCCTGTCACCTTAACACAGAAGAATACATTAATCAAGATAAAAAATAACAAAAGCAAATACCCTTTGCTGTGACGATGTGCCAAAGGGAAGTCAGATCAGCAAATGCTAGGTAGCTGAGCCAACCAGTGCTGATTTTCAGCTGATACCCATTTGTTGTGTTAACGTATAGAAAACAAGAAGGAAAGGAATAATGGAGCATGTATACACAGATCTAGAGATATTTCTAAGTGTCATAGACAATATGTATAAAACATACATACTTCAATAATATTCACGTATATTACAGACACACACCCATATATATATATATTTTACCTCTACGACTATTATCCCGCCCCCCGCCAAGTAGGGGCCAGCAGAAGGCTTGACGTCGCCGAGTGCTGAGGAAGCTGGCCCGGCTTTGCCCTTGGCACTCGGTCGACGGGAGAAGGAACACCCCGGAGGTTTTAGTCGGTGCAAGTTCGACACAACAGGGGCGATCCTCGTTGCCCCCTGAGGTCCGTTAGGGATTACCCCCGAGTTAACAAAAAAAAGGAAAAAAAAGGCATCCAAATTGAGCTTCGCATTGCAAATAAAATCGAAAATATTCGCTAGTTGAGCTTGCAAAGGCTTTGCCTCTATAATTCTGCAAACCAAAGTAGTAAGTACGAAAATCAGTAAATTAATGTGTAGTACACAATTGCACATATGTATAAATATCGACAAGTGCTAACGATATTTGCTGTCGAAAATGGATTCCCCATTACAGAGCGATGCTGAAACGAAATTAATCAAAAACGTGTAGCATCGCACACGAAAGTGTTTACAATTTAATGACATACCAGACTGGTATAAACTAAAATTAATTGTAATTTAATTTAAGTAGAACTATTTATAAAAAACCATTTAATTGTCAAAGAAACGAACACTGATTTTTTTTAAAGTGAAATATATCTAGATGACTTGGTAAAAAACTTTGGTAGTTGCCCTGTCAACAAAATGTGATAAATCTAAATATAGAAAGGATTGAATATCCCCTGAGAATATTGTTTATATTAGACCCATGTGTCTTTCAATCAAACCGTCAGTGATGGAATAGTATCCCTTTTTTAGCAATGTTATCTTTATAGTTTTTTAGTTGTCCCCATGCTCGTTGTGTGAATGATGTGCAGCTGGTTCATTGGAACTCAAAAACGAATATTAGTTACCACGCACTCAATAAGAGAATATTGCATGTTTGGAATAAATTGCCTCAGAACATTGTTAACGCGCCATTAACGAATAGTTTCAAAGTTAGACTGGATAGATGGCTCTCATCTCAGTCAGTTTTTTTAAGTTGGACATACCAACTAAGACATAGACATATCAGCTAATAGCTGCTCGCCTATTATTTGATAATAATAATAATATAAAATTTACTTCAAAATCAAACTCAGACCAGTGAAAAAATATTAAATCACACCGACAAATATTAGATGTTAGATTTTAGAAAACTATATCATGGTGAAAACAATCTAGTGAAAACTTCAAGGAAGCTACCTAATAAGAGATCATCATAAACATCCAAGGTATTAAAAAATCATATCATATGAGGCGCCGACAATCTTGGCACGTTTTCCACCCTTTAATATCTAGGTGGAAGTGGATACGGCAGTGTTCAAATGTGTCTGCGGATTTCCTTTGAGAAGTGAATTGCCTGTTGCGACCTTCGAGAGGCTGAAGGCAGAA
Organism: Automeris io; assembly: GCA_036320925.1. NCBI lineage: Eukaryota > Metazoa > Arthropoda > Insecta > Lepidoptera > Saturniidae > Automeris > Automeris io. The sequence goes on along the minus strand of JAUDJH010000008.1, from coordinate 16,625,299 downwards.
GAACGCCGATTAATCTTGAGAACATGCAGGCGCCAGTGCATGGTACGGTATCATTCTGTCGAACCTCGAAGCCTGGCTTTTTTTATTTTTATTAATTTATAGGTCTAATTCTATTATCTATCTAATTTGTCTAACACAGTCACGGCACGGCGTGATGAAACATTCCTTTCAAATTTCAAATTTAATACTTACAATGAAGGAAGTTAATGCGAATACCTCGAGCGGTTCCGGACGCGATTCTATTCTAAAGAATTTTGTTAATAATTAATTGTATAGAAATTTCTCGTGTTTTGAACAAGCAATTTAATGAATTCAAATTTGCTGTAAACATTGTGTTTAATTTGAGCTCCGAATTCAGTACGTTTGTTATTTAATTGTATTATGAATCTTCCTTTACTTTTGAGAATAATAATACCTCTTAGAGTGTTATACCATTTGTATTGCTCTGTATTGATATACTAACTAGGCAAAGTGGCCATTAGTGAAATTTACGCATTACTTAACAGTGATAACTTAAAATCACAAGGTCCAAGATCGAGACGACACTATTGTAAAATTATGTGTGTGAAAGAGACAAAATTAATAACATGCACGCTTTCTATTAACAAACAACATAATAGTTAAAAAACCAAGAGTAACTATCGACAGATTGGATAAAGTTTGTAGATAGTTGCCGTGCTCATGCTTCTCAAAAGTCTCTTCCAAATTCTTTTAAAGGAGAAATTATCGTAAAAGAAATATATTGCTCGAAAGATTACATCATAGCCTAAAGAATATCAGAGGCATAAATTGGCAAATTTTGGAGTGTCTTAAAGAAGCTACAAGTAAGCTTTGTATAATGACTCGACAGAGTAATTATACTGAACCTAACTATAAGTGCAGTGCAGACGAAGAACGGAGGCGACTGAATTTGAATAAAAATTTGTTATTCTTGAAACTTTGCACGTGTAATAGTTTTCTGAATATTCATTGACTGTACCTGAGTAATATTTCATTTATAAAGATCTATAAAGTAATGTTACATATACTATTGAAGCGCATTTTTGGATACTTGCTATAAATAGTGATATTTAACTCATTTTATTCTCTTCTTCTTCGCATTTACTCACTCTTGGACACGGAGTTGTGGTTTAAGCATGTCGTGTGAAGGCGCGCAGCACTACACTTCTCCATTTATCTCTAGGTGATGTTTAGAGGAGAAACGTTAATCAGGGCTATCACCTAGTCGATCCAGTATAAAAAATACCTCACACGGGATCTGATCCAATCCACTCTTCCGTCCACTAATAGGCCTTTCAAGGGATCTTAAATACGGCTCCTCTGTTTTTGTTTTATTTTTATTTAAGGCTTTGGTTAATCCTTGTAATTTCGTTAGATAAGGCTTTTATGTTGTTAAATTTAATTACAAGTTTGTAATGTAGCTTTATAATTAGGTTTAAGGTTAAAGTTGTGAATTTTTTGTTGAATAAAAGAAATCACTTCGATCTTATCAGCGAGCGGATGAAAGAATGACTTATGAAAGGCAAAAAAAGGATGGAATGGAAATGGTGTGAAATTTGAAACGGTATCCTACCATATCATTAAGCATACATAAAGAAATTAATGATAACTTGGTTCTTATTGCTAGTATTTATTTAGAAACGAAGTCGTCTTTGAACTGATCTACACTCGATATTAGTCACAATGTAATTGATGTGTCGATATAGAATGATAAAGAGAAAAATAGAAATGTTAAATGTTAAATGAATTATGTATCCGAAGGTACTTCGACCTCGTCTATTAGGAATCAAATAGTCGGGGGAGAGCGGGTCAATATAAATCAGACGGAATTTAAACTACATCTGCACGGTCCCTTAGGATGCTGGCTGGACTTAAAAGTACTATTTGGCAGACCGGATTTATTATAGTTATCTGTTCTAGCTGTAAATTGTAGAGCGAAAACACGGATTGGACAAAAATAAATAATAATTTTGTTGTATCATATTCGCTTTTAATTAATCACTGATGGTTTAGACTGGACATATGTATATAAAAGCGGAATGTGAATATACGATATATTTCTGAGTGTTCTAAACAGTTATTTAATCTTGTTCCACCCTCTTCTTCCTTAACACAAGCGCGGATTTTGACGAGAGACACATCGTTGTACGGAACGATCATAGCACGCTCCTGGTTTACAGTCGCACCCATCCTCCAAGCAAAATAAGGCACATGCTGCAGAGCGTTTCTGCACTTTACTGGGACAATAATTCCCACAATGATTCCCGCAACCTGGTTGTGCATTTTCATCTCCACCACAAGATGCTGTAACAATACATTTAAGTATGTTTATCTATCATTTATATGAAAACCCTTGACCTCACTGGTGATAGGTAAAGATGAAGGTAATGGGAACGCGTTTGACCAAATAACTTATTTATGAATTAATTAGCAATAAGCCTGGTGCTATAATTCCTTCTCTTTTTTTATTTTTTAACATTTTTAGGATCTACAGGCGGATGTTTGTCCTTAATAATACCTGGTTTAAGGTAGAGATAAGCCTGATGATCCGCACATTAATGCCTATTCACTCTTTTCTTAAAGGGTCTCAAATCCACTTTATCTAATATTCCACAACTCGGCTAGCCTTAATAAGATGAACGTGGGAGAGAATCTTTTCATGTGGATATTAGGGATATCCAACAGGGGCTTATGATATTCAACAGGGTGACTGGTGATTCCAATTTGGTTCTTAAATTTTTTTTAAAGAAAATATCTCAAGAAAGAAGGCAGCATTCAAAATAGTAAGTAGTAACACCGGTAGACACTAGTCAAAGCACATTGCACCAATGGAACGCAGTACCAAAATATTTTCTCATACTGTGGCTATACTTTTAGCTAAATCACAAAAGTATGTCTGTTTGTTAAATGGGAACTGTTATCACCAGAAAAGAATGCAATGCTGTTCTAAAGGTTGCTATTCTTTAGTAATTTAAGCGTGATGATGACGATTATGATGGAAACTTGTTACAAAGTGTAAATAAAACGATAAGAAGTAATTATTGTATAACTAGATAATAAAATGTCACTTGAAGAAGAGAAATCACCATTATATGTAACATTTAGAATTGTTGTGGTAACATGGGTGTATCAGACTTAGTGATGAAAATGCCCGGGAATTTTCCCAAAGTGCCCAAACACTTCCTTGGGAATATTGCCGGGAATTTACGAAATGTTATCGGAAGTTTCTGGCACTTTGGGAAAATTCCCGGGCATTTTCATCACTAGTCAGACTCCTACTGACTAACAATCCCCGGAGTGTCCTTCTAATCACTCCACCCGAGCTTGAAAATCAAGATTCTTCCAGACGCCCGAGGAGCGAACAGCCTGTTTACGCTTCATCTCTAGGAGGTGTGGGTGTAAAGAGCCCACACCCCTCCAAACCTTTCTCACGGGTAGCAGACTCCCTCACGTCTACTGTTCAACTAAAATTTAGAATTTACCTGAACATAGATTTGTATAAAACAAAACAGCCGCTAGAACTAAAGTAAAAACTGTCTTCATTTTTAACAAGCGAACAATTTTTAAAGGTTTTATCAAGACTGATTACTAATTTATAGACACTGCAAGTGAATTCGTGACTTTCTTGCTATAAAAATAAACAATAATCCCGTAGTCGTGTTAAAAGCATAATGAGTGACAATGCAGTTAAACAGAGTTCGTGATTTATTATCTGCAGATATTGAAGAATATATTACGCCTTGAATTAAAAATTGGGGACATTTTATGAAATACACATACATCAGAATTTATGAAGACTTTAAAATTTGGATACCCAAGATACGCAGACCATCTTATAAGGACAAATTACAGATGGGCAAAATGTAATCAGATTAATAAAAAATATTACGATTACATTTTACTTTTTTTACCATTAATACGACTGCATTTTGTTCATCTATGTTTTAAACACTACAGAATCCCAAATTGCATACACATTTATTAATGTTTTAAATGGATTTAATCATGATCACAGAGCAAGAAAATTAAAATTACGACTACATTTTGTAATCGTTAATCATTAATCAGATTACATTTTGTCCATCTCTGGGACAAAAAAATATAGAAATATCATAATAACTTTTCAACAGATGAAAGACTAACGAGTACAAATATTATGAAACGAAGTAGATTTAATTGTAATTTGATGGTGTTACTAAGAGTCCGAAATATAAGATATATGATTTGTAGACAGAAGATCTGAAATAGATACTTCAAAGGCTATGTATATCCTAATCTTAGAAACTACGTAACTATGCCACGTATTAATAGCTTTAATCAAAGAAGCCTCTTAAATTGAGAATAATGATTACAGATCTTTATTCAATTTTATATATTCAACATCAAACTCAGTTACAAACACCGTTACTATAAAAGTTCCTCTGTAATTAAACTTTATTTAAGCGCGCTCTGTAATTTGAGATTTATGGAGTCTGCGGCAACATTTATTATACAAAATCCACACAATGTTTTTGGATGTTTTGCTTTGCTAATGATAATTTTTAGACTGCTAATAGATCAGTGGTCTAATTTATTTAGATTTGTTCTTATTTTCAATTTCCAAAGAAGATTAAGGCTAAAGAAGGCACTGTAAAATTATCTCTAAGCGATTGTAACTGTGAAACCTAAAGTTGATACAGTTTGGCTTGATTATAAAACGTTTTATTAAAGTTACAATAAAGTATAATAAAGAAGAAATATGTATCTAAGTATATATAACGAGTAATACGAATATTGTATAGATTTAACTTGTGATTTGTGCGGAAATAAAATATTAATGGAATCACAACTTGATACAAATCTTCAAGTAAATCTCAATGAGTCTATCATGTAAGGCCTAAAGTAAAACATATTATTGTAAAAAGTAATGCTGATATCTTCTTGTCCTTTTGCAGATTAAACCAGAGTTCTAGTAACAGATATAGTTCCTTGTAATGGTATATAAACGATATACAAATGGAAAAAATTGAACAAAAATATTTGATAGAACAATAATACGCTGATTATTATAAACTGGAAAAAACTTAAGAAGTAAAGCTTTCAAAAGAAATGCTGTAATTTAAACCACTGTCCTTCATGACAAAGGGTAGTAAACTAACTTTACGCATAATTACTGCGACTAATTTAAATACTTTCTCATTTCTAGGGGAAATTACGTCCCGATAACTCTGTCGGGGTTTTGATAAAGTAAAAACAACCGTGATACGCGCAAAATTATTTAAATTTGGTAGACATTAAAAGAAATCCATAGGCCAGTGCTGCGCAGATTTATTCTAAGATCAGTTATGAAACAGATTATATTTAGTGTAGTCCTCTCACAAATAATTTTAGATCAGATCCTTGTCACAATAACCATGAAAATATATTTATGTAATAGTTATTTGTGTTCCACAGTTAGAACTTGTAACAAACGTTCTCTATTCTTGACAATAACCAAAACAAGAAAGAAAATCATGTTCATGGGGGCTATTGTTGCAAGCCCACTTGTTGTCGGGAGGACACCGTCAGGAATCGGCATGATTTGGTTGTTGGACTCAATCGGTCCTTGAGCCTCATTTCTTCTTGGGGCGACAAGAATTTGGTTGAGTTCAATGCCTTGAAAACGCAGGTGTGTGCTTTTTCTAGTAAAAAAACCCCTTTCTCCCCCCTTCCTTCTCTCCAGAATGTGTCACTTGCAATATGCGACAGCCTAAGTATCTTAGGTATGAATATCCGCTGTGATCTCAATCCTAGGGATCATTTAGGATCTGTCATCTCTACAACATCACGTAGGCTTGGTGTCCTGAATAAGGTGCGTCGGTTTTTCACGCCAAATCAACTGTTCCTTTTATATAAGGCTCAGGTCAGGCCTTGCATGGAATATTGTTCGCATCTTTGGGACGGTTCTGCCCAGTACTTACTTGATGCCCTGGACAGGTTGCAGCGGAGGGCTGTCCGCGTTGTGAATGATCCTGAAGTGACTAAACATCTTGAACCGCTTCAGTTGCGCAGAGATGTGGCCTCACTGAGCGTTTTCTACCGTCTGTATCATGGCGAGTGTTCTGAGGAGTTGTTTAACCTTGTTCCACCCTCTCCCTTCCTGAATAGATCCACGCGTGCGGGTTTGCGGTGTCACAGCTATACGGTATCTCACATCCCGGCTAGGACAAAGAAGTTCTCTAACTCCTTCTTTTGCCGTGTCGTTGGGCTGTGGAATGGTCTTCCGGCGAGCGTGTTCCCTCCATCCTATGATATGGGATCTTTTAAACGTAGCGTGAAGAGATATTTGTGCAGGCTGGCATGATCGCTGCGACTACCGATGGGTTTTTTCTTACCTTTCGATAGTCGTTGGCGTTTTTTGGACTGCACCATGCTTACCATCAGGTATGGTGCAGTCACTGTGTCGAGTCGGTATAAAAAAAAAGGAAATCATTCAACAATGATAAATAATATCAAAATATACATATTTATAGAAGTTTAGTTTTCATTAGTTAGAAACCGACGTATAATTAGAAATGGCGTTTAAAAGCTACAGAGATATTAATTTAACGATTAATAAACAACCAAAGAAAATTTGACTTGTTTAATTCCAAATTTAAAAGTCTACTTGCTTAAAATGTAAACGAAAATAGTTATATTGTAGATCCCATTGTTTCATTGATTTAGGGCTGCTTGCACTAACGAATTAATCTAGTTTAAGCTTGTATAAAACGCTTATTAATTGAATTGGTTTGATTGCATCTTAATGATGATTTCAGTTTAAGAGTTGTTATAACTAGATTTTGATTTAGTGGAAGACAATAAGTACAGATCAGTGCTAAATAGCATTTTATATAACTCTAAACTAGATTTAATTTGTTAGTGCAAGCCGCCCTTAGGTTTATTGAATTCTAGAATAGACTTAGTTCACGTATTATTTAAGAATAATTAATGAACTAAGTTTGTTCCTACACAATACATGAACTATGTATATTCTAGAAATATCGGCAATTTAAAAATAGCCGATACTATAGAGTCCGTCGTAAATAGTGAATAATATAAATTCTGATGTACACTTGCTTTTAAAGTTTCTTTTACCGCTTAAGTACCCTTGTAAAATTCGAATGATGGATGAATATCCCACTCCGAGTCAAGGAAGGAATCTTATCTTATAAATTGTGTGAACATTTCAAAATTATTCTAATTACACCCAGTTGGGCCAAGATTATGTTCGTAATCTGACTTTATCCATCATAATAAATCATTTAAATGAACTTCCATGATTTAATTGAGATTTGTAGTGCCAACTTGGGGCGAAATTACTCCAACCTAACGACTGTTGATACTTGGAAATTATCATCGAAAAATATTGCGAAAGTTTTTTGTAAATTTAATATTCTTGAATGTAGAGGTCACTTAGATAACAAATGGATTCAATAAGTTTCAATAAGTTTAAAAGTTTGTATTTTGCTTTTGGGCACTGTTATAGAAGTTTT